>CM067587.1:2913665-3152854 GCA_034336665.1 Luscinia megarhynchos
TGGGATATGGATATGGGATATGGGATATGGGATATGGGGATATGGGATATGGGATAGAGATATGGATATGGGATAGGGATATGGGATATGGGATGGGATGTGGGATATGGGATATGGGATATGGATATGGATATGGGGATGGGATATGGGATATGGGATATGGATATGGGATATGGGATATGGGATATGAGATATGGGAAATGGATATGGGATATGGATATGGGGATATGGGGATATGGGGATATGGGGATATGGGATGAAGGGATATGATGGGATATGGGATATGGGATGGATGGGATATGGGATATGGGATGTGGATATGGATATGGGATATGGATGATGATGGGATATGGGATGATGGGATATGGGATGGGATATGGGATAGGGATATGGGATATGGGATAGTGGATATGGATATGGGATGATGGGATATGGGAGGGATATGGGATATGGGATGGGATGATGGGATATGGGATGGATATGGATATGGGATGTGGATATGGATGGGTGGATGGATAGTGGGATATGGATGGGATGGATATGGATAGTGGGATATGGATATGGATGGGATGATGGGATATGGATGATGGGAAGGTGGATGGATGGGAGATGGAATGGATATGGGGATGGAGTGGATGGGATAGGGATGGATAGGGATATGAGATATGGATGGAGATGGGATATGGGATGGATGGATATGGATATGGATGGATATGGATATGGGATACGGATATGGATATGGGATGGAGGATATGGGAATGGATATGGGATATGGATATGGATATGGATATGGATGGACATGGGATGGATGGACGATATGGGAAATGGGATATGGGATATGGACATGGATGATGGATATGGAGCAAATGGATGGGATATGGATATGGGATATGGGATGGATGGATATGGGATGGATATGGGATATGGGGATATGGGATATGGATATGGGATATGAGGGATATGGGATATGGGATGTGGATATGGGGCGGATATGGATGGATATGGATATGGGATACGGATAGGGATAGATGGGGCGGATATGGATAGATGGGACAAATGGATATGGATGGATGGATATGGATATGGATAATGGATACGACATGGATATGGACATGGGATATGGATATGGATATCGGGGATGGATATGGGACAAGGGATACGACATGGATATGGACTGGATATGGACATGGACATGGACATGGACATGGATGGATGGATACGGATGGACATGGATATGGATGGACATGGACATGGACATGGACGATGGACATGGACACTGGATGGACATGGATGGATGGAGGGATGGATGGACAAGGACAAGGACATGCATGGATATGGACATGGACATGGACATGGACAAGGACATGGACATGGACTGGACACACAGGACAGTGGATGGACGGACATGGACACATGGACATGGACACGGACATGGACATGGAACATGGAGACATGGGACGGGCACATGGGACACACAGGCATGGACACAGGACATGGACCAGGGACACATGGCCAGACACGGACGAGGACACAAGGAAAGACAGGAACACAAGGAGGCACGGCACGGAGTGGGACAGCAGCCATGGGGGACACGAACTGCACCGTGGCCGGCCTGTGCGGCTGGGAGGCCGTGGCCACGGCATGGAACACAGCTCGCCCCTGCCCCGTGGTGCCAGGCCCCCACGCATCGACCATCAATCGGCCACCAAGAGGCCAAGAAAGGCCCCAAGATCATGGACCCCAAGAACATGGTGGCCCCAGGCCCGAGGTCCCGCTGAGCACCCCTGAGGTGCCCGGTGCCCCCAGCGCGCCAGGATCCGCGAGGGCGCAGGAAGATCCAGATCAACGCCGGTGGAACGCCGTGGTCGGGGACCTGGTGGAGGTGGAAGGGCGTGGGACAGAGTGCCCATGGACAGGCGGGATCACCCTCCCATCGCTGCAAGGTGGGGACACTTGGGGACACTGGGGACACTCGAGCCAGTGGGGACAGTGGGGACATCGGGCTGTGGGGGACACTGGGGACAGTGGGGACATTGACACTAATATCTGGGGACACTGGGGACATGTATATGGTGACATTGGGACAATGCAGACTTCATTCCTCCCATGTTCGCAAGTGGTGGGTGGCATTTGCAGTGTGGGGACACCCCAACGGACTCCCAACCCCAACCTTAACCCAACGGCTCATCGGACCTAGCCGATTCGAATGGACGACCTGACCCGACCTGCAACCTTTAACGGAATGGAATGCGACCCGGACCCGGTCTAATCGCGAATGGATTCGAATCCCGCAACTGCAATCGGACCGGACGACTCGACCGACTCCAACGACTCAACCACCGGACTGGACCCAATCCACCCAAACCAACCCGAATCCCGAATCCCGAATCCCACCTGACCCAATCGAATCCAATCCAATCCCACCAAATCCAACCCAATCCAACCCAATCCCAATCCCATTTCCAACCCAATCCAACCCAACTCAACCCATTCCATTCGCGAAACCAACCCGACCCCAATCCCCTGCCCAACCCAACTCAACCCAACCCAATCCCACCCAAACTCACCTCATATCCCCCATCCCACCCACTCCCACCCCATCCCACCCAACCCCTCACCCTCCCCAAACCCACCCTTACCCCTCGTACCCCCATTCCCACTGACCCCTCAGCTTCCAGGTGGACAACTCTGCCTCTGACGGGGAGTCGGAGCCGCAGACGCCTCCCCGGAGTTCACGCGACAGAACCCGCTGGAGACGCCGCAACATCTGCTTCTCTCCACCAACTGCGCCGAAGGTGGGCACCCACCACGCTTTATCTTTCTTTTTTCTTCTGTCAGAGCTCAGGATTAAAATGCTCAGGAGATGGAAGTTGGTGTCTGGCCCAGATGTTTATTAATTCATTATTTATATTACAGTCTCACAGAGTGTGAGTTCTGCAGTTTCTCTAGCTAACAAGTTAAAAAATTGGGATTTTCTCTCACAAGGAAGTTGGAAGTTTTTCTTCTTCTACAAGGCCTTTTAAGCCAAATTTGTCCACTAAGAAAAGCCACCTAAATTATTTTACTTTTAACCCAATAACCAACACCCCTGACCTGCAATGCGGTGATTTTTGTCCAATTAAAAAATGCCACTCTAGACCCATGAAGAAGAACATGAAAAGATCAAAACCTCCACCCTAAAGCCTGCATCTTGCCCCTTTATATATGACTATATTTAAAACCCTCAAATTTTAAATTTTCCACTGTGTGATATTACACACTCTCTATCAATGTTTGTAGTTAAATAGAAATTATTTCACATAGTGAAGGGTTTTAAATTTGGGGTTTTTAGAATACAGTAATAGGTAAGGGACAAAATGGAGGATTTTGGGTGGTGTCTCTTTGGGTGCTCATCTTCCTTCTTCATGGATTCAGGTTGTAGTTTCTGGTTGGACAGTCAGTGCTGCACTGAGTGTCACAGGAATTTAATTATTGAGTTAAAAGTATAAATAATAAAGGTGTTAATTCTCTGTTGCACTGTTTAACTTTAAAAGACCTTGTAGCAGCTGAATTCATCTCCATTTTACTTGCTTTAATTGGTGGCTAGAAGTGCTGCTGAACTTTAAATAAGATTTAGATTTAGATTTTTATAAGATTTAGATTTAGATTTTTATAAGATTTAGATTTTTATAAGATTTAGATTTAGATTTAGATTTAGATAAGGTTTAGATTTAGATTTAGATAAGATTTAGATTCAGATTTAGATAAGAATTTAGGTTAGATTTTGATTTTGATAAGATTTAGATTTAGATTTAGATCTCGATTTAGATTAGATTTAGATTTAGATTTTGATAAGATTTAGATTTAGATTTAGATTTAGATTTAGATTAGATTTAGATTTAGATTTAGATTTAGATTTTGATTTAGATTTTGATTTAGATTTTGATTTAGATTTTTATTTTGATAAGATTTAGATTTGGATTTAGATTTAGATTTAGATTTAGATTTAGATTAGATTTAGATTTAGATAAACCCGAACACGAGAAAATCCATTTTTAATGGATTTTTAATCCGTTTTTAATCCTGGCTCGGGTGAAGACAGAAGAAACTCCATGTAACCATTAATCCAAGCGGTGTGAAACCACCACTGTCACCACTTGTCACCCTTTGTCACCTGTCACCTGTCCTGCTCCAGGCACCGCTACAAGGGCATCGTTGCCATCTCCACGGGTGACCGGACGGGTGATGGGCAGGATCACCGCTGGCCTCGCTGGAGGTGCCGGGCCGGACGCTTCATCGCCATGAGATCGAAAGCACTTCATCCGGGCCTCTTCATCGCGGGTTGCACCTCGGCCCTCCTCTTCTTCATCCCTCCCCTCATCCTGGCTGACACCTGGCTCAGGTCGGCCATCTCTCTCATCGGCATCATCGTGGCCAACGTGCCCTAGGGCTGCTGGCCACCGGCCACGTGAGAGGGAGAGATGGGGAGTACTGGGAGGGCACTGGGAGCACTGGGAGGGAAATATGGGGCACCGAGCCACTCACTGGGGCTACACCATCATCTCCTCATGGACATTGTCGCGGGCTAGTGTACACAGGGCTGCTGGCCACTGTCACGTGAGAGGGAGAGACGAGTACTGAGGGCACCGGAGGGCCTGGGAGGGCACTGGGAGCACTGGGAGGGAAATATGGCAGCTGCAGGCCACACCATCATCTTCCTCGTGGGCATTGTCATGGCTAGTGTGCCCCCAGGGGCTGCTGGCCACTGTCACAGTGAGAGGAGGAGTACTGAGAGCACCGAAGGAATTGGGAGCACTAAGTGGCACTGGGAGGGCAGTAGAGGCATTACTGCCACACACCATCTTCTTTCCTCATGGACATTGTCATGGGCCAGTGTGCCTCCCAGCTGCTGGCCACCCTCACAGTGGGAGGGGGCACTGAGGGACCCTCAGCACTGGGTTCAGCTTTTAGGTGCTGTAGGGGTCCGTGCAGACCCCATACTGGGGTCCTCACTGTGACACCCCGGGTGCCCCCAGGTGTGCTGCCTGACCCTGGTGCCAGGTGATCACAATGAGGGTCTGGGTGTTGAAGGCTCCCCTCGAGGGCACATTGGATGCTGGTGCCAGCTTTGGTGCTGTAGGGTCCGTGCGGCGCATACTGCTGGTCTCCACGCGACACCCTCTCGGGTGCCCCCAGGTGTGCCTGACCCTCACTGGCATGCTGCATGGCGCCAAGAAGAACTGGCCTGGTGAAGAACCTTGGAGGTCTGTGGAGACGCTTGGCTCCACCTCCACCATCTGCCTCGACAAGACGGAACCTGACCCAGGAACTCCATTTAGGACCGCGGGCTCCACATGTGGTTCGACGACCAGGATCCACGAGGGCCGACACCACCGAGGACCAGTCGGGTGCGCACCTCAGATCCCCAGTGCTCAGCACTCCAGGCCCCCTGGAACCCAAATCACCAGACAGCTCACTCTGGAATCCAAACTCCTGGAACCCAAACGCCCTGGGACCCTGATCCCCTGGAACCCCAATCTCCTGGAAGCCTGATCCCAGCAACCCCAGTCCCCTGGAACCTGAAATGCCCTGGGACCTTGGCACCCAAACTCTTGGCACCCATGTGATCCCCTGAACCCAAATCACTAGACACCTCACTTTCCTGGAATCCAAATCTGAACCCAAATCCCTCAGGAACCCCAACTTGAACCCCTGATCCTCCAACACCTCAATCTTGAACCCCAACTCTTGACACCCCAGTGACCCAACACCCCAATCCCTCCAGAACCTGATCCCCTGATCCCTCGAAACTCCAATCCCTCAACACCCCAATCCCTCTGGGAACCAAATGGCTCTGGGACCCTCAGTGCCCAACTTGGCATCCTTCCATCTCCTCCTGCAACTCCCAATCTTGGGACCCCGATCACACACACAATCCCCTGGAACGATCCCCCAACACCCCAATGCCCTGGAACCCTGATCCCCCCAACCACCCCAATCCCCTGGAACCCCTGATCCCCCAATCCCTCTGAACCCAAATCCCCTGGAACCCAAATCCTGGCACCCCCAATCCCATGGAACCCCCAAACCCTGGCAGACAATCAATCCCCTGGAACCCTAGGGATCCCCCAATCCTCTGGAACCCAAATCCCCTGGAACCCAAATCCTGGCACCCCAATCCCATGGAACCCCAAAACCCTGGAACTCCCAACCCCTGGCTAGACCCTGAACGAAGCACTCAATCCCCTGGCACCCCAATCCCCCAGAACCCCCAATCCTTCGACAGGCCGCTTCACCTGGGTGGGCTCCAGGTGCCACCAGGGTGGTCAATGGGTGACACTGGGGTGGTCAGTGGGTGACGCTGAGGTGGCTCACTGGGTGACACTGGTGGCACAGGTGACACTGGGCGTGCTCCCTGACGCTTCCCGCGGTCCCCAGGTGCCACCTTTGGACAAGCACTCAGCCACCTGGGCAGCGCTGGTGTCACCGGGTGGTCAGTGGGTGACACTGGGGAGGTCAATGGGTGGTCCAGGTGCCACCAGGGTGGTCAATGGTGGCACCTGGTGGCACTGGTGCCACCGCTGTGCCCCTGATCGCGCCCCGCGGTCCCCAGGTGCCACCTTCGACAAGCGCCTCCCACCTGGGCGTGCTCTGGCGCTGATCGGGGGGCTCTGCAACCGCGCTCGTTCAAGCCGGGCCAGGAGAACGCCTCCATCTCCAAGGTCAGGGGGTCCCGAGCCCCGAGGGGACAGGACCCCCGAGCCCCGGGAGGGGACAGACCCCCTGAGCCCCGGGGAGGGGACAGGACTCGAGCCCCGGGAGGGACAGACTTCGAGCCCAGGGGATGGGACAGGACCCCCGAGCCCCGGGGGAGGGAGACAGGACCCCCGAGCCCCGAGGGGACAGCAGCGAGCGGGGAGGGGACAGGACCCCCGAGCCCAGGGAGGGGACAGGGACTCTCGAGCCCCGGGGAGGGGACAGGGACCCCCTCGAGCAGGGAGGGGACAGGGACCCCGAGCCCCTGGGGAGGGGGACAGGACCCCCCGAGCCCAGGGGGAGGGACAGGACCCCCGGAGCCCAGGGAGGGGATAGGACCCGAGCCCCAGGGATGGGGACAGGGACCCCCGAGCCCCGAGCCCAGGGGAGGGGACAGGACCCGAGCCCCAGGGAGGGATACCAGGGACCCCGAGCCCCGGTGCCACCGCGCTGTCCCCACCCGCGCAGCGGGACACGGCCGGGACGCCAGTCCCGAGTCGGCGCTGCCCAGTGCATCCAACCGTCGCGCGGCTCCGTGAAGAGAATGCGCTAATCGCGAACCCCAGTGACCGAGATCCCTTCAACCCACCAACAAGTACCAGGTGCTGGGGACACTGGGGACACTGGGAGGCACTGGGGACACTGGGGCACTGGGGACACTGGGGACACGGGATACTGGGGCATTGGGGACACTGGGGCACTGGGATACCGAAAGCACTGACACTGGGGACACTGGGGACACTCGCACTGGGAGAGGGACACATCGGGGACACTGGGGCACTGGGGACACGGATACTGTGGACACTGGGGCAATTGGGGCACTGGGATAGGGAACTGGGGGTACTGGGGCACTGGGGACTCAGTAGGACTGTGGTAACCCTGGGCTGACGCTGGTGGGTGACACTGGGTGACACCAAGTAGTGTGTGGGTGACCCCTGGTGACGCGGGGCAGTGTGTGGCACTGGGATACCTGTGGGTGACACCTGGCAGTGTGTGGGTGACACTGACACCGGCAGTGTGTGTGTGACACTCGGGTGACACCAGGCAGTGTGTGTGACACTGAGGTGACACTGGGCTGACAGGGGGCAGTGTGTGTGACACTGGGCTGACAGGGGCATGTGTGGGTGACACTCGGGTGACACCAGGCAGCGTGTGTGTGACACTGAGGTGACACTAGGCAGTGTGTGTGGGTGACACCAGGCAGTGTGTGACACTGAGGTGACACAGGGGCAGTGTGTGTGTGACACTGAGGTGACACCAGGCAGTGTGGGTGACACTGACACCAGGCAGTGTGTGTGTGACACTGAGGTGACACCAGGCGGGCAGTGTGGGTGACACTGACACCAGGCAGTGTGTGTGTGACACTGAGGGGTGACACATAGGGCCGCTGGGCGGGCGTGTCGCTAGCTGGCCCGGCTGTGACCCCGCTGTCCCCGCTTCTGTCCCCTCTGTCCCCTGCTGTCCCCGCTGTCCCTCTGTCCCCGCCTGTCCCGCTGCCCTCGCTGTCCCCTGCTCGTCCCCGCTTTCGCTGTCGCTGTCCCCGCTGTCCCGCTGTCCGCTGTCCCCGCTGTCCCGCTGTCCCCGCTGTCCTCGCTGTCCCCGCTGTCCCTGCTAGCTGTCCCCAGCTGTCCATCCACGGGAGCGCGAGGAGGGACCCCCCAGGGCCACCTGCTGAGTGATGAAGGGGGCCCGAGCGATCCTGTGAGCTGCTGCTCCCAGCATCCTGCTGCAGGGCCAGGAGCAGCAGCCTCGACCACCTAGCATGAGGCCTTCCAGAACGCCTACCTGGAGCTGGGGGGCTCGGGGAGAGGGTCCTGGGTACGGCTGGGGCGGAGGGGGCTCGTGGGAGAGGGTCCCTGTGTATGGGTGGGGGACTGGGGGTCCTGCACGGCTTTGGGGCTGGGAGAGGGTCCTGGGTACGGCTGGGGGCTAGCGCTCGGGGAGAGGGTCCTGGGTATGGGTGGGGGACTGGGGGGGTCCTGGGTACGGCTTTGGGGGCTGTGGGAGAGGGTCCTGGCACGAGTGGGGGGCTCGGGAGAGGGTCCTGGGCATGGCTGGGGGCGGGGGTCCTGGGTACGGCTGGGGGCTGGGAGAGGGTCCCTGGGTACGGCTGGGGGCGGGGGCCCTGGATACGGCTGAGGGTCTGGGGGCTCGGGGGGAGGAGTCGGGTACGGCTGGGGGATGAGGGGTCCTGGGTACAGCTAAGGCTCGGGGAGAGGGGTCCTGAGTACCGGCTGGGGGCTTTGGGGGTGTTCTGTGTACGGCTGGGGGCGGGGGTCCTGCAGGGATCCTGGGGGATTTGGGGGGTCCCCGGGGATTTGGGGAGCAGAACCTGGATGAGGAAGAGGAGGAGTCACCCAGAGCCTCTCCCTTGGAGCTGGGGGTCTCGGGAGAGGGTCCTGGGGGTCCCCAGGTACATCCGGGGGGACCTGGTGAGTCCTGGGGGTGCTGCACGCCCCTCCCCCCGGTGTCCCCAGGGACACCCCTCACCCCAAAAATTCCTGGGGTGTCCCTGAGGTCTGACTGTCCCCCGGGTGTCCCCAGGGTTCTGTCACCTGTACCTGCCCCCGGACAAGTTTCCCCGCGGGTTCCGGTTCGATGCTGACGAGGTGAATTTCCCCACGAGCTTATCTTTGCTTCGTGGGGCTCATGTCCATGATCGACCCCCTCAAGCCGCTGCGCTCGGACGCTGTGCAAGTGCCGGAGCCGGCATCAAGGTGGGACCCCAAACCGCCCCTCTGAGCCTCAAGGGACCCCCGAACCCGCCTGGACCCCTCAAACCGCCTCTGAGCCCTCGCGGGACCGAAACCCGCCTCGGGATCAAACCGCCTCTGGATGCCCTCTGGCACCCCCCTCAAACCCGCCCGACCCCCTAAACTGGCCTCTGCTCCTCACGGGACCCCCAAACCGCCTCTGAGCCAACCTGGGATCCCCTCAAACCCACCCGACCCCCAAACTGCCCTGAGTCCTCACGGGACCCCCAAACCCACCTTGGACCCCAAACTGCCCTGAGCCCACCTGGACCCCTCCAAACCCGCCCGGACCCCTAAACCCTCCCTCTGAGCCCACCTCGGGATCCCTCTAAACCTCTCCTTGAGCCAACCTGGGATCCCCTCAAACCCACCCTGACCCCTAAACCGCCCTGAGCCCTCAAGGGACCCCCAAACCCACCTGGGACCCCCAAACCCCTCCCTTGAGCCCACCCGACCCTCCAAACCCACCCGGCCCCCCTAAGCCCAGCGCCCTGAGCCCAGCCGGTGCCCCCAAACCTGGGTCCCTCAAATCCCCCTGAGCCCACCTGGGACCCCCACCCCGACCCCCAAATTCTCCTGAGCCCTGCCCAAGACCCCCAAACCCCCCCGGGATGCACCCCGACCCCAAAGTTCCCCGTGGACTCACCTGTCCCCCTGTTCCCCTGCGTTCCCTGGTGGTCCCCCTGCATCCTGGAGTGTCCCCAGTGCCCCCCAGTGTCCCCTAGTACCCCCAGTGTCCCCAGTGCCCCCCAGTATCCCCATAGTGCCCCCCAGTGTCCCCAGTGTCCCCAGTATCCCCAGTGCCCCCCTAGTATCCCCAGTGTCCCCAGTGTCCCCAGTGCCCCCCTAGTGTCCCCATTGTCCCCCAGTGTCCCTAGTGTCCCCAGTGTCCCCCAGTGCCCCTCAGTGTCCCCATTGTCCCCAGTGTCCCCAGTGTCCCCTAGTATCCCCAGTGCCCCCAGTGTCCCCATTGTCCCCAGTGTCCCCTAGTGTCCCCAGTGTCCCCAGTATCCCCAGTGTCCCCATTGTCCCCAGTGTCCCTAGTGTCCCCAGTGTCCCCAGTGTCCCCAGTGTCCCCATTGTCCCCAGTGCCCCCAGTGCCCCCAGTGCCCCCTAGTATCCCCTAGTGCCCCCAGTATCCCCCAGTGTCCCCTAGTGTCCCCATTGTCCCCAGTGCCCCCAGTGTCCCCAGTGTCCCCATTGTCCCCAGTGTCCCCCCAGTGTCCCCATTGTCCCCAGTGTCCCCAGTGTCCCCAGTGCCCCCAGTGCTCCCAGTGTACCCAGTGTACCCAGTGTCCCCAGTACCCCCAGTGTCCCCAGTGTCCCCAGTGCCCCCAGTGCTCCCAGTGTCCCCTAGTGCCCCCAGGTATCCCCAGTATCCCCAGGTGCCCCCAGGTATCCCCAGGTGCCCCCAGGTGTCCCCAGGTGCTGATGATGTCCCCAGCTATCCCCAGCTGTCCCCAGGTATCCCCAGTGCCCCCAGTGTCCCCAGTATCCCCAGTGTCCCCAGTATCCCCAGTGTCCCCAGTGCCCCCAGGTGCTGACGCTGTCCCCAGGTGATCATGGTGACCGGTGACCACCCCATCACGGCCAAGGCCATCGCCAAAGGCGTCGGGATCATCTCCGAGGGCAACGAGACCGTGGAGGACATCGCGGCGCGGCTCAACATCCCCGTCAGCCAGGTGAACCCCAGGTGAGTCACAGGTGAACCCCAGGTGAGCCCCAGGTGAGCCGGGGAACCCCAGGTGAGCCCCAGGTGAGTCACAGGGGAACCCCAGGTGAGTCACAGGTGAGCCAGGTGAACCCCAGGTGAACCCCAGGTGAGCCCCAGGTGAGCCAAGTGAACTCCAGGTGAGTTCCAGGTGAGCCAGATGAATCCCAGGTGAGCCAGGGGAACTGCAGGTGAGATGGGGGAGCCCCAGGTGAGCCCCAGGTGAGACAGGGGACCCTTAGGTGAGACAGGTGAACCCCAGGGGAACCCCAGGTGAGCCAGATGAGCTCCAGGTGAACCCCAGGTGAGCCAGGGGAACCCCTAGGTGAGCTCCAGGTGAGCCCCAGGTGAGCCCCGGGAGAACCTGAGGGGAGCTGCAGAATCACAGGTGAGACTCAGGTGAGACTGCAGAACCCCAAGTGAGCCAGGCGGGAGAAGGTGAGGGGATTTGGGGACCCCAGGAGGGGTTTCCCAGGAATTTTGGGGAGCTGGATCAGATTTTGGGGTGCTGGATCAGATTTTGGGGTGCTCACCCCCGCAGGGAGGCCAAGGTGTGTTCGGTGCACGGCTCAGACATGAAGGACATGAGATGGGAGCAGCTGGGGACGGGATTTGGGATGATCCTGGGGGGAAATCCCTGGAATTCTGGGGATCCCAGGAGGAGGTTCCCAACAATTTTGGGGTGCTGGATCAGATTTTGGGGTGCTCACCCCCAGGGAGGCCAAGGTGTGTTCGGTGCATGGCTCACACCTGAAGGACATGACCTCGGAGCAGCTGGGGGACGGGATTTGGGATGATCCTGGGGGGCAATCCCAGGAATTTTGGGGAGCCCAGGAGGGGATCCCCAGGAATTTTGGGGCGCTGGATCAGATTTTGGGGTGCTGCCCCCAGGGAGGCCAAGGCGTGCGTGGTGCACGGCTCGGACCTGAAGGACATGAGCTCGGAGCAGCTGGACGAGATCCTGCGCAACCACACCGAGATCGTGTTCGCGCGCACGTCGCCCCAGCAGAAACTGATCATCGTGGAGGGCTGCCAGCGACAGGTGAGCTGCCACCTGTCACCTGTCACCTGTGACACCTGTCACCTGTGTCACCTGTGTCACCTGTGTCACCTGTGTCACCTGTCACCTGTCACCTGTGACACCTGTGACACCTGTGACACCTGCACCTGTGTTACCTGTGACACCTGTGACACCTGTGCCACCTGTGCCACCTGTCACCTGTGACACCTGTGACACCTGTGACACCTGTCACCTGTGACACCTGTCACCTGTGACACCTGTGACACCTGTGACACCTGTGACACCTGTCCATGTCACCTGTGTTACCTGTGACACCTGTGACACCTGTCACCTGTGCCACCTGTGTGACCTGTGCCACCTGTCACCTGTGCCACCTGTGCCATCTGTGCCTGTCACCTGCCACCTGTGCCACCTGTGTCACCTGTGTTACCTGTGCCACCTGTCACCTGTGTTACCTGTGTGACAGGTTATCAAAGATCAGGCCTGTGAGGGGACAGAGGCCTCCAGATGTCCCCAAATGTCCCCCAATGTCCCCAATGTCCCCAATGTCCCCAGTGTCCCCAGTGTCCCCAGTGTCCCCATACCCCCCAATGTCCCCAATGGTCCCAACACCCCCAATGTCCCCATACCCCCAATGTCCCCAATGCTCCCAGTGTCCCCATACCCCCAATGTCCCCGCTGTCCCCAATGTCCCCAGTGTCCCCCATACCCCCCAATGTCCCCAATGTCCCCACTGTCTCCAGTGTCCCTAGTGTCCCCAGTGTCCCCATACCCCCAATGTCCCCAGTGTCCCCAATGTCCCCAGTGTCCCCATACCCCCAATGTCCGCTGTCCCCAATGTCCCCAGTGTCCCCATACCCCCAATGTCCCCAATGTCCCCAGTGTCCCCATACCCCCAATGTCCCCAATGTCCCCAGTGTCCCCGCTGTCCCCAACGTCCCCGCTGTCCCCAGGGCGCCATCGTGGCGGTGACAGGTGACGGTGTCAATGACTCTCCGGCGCTGAAGAAGGCCGACATCGGCATCGCCATGGGCATCGCCGGCTCCGACGTGTCCAAGCAGGCGGCCGACATGATCCTGCTGGACGACAACTTCGCCTCCATCGTCACCGGCGTCGAGGAAGGTCAGGGACACCACGGGGACACCACGGGGACATCGGGGACGTGGGGGGTGCTGGGGACACTGAGGACATTGGGGGCTTTAGGGACGGTGGAGTCGTTGGAGAATTTGGGGATGTTGGGGACACTGGGGACACTGGGGACATTGGGGACACTCAGGGCAGTGGGGACGTTGGGAGTGTTGGGGGTCTTGGGGACACTGGGGACATTGGGGATATTGTGGGTATTGGGGGATCTTGGGGACATTGGGGACATGGTGGGTATTTGGGATATTGGGGATATTGGGGACATTGGGGACATTTGGATTATTTGGGATATTGGGGACATTGGTGGCATTGGGGACACTGGGGACACTGGGGATATTTGGATTATTTGGGATATTGGGGACACTGGGGACATTTGGTATATTGTGGGCATTGGGGACATTGGGGACATTGCAGACATGGGACACTGGGGACATTTAGGATATTTGGGACATTGTGGGTATTTGGGAACACCGTGAGTATTTGGGGCACTGGGGACGCTGGGGACATTTGGGGACATGTGGGGACGTTTGGGGACCTGTGGGGACATTTGGGGACATGTGGGGACATGTGGGGACATGTGGGGACATGTGGGGACGCCGCTGTCCCCTCGCAGGCCGCCTGATCTTCGATAACCTGAAGAAGTCGATCGCCTACACGCTGACCAGCAACATCCCCGAGATCACCCCGTTCCTGCTCTTCATCATCGCCAACATCCCGCTGCCGCTGGGCACCGTCACCATCCTCTGCATCGACCTGGGCACCGACATGGTGAGGGACAGGGCACCCCAAATCCTCCTGGGCACCCCAAATCCACCCCAAATCCATCCCAAATCCACCCCAAATCCACCCCAAATCCATCCCAAATCCACCCCAAACCCACCCCAAATCCACCCCAAATCCACCCCAAATCCACCCCAAATCCACCCCAAATCCATCCCAAATCCACCCCAAATCCACCCCCAAATCCACCCCCAAATCCACCCCAAATCCATCAAATCCATCAAATCCCGCTGCTGCTGGGCACTGTTACCATGCTCTGCATCGACCTGGGCACCGACATGGTGAGGGACAGGGCACCCCAAATCCACCCCAAATCCAACCAGAGATCACGAATCCACCTCAAACCCATCCAAATCCATCCCAAATCCATCCCAAACCCATCCCAAATCCATCCCAAATCCACCTCACATCCACCCCAATCCATCCCAAACCCATCCCAAATCCTCGCTGCCGCTGGGCACCGTCACCATCCTCTGCATCGACCTGGGCAGTGACATGGTGAGAGAGGGGACCCCAAACCCATCCCAAATCCATCCCAAACCCATCCCAAACCCATCCCAAACCCATCCCAAACCCATCCCAAATCCATCCCAAACCCATCCCAAACCCATCCCAAACCCATCCCAAATCCGCTGCCGCTGGGCATCATCTCCATCCTCTGCATCGACCTGGGCACAGACGTGGTGAGAGAGGGGACCCCAAACCCATCCAAATCCATCCCAAACCCATCCCAAACCCATCCCAAACCCATCCCAAATCCATCCCAAATCCACCTCAGATCCACCCCAATCCATCCCAAACCCATCCCAAACCCATCCCAAACCCATCCCAAATCCATCCCAAATCCATCCCAAACCCATCCCAAACCCATCCCAAATCCACCCCAAATCCATCAAATCCCGCTGCCGCTGGGCATCATCTCCATCCTCTGCATCGACCTGGGCACAGACGTGGTGAGAGAGGGGACCCCAAACCCATCCCAAATCCATCCCAAATCCACCCCAAACCCATCCCAAACCCGTCCCAAATCCACCCAGGGACCCCAAATCCTTTATTCCTGGCACTGTCACCATCCCATGACATGTGACTGTGGGTGACACAGGGCGACACAGGATGACATTGGGTGACGGTGGCTGACATTGGGTGACGGTGGATGACACAGGGTGACACAGGGGTGACGTTAGGTGACAGTGTGTGGCACAGGGTGGCATTAGGTGACGTGGGTGACCCCGCTGTCCCCTCAGGTCCCCGCCATCTCGCTGGCGTACGAGGCGGCCGAGAGCGACATCATGAAACGGCAACCGCGGAACCCCCGCAGCGACAAACTGGTCAACGAGCGGCTCATCAGCATGGCCTACGGCCAGATCGGTCAGTGGTCACTCAATGGTCACTCAGGGGTCACTCATCAGCATGGCCTACGGCCAGATCGGTCAGTGGTCACTCAATGGTCACTCAATGGTCACTCATCAGCATGGCCTACGGCCAGATCGGTCAGTGGTCACTCAGTGGTCACTCAGGGGTCACTCAGGGGTCACTCATCAGCATGGCCTACGGCCAGATCGGTCAGTGGTCACTCAATGGTCACTCAGGGGTCACTCATCAGCATGGCCTACGGCCAGATCGGTCAGTGGTCACTCAATGGTCACTCATCAGCATGGCCTATGGCCAGATCGGTCAGTGGTCACTCAATGGTCACTCAGGGGTCACTCATCAGCATGGCCTACGGCCAGATCGGTCAGTGAGGGTGATTCCAAATCCCATGGTTCTGATCCTATTCCCAATCCCGATCCCGATCCTGATCCCGATCCCATGGCTCTGACCCTGATCCCATGGCTCTGATCCCAATCCCAGTCCCATGGTTCTGATCCTGATTCCTATCCCAATCCCATTCCTGATCCCGATCCCACGGCTCTGATCCCGATCCCATGGTTCTGATCCCAATCCCATAGTCCTGATCCCAATCCCGTGGCTCTGATCACAATCCCGATCCCGATCCCACCGGGATGATCCAGGCGCTGGGCGGGTTTTTCACGTACTTTGTGATCCAATCCCTTGGCTCTGATCCCGATCCTGATCCTAATCCCATGGCTCTGATCCCAATGCCAATCCCAATCCCATAGCTCTGATCCCAATCCCATGGCTCTGATCCCAATCCCATAGTTCTGATCCCGATCCCGTGGCTCTGATCCCGATCCCGTGGCTCTGATCCCGATCCCGAGGCTCTGATCCCGATCCCGTGGCTCTGATCCCGACCCCGTGGCTCTGATCCCAATCCCATAGTTCTGATCCCAATCCCATAGTCCCGATCCCAATCCCGTGGCTCTGATCCCGATCCCATAGTCCCGATCCCGATCCCGTGGCTCTGATCCCAATCCCATAGTTCTGATCCCAATCCCATAGTTCTGATCCCAATCCCATAGCTCTGATCCCAATCCCATAGTTCTGATCCCAATCCCATAGTCCCGATCCCAATCCCGAGGCTCTGATCCCGGTCCCGGCCCCGCAGGGATGATCCAGGCGCTGGGCGGGTTCTTCACGTACTTCGTGATCCTGGCTGAGAACGGGTTCCTGCCGGGGACGCTGCTGGGGATCCGCCTGGCCTGGGACGATCGCTCCAAGAACGACCTGGAGGATTCCTACGGCCAGGAGTGGGTGAGGGACCCTAAACCAGCCCTACACATCCCTTACACACTGGTTACGCACCAGTTACACACCGGTTACACACTGGTTACACACTGGTTACACACCAGATACACACCGCTTACATACCGGTTACACACCAGTTACACACCAGTTACACACCAGTTACACACCAGTTACACACCGGTTACACACTGGTTACACACTGGTTACACACTGGTTACACACCGCTTACATACCAGTTACACACCAGTTACACACCGGTTACATACCAGATACAGACCAGATACACACTGGTTACACACTGGTTACACACCAGTTACAGACCAGATACACACTGGTTACACACTGGTTACACACCAGTTACAGACCAGATACACACCGCTTACATACCAGTTACACACTAGTTACACACTGGTTACACACCAGTTACATACCAGATACACACCAGTTACACACCACTTACATACCAGTTACACACCAGTTACACACCAGATACACACCGCTTACATGCCAGTTACACACTGGTTACACACTGATTACACACCAGTTACACACCAGATACACACTAGTTACACACCGGTTACACACCAGTTACACACCAGATACACACTAGTTACACACCGGTTACACACCAGTTACACACCAGTTACACACCAGATACACACCAGATACACACCGGTTACACACCAGTTACACACCAGTTACACCCCAGTTACACTTTGATTACACACCGGTTACACACCAGTTACACTTTGATTACACACCAGTTACACACCAGTTACACACGGGTTACACACCTGTTACCCATCTATTTCCATCCTACTTCTGCCCCATTTCCCCCCTGTTCCCGCCCCATTTCCCCTTTTATTTCCACCCCATTCCCACCCCACACCCACGGTTATTTCCGCCCCCATTTCCACCCCTATTTCCCCCATTCCCATCCCATTCCCACATTTATTTCTGTCCCATTTCTGCCCCTTTTCCCCCCCATTTCCTCCCGGTTCCCTCCCGGTTTCCTGGCGGTTCTCTCCCCATTTCCTCCCGGTTAATTCCCGTTTCCCTCCCGGTCTCCTGGCGCTTCCCTCCCGGTTCACTCCCATTTCCCTCCCGGTTCACTCCCATTTCCCTCCCGGTCTCCTCCCGGTTAATTCCCGTTTCCCTCCCGGTTTCCTGGCGGTTCCCTTCCGGTCTCCTCCCGGTTCCCTCCCGGTTAATTCCCGTTTCCCTCCTGGTCTCCCTGACGGTTCCCTCCCGGTTCACTCCCATTTCCCTCCCGGTTTCCTGCCGGTTCTCTCCCCATTTCCTCCCGGTTCATTCCCAATTCCCTCCCGGTTCATTCCCACTTCCCTCCCGGTTCGCTCCCATTTCCCTCCCGGTCTCCTGGCGGTTCCCTCCCGGTTCATTCCCATTTCCCTCCCGGTCTCCTGGCGGTTCCCTCCCGGTTCATTCCCATTTCCCTCCCGGTCTCCTGGCGGTTCCCTCCCGGTTCATTCCCGTTTCCCTCCCGGTCTCCTGGCGTTTCCCTCTCGGTTTATTCCCAGTTCCCTCCCGGTCTCCTGGCGGTTCCCTCCCGGTTCATTCCCGTTTCCCTCCCGGTTTCCTGGCGGTTCCCTCCCGGTTCATTCCCATTTCCCTCCCGGTCTCCTGGCGGTTCCCTCCCGGTTCATTCCCATTTCCCTCCCGCTTTCCTGGCGGTTTCCTGGCGGTTCCCTCTCGGTTCATTCCCATTTCCCTCCCGGTCTCCTGGCGGTTCCCTCCCGGTTCATTCCCGTTTCCCTCCCGGTTTCCCGGTTCCCAGACGTACGAGCAGCGCAAGGTGGTGGAGTTCACGTGCCACACCGCCTTCTTCGCCAGCATCGTCGTGGTGCAGTGGGCGGATCTCATCATCTGCAAGACCCGCCGCAACTCCGTCTTCCAGCAGGGCATGAAGTGCGCCAGAACACCCCAAAAGCACCCCAAAATCCCACCCAAAACCACCCCAAAATCCTACCCAAAACCACCCCAAAATTCCACCCCAAACCAGCCCAAAATCCCACTTCAAATCAGCCAAAATTCCCCCCAAATCCACCACAACTCTGTCCTCCGGCAGGGCATGAATTGCGCCCAAACACCCCAAAACCACCCCAAAATACCTCAAAAACACCCCAAAATACCCCAAAACCACGCCAAAATACCCCAAAAACACCCCAAAATACCCCAAAATCCCACCCAAAACCACCCCAAAATCTGACCCATAACCATCCTGAAATTCCACCCCAAACCAACCCAAAATCCCACTTGAGACCAGTCCAGAAAAATCCACCACAACTGTCTTCCACGAGGGCATGAAGTGCGCCAAAACACACAAAAAACACCCCAAAAATACCCCAAACTATCCCAAAAACACCTAAAAAACACCCCAAAAACCCACCCATAATCACCTCAAAATCCCATCTCAAACCCACCCCAAAATTCCACCCGAAACCATCCCAAAATACTGCTTGAAACCAGACCAAAAAATCCACCACAACTCCGTGTTCCAGTAGGGCATGAAGTGTGTTAGAACACCTCAAAAACACCCCAAAAACACCCCAAAAACACCTCAAAATATCCCAAAATATCCCAAAATATCCCAAAATCCCAGCTCCAACCCACCCCAAAATTCCATCCCAAAATCCCAATTCAAACCAGCCAATATTTCCCCCCAAAACCCGCCTCAACTCCATCTTTCAGCAGGGCATCAAGTGTGGCAAAAAACCCCCAAAATACCCCAAAATCCCATCCAAAACCACCCCAAATAATTCCCAAATCCCCCTCCAAAACCCCCATAAAAACCCCTGAATCTTTCCAACCCCAAATCCCCCAAAACATTCCCCTAAAATCCCCCAAACCCCTCCAAAACCCCCACAAAAAAAAACACCCCAAAACCTTTCCAGCCCCCCAAAAAACCCCCAAATCCCCCAAAACACCCCCGAAAAATCCCAAATCCTCCTGCAAAACTCCCACAAAAAGAAAATCCCCAAACCTCTCCCACCCCAAAAAACCCCAAAAATCCCCCCCAAACACCCCGAAAAATCACCAAACCCCTCCAAAACCCCTCCCAAAAATTCCCCAAACCTCTCCCACCCCCAAAAATCTCCAAATCCTCCCAATTTTTTAGGAACAAGATCCTGATTTTCGGGCTGCTGGAGGAGACGGCGCTGGCGGCGTTCCTGTCCTACTGCCCGGGCATGGGGGTGGCGCTGCGCATGTACCCCCTCAAGTGAGGCACCCCAAAATCCTGCCTGCGCCCCAAAATCCGGCCTGAACCCCAAATTTGAGCCTGCACCCCAAAATCCGGCCTGAACCGCAAAATCCAGCCTGAACCCCAAATCTGAGCCTGCACCCCAAAATCCGGCCTGAACCCCCAAATCTGAGCCTGCACCCCAAATCCAACCCGCACACCCCAAATCTGAGCCTGCACCCCAAAAATCCGGCTTGAACCTCAAATTCCAAATCACACTCCAAATCCAACCTGAACCCCAAATCTGAGCCTGCACCCCAAATCCCGGCCTGAACCCCAAAATCCTGGCTGCACCCCAAAATCCGGCCTGAACCCCAAATCTGAGACTGCATCCCAAATCTGAGCCTGCACCCCAAAATCCGGCCTGAACCCCAAATTTGAGCCTACATCCCAAATCCAACCCGCACCCCAAATCCTGGCTGCACCCCAAAAATCCTGGCTGCACCCCAAATCCAACCTGCACCCCAAAATCCAACCTGAACGCCAAATCCTGGCTGCACCCCAAATTCCGACCTGAACCCCAAATACAACCAGAACCCAAAATCCTGGCTGCACCCCCAAATCTCAGCCTGAACCCCAAGTCTGACAGACACCCCAAATCCTGGCTGAACCCCAAATCCAATCTGCACTCCAAATCTCAACCCGCACCCCAAATCCTACCTGCACCTTAAATCTGAGCCTGCACCCCAAATCCCGGCCTGAACCCCAAATCCCAGCCTGAACCCCAAATCCAGCCCCCACCCCAAATCCAGCCCCCACCCCAAATCCCACCCTGCACCCCAAATCCAGCCTGAACCCCAAATCCAGCCTGCACCCCAAATCCCATCCTGCACCCCAAATACTTGCCTGAACCCTAAATCCCAGCCTGAACCCTAAATCCAACCTGAACCCCAAATCCAGCCCCCCCCCCACCCCCAAATCCTGGCTGCACCCCAAATCTCAGCCTGAACCCCAAGTCTGACAGACACCCCAAATCCTGGCTGAATCCCAAATCCAATCTGCACTCCAAATCTCAACCCGCACCCCAAATCCTACCTGCACCTTAAATCTGAGCCTGCACCCCAAATCCCGGCCTGAACCCTAAATCCCAGCCTGAACCCCAAATCCAGCCCCCACCCCAAATCCAGCCCCCACCCCAAATCCAGCCTGAACCCCAAATCCAGCCTGAACCCTAAATCCCATCCTGCACCCCCAAATCCCATCCTGCACCCCAAATCCCATCCTGCACCCCAAATCCAGCCTGAACCCTAAATCCCATCCTGCACCCCAAATCCCATCCTGCACCCCCAAATACTTGCCTGAACCCCAAATCCAGCCTGAACCCTAAATCCAGCCTGAACCCTAAATCCTGGCTGAACCCCCAAATCCCATCCTGCACCCCAAATCCAGCCTGAACCCCAAATCCAGCCTGAACCCCAAATCCAGCCTGAACCCTAAATCCCAGCCCCCACCCCAAATCCAGCCTGAACCCTAAATCCCATCCTGCACCCCAAATACTTGCCTGAACCCCAAATCCCACCCTGCACCCCAAATCTGAGCCCCCCCGGATTTGGGGCGCCCCCAATTTCTGGTTTTTGGGCAGGGTCACCTGGTGGTTCTGCGCCTTCCCCTATTCCCTGCTGATCTTCGCCTACGACGAGGTTCGGAAACTGATCCTGAGGAGATACCCCGGAGGTGAGGGGGGACCCCAAAAAATGGGGGGGACCCCAAAAAATGGGGGATAAGAAAATGGCGCACAAAAAAATGGGGGAAATTTAAAAATGGGGAGAAAACAAAAAGAAAAAAGGGGAAAAAATGAGGGGAAATAAAAAAAGTGAGGAACAAAAAATGGGGGGGAAAGCCCAAAAAATGGGGGGGCCACCCTGAAAAGTGGGGGGGGATACCCCGGAAATGTGAAGAGAAGAAAATGGGACATAAAAAAATTTGGGGGAAAAGAAAAAAAATGGGGGAGAAGAAGATGGGACACAAAGAAATGGGGGAAACAAAAAATGGGGGGGAACACCCCGAAAAATGGGGGGACACCCCGAAAAGGGGGAGGAACACCCCGAAGAATTAGGGATAAGAAAATGGGACATTAAAAAATGGAAGGAAACAAAAAAAAAATAAAAAGGAGGAAACAAAAAATGGTGGCACACCCCGAAAAATGAGGGAGGAGAAAATGTGATACCAAAAAATGGGGGAAACAAAAAACTGGGAGGAAAAACAAAAATAAGAGGAAAACAAAAAAAAATGGGGGTAACTGGAAAAATGTGAACCCCAAAAAATGTGGGGGGGGATGGGGGGAACCGAAAATCCTGGAGAAACTCCAAAAAATGAGAACCCCAAAAAACGGAAACCCCAAAAAATGGAAACCCCAAAAAATAAAAACCCCCCAAAAAAGGGAGGGAAGCCGAACCTAAAGGGAAAACCCGATAAAAAACGGGGAGGGGGGAGGGGGTCACCCCAAAAAGAACGGGTTTTGGGGGGAGGGGGGAGCTGCGGAATTTGGGGTGGGGGCGCCCCCATTTCGCCCCCCCGACGCCCCCTCCCCTTTTTGCAGGCTGGGTGGAGAAGGAAACTTATTATTGATCCCCCCGTGGGACCCCCCGGACCCCTCTGCACCCCAATACTAACCCGGGGGGGTCGGGACCCCCTGGATTTGGGGGGGCACCCGGACCCCCCCCTGCAGAGCAATAAACCAGTTTAACCCCGCTGTGTACTGGGATGGACTGGGAGGGGAGGGGGAGGGAAAGGGGGCTCTGTGTCCCCCCCCCGCCGTGTCCTCGGTGTCCCCAAAATCCCAAGGACCCCCCGGGGTCGCTGGTGGCCCCGTGACCCCCCATGAACCCCCCAAATTCTCCAGACCCCCCGGGCACCCCCGGATCCAGCACGAGCCCGCAAAACCCCCCGAATTCCCTCCAGATTCCTCCCAAAATCCCCCCAAATTTCCCCAAATTCCTCCCGAATTCCTCTCAAATTTTCCCCAAATTTTCCTCCAAATAATTCTCCCCAAATTCCCCCCAAATTCCCGCCAAAATCCCCCCCAAATTTCTCCGAAATACTCCTGAATTCCCTTCAAATTCCCCCCAAATTCCCTCCAAAAATCCCCCCAAATTCTCCCCAAATTCCTCCCAAATTCCTCTCAAATTTTCCCCCAAATTTTCCTCCAAATAATTCTCCCCGAATTCCCCCAAATTCCCTCCAAAATCCCCCCAAATTTCCCCAAATACTCCTGAATTCCCTTCAAATTTCCCCAAATTCTCCCCAAATTGCCTCCCAAAATCCCCCCAAATTTCCCCCAAATCCCTCCCGAATTCCTTCCAAATAAACCCCCAAAATTCCTCCGAAATCTCCCCAAATTCCCCTCCAAATCCCCCCCCAAATTTCCTCCAAATTTCTCCCAAAATCCCCCCAAATTTCCCCCAAATTCCTCCCGAATTCCCTCCAAATTCCCCCCCAAAATTCCTTCCGAATTCTCTCCAAATTTCTCCCCAAAATCCCCCCAAATTTCCCCAAATTCCTCCCGAATTCCCTCCAAATTCCCCCCAAAATTCCTCCAAAATCTCCCCAAATTCTCCCAAATTTCCCCCAGATTTCGCAAGAAATTCCTTCCGAATTTCCTCCAAATTTCTCCCAAATTTCCCCCAAATTCCTCCAAATTTTCCCCTAAATTTCCCGAACACCCCCGACCCCTCTGACCCCCCTAATCCCCCCCATTTCCGACACTCGGGGGTCCTGGGCGCCTCTGGAGCTGAGTTTGGGGGTCTGGGCTCCCCAAAATCCAGCACGAGGGTCCCGGACACCCCACTCCCCGCACTCGGGGGTCCCTGGTTCCCACCCCCGGCCGAATTTGGGGTCCCGGCGCCCCAAAACCCCCGAGTCTGAGGTGGGAGCAGCGCCCGGGGGTCCCCAACCCCCACAGCGGAGCAGACCCCGAACCCCGAGACCCGGAGCCCCCCGATGTCCCCCCAGTGTCCCCCAGTGTCCCCCAGTGTCCCCCCAATGTCCCCCAGTGTCCCCAATGTCCCCAGTGTCCCCCAGTGTCCCCCCCCCCAGTGTCCCCCACTGTCCCCCAATGTCCCCCCCCCCAATGTCCCCAGTGTCTCCCCCAGTGTCCCCCCAGTGTCCCCCCAGTGTCCCCCGATGTCCCCCGATGTCCCCCCAGTGTCCCCCCAATGTCCCCCCCCCCAATGTCCCCTAATGTCCCCCCAATGTCCCCCCAGTGTCCCCCAGTGTCCCCCAGTGTCCCCAGTGTCCCCCCAGTGTCCCCCCCGATGTCCCCAGTGTCCCCAGTGTCCCCCCAGTGTCCCCCGATGTCCCCCAGTGTCCCCAGTGTCCCCCCAGTGTCCCCCAGTGTCCCCCCAGTGTCCCTCCAATATCCCCCAGTGTCCCCTCACTGTCCCCCCAGTGTCCCCCAGTGTCCCCCGCTGTCCCCAGGGCCGGTCCCTTATTTTTAGCCCCCCCGGTTCCTCTTTCCCGACTCCATTTGAAGCTGGGGCGGGGGGGACACTTGGGGACATTTTGGGGACACTTGGGGACACTTGGGGACACTTGGGGACACTTGGGGACACTTTGGGGACACTTAGGGACACTTAGACACTTTGGGGACACTTGGGGACACTTGGGGACACTTGGGACACTTTAGACACTTGGGGACACTTGGGGGCACTTTGGGGACAGAGGGGACAAGGGGGCGGGGCAGTGCCCCCGGCACCCCTCAGGACCCCCCGAGCCGGGGGACACACGGGGGGGGTGGGGCAGTGTCACCGGGGGTGGCGCCGTGTCCGTCTGTCCCCGCCGTGTCCCCTCCCCGGGCCGGAAGTGGCTGAAGTGTCCCCGTGTCCCGGGGGGTCCCGCCGTCCTTGTCCCTGTCCCGGGGCTGCGTCCGGGGCGCTGCGCGTGCCACAGGGGCGTCCGTCTGTCCGTCTGTCCGTCTGTCTGTCCGTCCGTCTGTCTGTCCGTCCCAGGGTCCCTGTGTCTATCCCAGGGTCTGTCCCCAGGGTCTGTCTGTCTGTCTGTCCCCAGGGTCTGTCTGTCCCCTGCCTGTGCCCGTCCCTGCTCCTCCCAGGGCCCCGTCCCCGCCTGTCCGTCTGTCCCTCGCTCCGTGTGTCCATTCCCGTCCGCGTCCGTGTGTCCGCCCCCGTGTCCGTGTGTCCCCAGTCCTGTCCCCGTGGCCGTCTCCGTGTCCCCGTGACTCGGTGTCCCTCTGTCCGTGTGTCCCTCTGTCCCCGTGTCCATCCCCGTGTCCCTGTGTCCATCCCCGTGTCCGTGTGTCCATCCCCGTGTCCGTGTGTCCCTCTGTCCCCGTGTCCCTCCCCGTGTCCGTGTGTCCGTCCCTGTCCCCCGATGTCCCCGCGGTGTCCCTGGCGGTGCCTCCTGGCTCTGCTGTCGCTGCTGTCGCCGCTGTCGCCGCTGTCGCCGCTGTCGCTGCTCCCGGGGGTCCTGGGGGGTCCCGGGGGGGTGCTGCCCCTCCCCCTCCCGGACGGGCGCAGCCGGGTCCTGCCCGCGACCCCCGCGACCCTCCCCGAGCTGCGCCGGCGCTTCCCGGTGCTGGCGCTGCTCGGGAGAGCCGGGGACCGGGGACAGCGGCCCGAGGAGCTGGCGGCGCTCGAGGTGGGCACTGGGAGCACTGGGAGGGACTGGGAACACTGGGCGCTGCTCCGGGGGTGGCGCTGAGGGGACACGAGGGGACCCGGCGGGGGTCCCGGTGCTGGCGCTGCCCCGGCGAGTTCGGGACACCGGGAGGAGCTGGGGGCTCTGGAGATGGGCGCTGGGAGCACTGGGAGCACTGGGAGCACTGGGAGGGACTGGGAGGGACTGGGAGGGTACTGGAGTGCCACTGGGGGTGGCGCTGAGGGGACACGAGGGGACCCCGCGGGGCTCCCGGTGCTGGCGCTGCTCCGGTGGCGCCCCGGGGACACCGGGAGGAGCTGGGGATGGGTGCTGGGAGCACTGGGAGGGAACTGGAGGAAACTGGGAGCACTGGGAGGGAACTGGAGGTAACTGGGAGCACTGGGGGGGCGCTGAGGGATGCTGTGGGTGACACTGGGGGACGCTGGGGTGACAAAAAGGGACACTGGGGGGTCACTGGGGGCACAGGGAACTGGGAGCCTGGGGACACTGCGGGTCACAGGGCGGACACTGAGGGCACTGGGGGAACTGGGGGAACTGGGGGCACTGGGGGGCACTGGGGGGCACTGGGGGCACTGGGGGCACTGGGGACCCCCAGGGTGGGGTAGGTCCCCAGCCGTGTCCCCCCCGTGTCCCCCCCAGCTGGTGGCGCGAGGGCGCTGGAGCCCCGCGGGGTCGGAATCGGCCTCGTGGACACGGAGCGGGACCCGGAGCTGGCACGGGAATGGGGTACGGGGGACCCCCAGAGACCCCCGGGACCCCCGGGACCCCCGGGACCCCCGGGTGGGAACAGGGACCCCGCCAGAGTCTCGTGGGTCACCCCCAAAATGGGCATGGGCAACATCCCGGGACCCCCAAACCAGACCCAGGGACCCCTAAAGATCCCCAAACCTGTCACAGGGACCCCCAAAAGAGACCCGGAGACCCCCAAATTGGCATCAGGGACCCCTAAATCTCTCCTAGGAACCCCATGGGACCCCCAACTGGGGCCCGAGGACCCCCAACTCTGTGTGAGGAACCCCACGGGACCCCCAAACCAGATCCAGGGACCCCCAAATCAGATCCAGGGACCCCCAAACTGGACCCAGGATCCCATGGGACCCCCAAACCGGGCCCCGGGACCCCCAAACCGGGCCCAGGGACCCCAAAACGGGCCCAGGGACCCCCAAACCGGGCCCAGAGCCCCCGAAACCGGGCCAGGGACCCCCAAACCGGGCCCAGGGACCCCCAAACCGGGCCGAGGGACCCCCAAACCGGGCCAGGGACCCCCAAACCGGGCCCAGGGACCCCCAAACCGGGCCCAGAGCCCCCCAAACCGGGCCCAGGGACCCCCAAACCGGGCCCAGGGACCCCCAAACCGGGCCAGGGACCCCCAAACCGGCCCGGAGCCCCCCACGCGTGCCCGTTCCCCGCAGGGTTGGCCGGGCCCCACCGCCTGGCGCTGCTGCAGGGGCGCGGCCGGGAGCGAGCACCGCGGGGAGCGGGCGGCGGCCGCGCTGCTGCAATTCCTGAGCCAGGTGAGACCCCCGGAGACCCCCCGGGGCGCGGGGAGACCCCCAGAGCCCCCCTGACCGACCGGGGCGCCCCAGGCGCTGGGACCCCCCGTGCAGGTGGTGGCAGCGGGGCAGCAGCTGCGGGACTTCGGGGACATCGAGGAGGAGCCCAAAGTCATCGGGTTCTTCGAGGGGCGGGACTCGGAGAGTGCGTGGGGACACCTGGGCACACCTGGGGACACCTGGGGACACACCTGGGGACACCTGGGGACACACCTGGGGACACCTGGGCACACCTGGGGACACCTGGGGACACCTGGGGGACACCAGGGGACACCTGGGGACACCTGGGGACACACCTGGCACACCTGGGGACACCTGGGGCACACCTGGGCACACCTGGGGACACCTGGGGACACCTGGGGACACCAGGGGACACCTGGGGACACACCTGGCACACCTGGGCACACCTGGGGACACCTGGGGACACACCTGGCACACCTGGGGACACACCTGGCACACCTGGGGACACACCTGGGGCACACCTGGGCACACCTGGGGACACCTGGGGACACCTGGCACACCTGGGGACACCTGGGGACACACCTGGCACACCTGGGGACACCTGGGGACACCTGGGGACACCTGGCACACCTGGGCACACCTGGGGACACCAGGGGACACCTGGGGACACACCTGGCACACCTGGGGACACCTGGGGACACACCTGGCACACCTGGGGACACCTGGGGCACACCTGGGCACACCTGGGGACACCTGGGGACACCTGGGGACACCTGGGGCACACCTGGGGACACACCTGGCACACCTGGGGACACCTGGGGCACACCTGGGGGACACCTGGGCACACCTGGGCACACCTGGGGACACCCGGGGACACCTGGGCACACCTGGGGACACACCTGGCACACCTGGGGACACCTGGGGCACACCTGGGGACACCTGGGCACACCTGGGGACACACCTGGCACACCTGGGCACACCTGGGGGACACCTGGGGACACCTGGCACACCTGGGGACACCCGGGGACACCTGGGGACACCTGGGGACACCTGGCACACCTGGGCACACCTGGGCACACCTGGGGACACCTGGGGACACCTGGGGACACCTGGCACACCTGGGGACACCTGGCACACCTGGGTCACCTGGGTCACCCGTCACCTGTGCCAGTCCCCAGTCCCAGTCCCCAATTCCCAATCCCAGTCCCCAATCCCAGTTCCCTATTCCCAGTTCCCAGTTCCCAGTCCCCAATCCCAGTCCCCAATCCCAGTCCCCAATCCCTAGTTCCCAGTTCCCAGTCCCCAGTCCCCAATCCCAGTTCCCAGTTCCCAGTTCCCAGTCCCCATTCCCAGTTCCCCCCGTTCCCCCCCAGCCTTCCAGGCCTTCTCCTCCGCCGCCCAGCGCCTCCACCCCTCCCTCCTCTTCTTCGCCACCTTCGACCCCCAGGTGAGCGGGGGGGGTGGGGGGCGGGGCTGGGTGATGCCCTGGGACCCCCAAACCCCAAAAACCCGAACCCCCCCAACCCCCCGCAGGCAGCTCAGGAGCTGGGGCTGGGGCTGAACCAGGTCCATCTCTACGAGCCCTTCCTGGAGCGGCCCCGGAGCTTCTGGGGGGACCCCGGGGACCCCTCGGGGGTCGCAGCGTTCCTGGGGAGCAGCAAGAGGTGGGAGCGGGGGGACCCCGCCCCAAACTGGGGGGTCCTGGGGCGGGGGGAGCAGGGAATCGGGCTGGGGGTGGTTGCCATGGGGACAGGATGCTGAGAGGGAGGGGTTGTGGGGGATGTGGTTGCTATGGGGACATGGTTACCATGGGGATCCTGTTGCCATGGGAGTTGGTTGCCATGGGGACAGAATGCTGAGAGGAAGGGGTTGCCATGGGGATGTGGTTGCTATGGGAACATGGTTGCCAGGGGGATGTGGTTGCTATGGGGACATGGTTGCCGGGGGATGTGGTTGCTATGGGGACATGGTTACCATGGGGACAGGATGCTGAGAGGAAGGGGTTGCCATGGGGATGTGGTTGCTATGGGAACATGGTTGCTGGGGGATGTGGTTGCTATGGGGACATGGTTACCAGGGGGATGTGGTTGCTATGGGGTTTGGTTGCCATGGGGATGTGGTTGCTATGGGAACATGGTTGCTGGGGGATGTGGTTGCTACGGGATTTGGTTACCATGGGGATCCTGTTGCCATGGGAGTTGGTTGCCATGGGGACAGGATGACATGGGAGGCGGTTCCTATGGGGACGTGGCTGCCCTGGAGAGGGGGTCACTTGGGGTGTCGCCATGGGGACGGGTTACCACGGGAGGCGGTTGCCATGGGGACAGGTTGCCATGGGGACAGGTTGCCATGGGGACACGCTTCCATGGGGGCGTGGCTGCTTTGGGATTGCGATGGTTATGGGGAGTCGGCTGTCGTGGCAATGTGGTTGCCATGGAGATGGTTGCTATGGCAGTGTGGTTGCTACGGGGATGTGGTTGCCATGGGGACAAGCTGCCATAGGGACAAGTTGCCATGGGCAATGGTTGCCAAGGCAGTGTGGTTGCCATGGGGATTTGATTGCCAAGGGAGACAGTTACCATGGGTGATGGTTACCATGGGTGATGGTTGCCATGGGTGATGGTTGCCATGGGGATTCGGTTGCCGTGGGGATCTTGTTGCCATGGGGATGTGGTTGCCATGGGGATCCTGTTGCCATGGGGATGTGGTTGCCATGGGGGATCCTGTTGCCATGGGGATCCGGTTGCCATGGGGATGTGGTTGCCATGGGGATCCTGTTGCCATGGGGGATGTGGTTGCCATGGGGATCCTGTTGCCATGGGGATCCGGTTGCCATGGGGACCCGGTTGCCATGGGGATGTGGTTGCCATGGGGATCCTGTTGCCATGGGGATCCGGTTGCCGTGGGGACCCGGTTGCCATGGGGACATCCGATTCTCCCCCCGTCTCCCCTCACCCCTTTCCCACGCTGACCCCACTTTGCAAGGCCCCAGCTCCGCTCTGGGGGGGCTGCGCTGCCCCTGGGGGGGTTCGGGGGGCTCTGGGGGAGGGGTCGGGGCCGGCCGAGCCCCCCCGGGCCGGGCAGGGTTAACGCCGCGGGGGCTGCCGGGAGATTCCCGCAGCTTTAATCCCCCCGGATCATCCCCCCCCGCCGCGGCCTCAATCCCGAGGGACATCGGGGACCCTCCGCGGGGGGAGGACACGGGGGGCTCGTCCCTGTCACCCCCTCCCCATTCCCAGCTGTTCTGACCCCCCAAACTGCTGTTCCCCCCCGGTCTGAGCCCCCTCCCCAGCAGCGCCCGGGAGGGGGGAGCAGCGGCTCCTGGGCGGGGGACAAGGGGGGCGGCTGAAATTTGGGGGCGCCCCTCACCTGCCCCCAAACCCCCCCAGGGCCACGCTGCGGAAACTCAAAGCTCAGAGCGTGTCCGAGAGCTGGGTGAGTGCGGGGGGGTCCCGGTGCCCCCCAGAACTCGGGGGCACTCGAGGGACACCCGGGGACACTCGGGGGACACCCCCCGGTCACGGCGACCCCCCCGTGCCCCCCCAGGAGCTGCGGGACGGGACCCACATCGTGGCCTTCGCCGAGGGGGATGATCCCGGTGAGGGGGAGCGGGAAGGGAGCGGGGGGTCCCGGGGGGTCCCGCCCCTCCCTGAACCCCCCCTGACCCCCCAGATGGGTTCGAGTTCCTGGAGATCCTGAGGGAGGTGGCGCAGGACAGGAGGGACAATCCCGACTTCAGCGTCCTCTGGATCGACCCCGCTGATTTCCCGCAGGTACCGGAGCCTGCGGGGGGAGGGGACACCAGGGACCCCGCTGTCCCCTCCCCCCGCGGCTCTGACCCCCCGTCCCCTCCCCCAGCTCGTCCCCTCCTGGGAGGACACTTTCGACATCGACCTGTCCCGGCCCCAGCTCGGCGTGGTCAATGGCACCGACCACGTGAGTGTCACCCAGTGTCACCCAGTGTCACCCAGTGTCACCCAATGTCACCCAGTGTCACCCCTGTGGTCAATGGCACTGACCACGTGAGTGTCAGCCAGTGTCACCTGAGTGTCACCCAGTGTCACCCCAGTGTCACCCGAGTGTCATCCCAGTGGTCAATGGCACCGACCGGCGTGTCACCCAGTGTCACCCAGTGTCACCCAGTGTCACCCGAGTGTCACCCAGTGTCACCCGAGTGTCACCCCAATGGGACCCCAATGTCGCCCCCAGTGTCACCCCCTGTGGTCAATGGCACTGACCAAGTGAGTGTCACCCAGTGTCACCTCAGTGTCACCCGAGTGTCACCCCCGTGTCACCCAGTGTCACCACAGTGTCACCCAGTGTCACCCCAGTGTCACCCCTGTGGTCAATGGCACCGACCGCGTGAGTGTCACCCCAGTGTCACCTGAGTGTCACCCAGTGTCACCCCAGTGTCACCCCAGTGTCACCCCTGTGGTCAATGGCACTGACCACGTGAGTGTCACCCCAGTGTCACCCAGTGTCACCCAGTGTCACCCAGTGTCACCCCCTGTGGTCAATGGCACTGACCACGTGAGTGTCACCCCAGTGTCACCCAGTGTCACCCAGTGTCACCCAGTGTCACCCCTGTGGTCAATGGCACCGACCACGTGAGTGTCACCCAGTGTCACCTGAGTGTCACCCAGTGTCACCCAGTGTCACCCAGTGTCACCCAGTGTCACCCGAGTGTCACCCCAATGGGACCCCAATGTCGCCCCCAGTGTCACCCCTGTGGTCAATGGCACTGACCAAGTGAGTGTCACCCAGTGTCACCTCAGTGTCACCCGAGTGTCACCCCCGTGTCACCCAGTGTCACCACAGTGTCACCCAGTGTCACCCCAGTGTCACCCCTGTGGTCAATGGCACTGACCAAGTGAGTGTCACCTCAGTGTCACCCAGTGTCACCCCAGTGTCACCCAGTGTCACCCAGTGTCACCCCAGTGTCACCCCCTGTGGTCAATGGCACTGACCAAGTGAGTGTCACCCAGTGTCACCCAGTGTCACCCGAGTGTCACCCCAGTGTCACCCCAGTGTCACCCCTGTGGTCAATGGCACTGACCACGTGAGTGTCACCCAGTGTCACCCAGTGTCACCCCAGTGTCACCCCAGTGTCACCCAGTGTAGCCACAGTGTCACCACAGTGTCACCCAGTGTCACCCCAGTGTCACCTCAGTGTCACCCAGTGTCACCCAGTGTCACCCCAGTGTCACCCCTGTGGTCAATGGCACCGACCACGTGAGTGTCACCCAGTGTCACCCAGTGTCACCCCAGTGTCACCCCAGTGTCACCCAGTGTCACCCAGTGTCACCTCAGTGTCACCCAGTGTCACCCAGTGTCACCCCAGTGTCACCCCTGTGGTCAATGGCACCGACCACGTGAGTGTCACCCAGTGTCACCCAGTGTCACCCCAGTGTCACCCCAGTGTCACCCAGTGTCACCCAGTGTCACCCAATGTCACCCAGTGTCACCCAGTGTCACCCCAGTGTCACCACAGTGTCACCCCAGTGTCACCCCCTGTGGTCAATGGCACTGACCACGTGAGTGTCACCCAGTGTCAACCAGTGTCACCCAGTGTCACCCCAGTGTCACCCGAGTGTCACCACAGTGTCACCCCAGTGTCACCCCCTGTGGTCAATGGCACTGACCACGTGAGTGTCACCCAGTGTCACCCAGTGTCACCCCAGTGTCACCCCAGTGTCACCCCTGTGGTCAATGGCACTGACCACGTGAGTGTCACCCAGTGTCACCCAGTGTCACCCAGTGTCACCCCCAGTGTCACCCCTGTGGTCAATGGCACTGACCACGTGAGTGTCACCCAGTGTCACCCAGTGTCACCCCAGTGTCACCCCAGTGTCACCCCTGTGGTCAATGGCACTGACCACGTGAGTGTCACCTCAGTGTCACCCCAGTGTCACCACAGTGTCACCCCAATGGGACCCCAATGTCACCCAGTGTCACCCCAGGGTCACCCCTGTGGTCAATGGCACTCACCACGTGAGTGTCACCACAGTGTCACCCCCAGTCACCCTCAGTGTCAACTGGTGTCACCCCACTGTCACCCCAGTGTAATCCCCATTGCAACCCCAGTGTCACCCCCATGTCACCCCATTGCAACCCCAGTGTCACCTCCATGTCACCCCGCTGTCACCCCAGTGCCACCCCATGTCCCCTGTCCCCAGGCCCGCAGCGTGTGGCTGGACATGCAGGACGAGGACGATCTGCCGGGGCCTGAGGAGGTCCTGGAGTGGCTCGAGGACGTTCTGGGGGACACTGGGGACAGCGAGGGTGACGATGGTGCTGGTGAAGATGGAGATGAAGATGATGATGAGGATGAAGATGATGATGAAGACAATGAAGATGATGGCAATGACAACGATGACGATGACGGTGACAATGACAATGACGGTGATGATGACATTGATGATGATGATGGAGACCATGATGATGGTGACAATGACAAGGAAGATGACAATGACAATTGAAGATGATGACGATGGCAGTGATGATAACAGATGATGACAGTGACGACAATGACAATGATGATGATGATGATTACGATGATGATTGTGACAATGATCATGACAAAGACAATTATAACAGTGATGATGATAATAATGACAATAATGATGATGATGATAATGACAATAATGATGATGATAATGACAATAATGATGATGATGATGATGATGACAACAATGATGATGATGATGAAAATTATGTCGATGATGATGACGATGATGATGATGATGATAACAATGATGACAATTACAATGGTGATCACGATGACGATGACAATGATGGTGACCAGGCCATAAAATCCCCCAGGGAGCAGGGAGTGTCCCCAGTGAACGGGGGTCCCTGGGCATGGGTGAGATCCCTGTGCGAGATCCCCGAGATCCCGGGTTGGGATCCCCCAGACAAGATTCCAAGTGAGATCTCTGTGCAAGATTCCCAGTGCCAGATCCCCAAGGGAGATCCCTGTGTGAGATTCCCAGTGCCAGATCCCTGTGTGAGATCCACAGGGAGATCCTCATGCGAGATCCCGCCTGTGATGCCCCCGGGAGATCCCCAGACAAGATCCCCAGGTGAGATCCCTGTGCGAGATCCCCTGGACAAGATCCCCTGTGATGTTCCCCTGTGCAAGATCCCCCATGTGGGATCCCAGTGCCACATCCCCCTGCCAGATCCTCTGTAAAAGATCCCCGTATGAGATCCCTGGGTGAGATTCTCAGAGGAGATTGGCCCTGTACAAGATCCCTGGGACAGATCCCTGAGTGGGATCCCCACATGAGATCCCTGGGACAGATCCCTGAGTGGGATCCCCACATGAGATCCCTGAGCCAAATTCCTGAGTGGGATCCCCACATGAGATCCCTGAGCCAAATTCTGAGTAGGATCCCCACACGAGATCCCTGAGTCCAATCTCTGTGTGGGATCCCCACATGAGATCCCTGAGCCAAATTCCTGTGCCAGATCCCCTGCAAAAGATCCCTGGATGAGATCCCTGTACAAATCCCCTGTGCCAGATCCCCGTGTGGGATCCCAATACCAGATCCCAGTGCCTGATCCCAGTGCAGGACCCCAGTGTGGGATCCCTGTGACACATCCCAGTATGGGATCCCAAAACCAGATCCCAGTGCAGGACTTCAGAGCAGGATCCCAGTGCCAGGTCCCAGTTTGGAATCCCAGTGGCAGATCTCAATACCAGATCCCAGTAAGGGACCCCATTACTGGATCCCAGTTTGGAATCCCAGTGGCAGATCCCAATACCAGATCCCAGTGTGGGATCCCATTACTGGATCCCAGTTTGGAATCCCAGTGGCAGATCCCAATACCAGATCCCAGTAAGGGATCCCATTACTGGATCCCAGTTTGGAATCCCGTTGCCCAATCCCATTACCGGATCCCAGGGTGGGATCCCAACACCAGATCCCCTCCCGGGGCCGTGTGTGACAATGTCCCCCCCTTGTCCCCCCCTTTTCCCCCCCAGCCCCGGCGGTGACAGCGCGGGGACCCCAAATCTCGGCCGGGGGAAGCCGGGGGAGGGGGGGAGGGCGCGGCGGCTCCTCCCCGCTGACCCCGCCCCTCCAAGCCCCGCCCCCCTCGACCCCTCCCCGCTAAGCCCCGCCCACCCCCGCTCAGAGCGGCGGCACCGAGAGCCCGAGCGGCGGCACCGGCACCGGCACCGGGAGCGGCACCGGCAGCGCCCGCGGCCGGTAAGTGCGGGTGGGGAGGGGGCCCGGCCCCACCGAGAGACCCCCGGCCCCACCGAGAGACCCCCGGGCCCGGGAGCGGCCCCGGCGGCGGCACCGGCACCGGATGGACCCGCGGCCGCCGCCTTCATCCGCTCCCGGCGCCGCTCCCGGGGCCGCTCCCCGCCGCTCTCCAGCGGCCTCGGGTGGCGGGGATGCTCCCCCCGCTCTGTGTGCCCCCCCTGCTCCGGGGGGCTCCCCCCGGGCGGGCAGCAAGGGGTTAATGGTGCCGGTGGTCCCGGCCAGGGTCCCCCGGTGCCCCCCGTTCTGCCCCATCCCCCCCCTTTCACTTCCCCTTTCGCTGCCGGGGGGGCTCGAACCCGTGACGCGCTGAGGGGGGGACACGCGGTGGCTCCCGGTGCCCACGCGGGACGCGGGACCCGCCACCCCCCGGTCCCGGTCCCGGTCCCGGTCCCGGTTCCCATCCCGGTCCCGTCCCCCCCCGTCCCGCTCCCCACGCGGGACACGGGTCCCCCCATCCCCCCCGCGGTGACAGCGGGACCCCCATCCCCGCCGTGTCCCCCCCCCGTGGGTGCCACCCGCCCGTCCCGTCCCCGCGGTGCCACCCAGTGCTCCCAGTACCGCCCAGTACCAGCGATGCCACCGCATCCCCCGGGACGGGACGGGGTGTGACCCCCCCGGGCTGTGGGGACATCAAAGGGGGTTTTTTGTGGGGGACACGCGCGTGGGGAGGGGGCGCGTGAGGCGGTCACGCGCAGCCGGCGGGGGCCAAACTGGGGCCGAACTGGTCCCGAACTGGGCCGCGGGAGGCGCCGCCGCTTCCGCGTCTCGGCTCCGGGACGGGGCGGGGGCCCGGGAAAGGGACCGGGAATGGGGGGGGTCCCGGGAATCATCGCCCCCCGCCCCACGGAACGGCCACGAGTGGGGAAACCGAGCCGCGATTGGGGTGCGCGGGAAAGGATCGCGGCCAGCTGCGCCCCAGCTGCGCCCCAGATGTGCCCCAGATGTGCGAGGTGCGGCCGCGGGGACAGCGCGGGACCCCCGCGACACGGGGGGACACACCGTGGGGCAGGAGGGGACACGGGGGGACACGCGGGGGCCGGAGAGTGGGGTCGGGACTGGACAGTGGGCTCAGGGCCGTGTCCGTGGGGCCGGACAGTGGGGTCGGGACTGGACAGTGGGGTCAAGGCCGTGTCCGTGGGCTCAGCGCCGTGTCCGTGGGGCCGGACCGTGGGCTCAGGGCCGTGTCCGTGGGGCCGCAGCCGTGACTCGCATTCCGGGGGGGCCCGGGGGGGGCCGAGGCGGCCGCGCCGCTCCCCGAGCCACAAAGGGCCCCTTGTCCCCACGCTGCGTGGGGGGGCCCGTGGGGGACCCTCCCCCCGCGTCCCGCTCTCCCCACCCACCCCAAAAACACGCGGAGGGGGGAGACGCATGGGTGGGGGGGGCAGCGATGCCATCGGCGCCCCCCAGACCCCCCCGGGGGACACAAAAGCGGGAAGGGACCGTCCCACGCGTGTTCTGCCCACCCCAGACCGGGATGACCCCCCCAAACCCCCGAGCCCCCGCCCGCCCCACTGAACGGGGCCCCGCGCGGCCCCGCCCCTCGTGAATATTCATGAGGCGCTTTGCATGAGAAACGTGAATGGGGCGGGGGGTCCCACGGGGGGTCCCACGGCGGGAGGGGGTCCTAGACTACCGCCCCCACTCCCGTTCCCCATCCCGGCGGATTCCCTCGCGGGAACGCGCGCGGGGGCCGGGCCGGGCCTGGGAACGCGGGAGGGGCCGGAGGGGCGGGGGTTCGGTCCCCGCCCCCCCCCCGGAAGGCCCCGTGTCCGGCCGGGGCTGAGTCATCGGCGGCCTTAAAGGGGCCGCTCGCTCGGGACACGGGGGGAGGGGCTGGGGAGTGGGGGGGGAGGGGCTGTTGTGGGGGGGGCAGGGTTTGTGCGTGGGGGGGCGTGGGGGAGTGTTTTGGGGGGGAGGGGTTGTTATTGGAGAGGAGCGTGGGGGGACGCGTCTGTGCGTGGGGGGAGCGTCTGTTCCTCGGGGGGCGTGGGCGGGGTGTCGGTGATGGGGGGTCTCACGTGTGTGGAGGGGGTTGTTTACCGAGTGCAGTCACGAGTGGGGGGGGTCTGGGAGTGGGGGGGGCGTTGTTTACGAGAGTAGTCACGAGAGGGGGGGGACAGCGACAGTCCCCGTGTGTGACACCCCTCGCGTGGCCCTGGGATTTTGGGGGTCCCAAAAGGTACGGGGGTTTTTGGGGGGGGGGGAAGGGCAGGCGGGTGATGCGTTGCCGTGGCAACCGCATCCCTGCGTGGGCGGCGGAGTCGCCATGGCAACGGGGAGAGGCGGGAGAGGGGGGGACAGTGACAGTGACCCCCCAAAAAATAATACACACAGGCGAGACCCCCCCCCATGGAGGGGGGGAGGGTGTGAAGGGGGAGGAGTGTGAATTTGGGGGTGTGAACGGGGGGTCAGTGAATTGGGGTGAGTGTGAAAAAGGGGGGCAGTGCGAATTTGGGGGGGTCAGTGAATTGGGGTGAGTGTGAAAAGGGGGGGCAGTGTGAATTTGGGGGGTCAGTGAATTGGGGTGAGTGTGAAAAAGGGGGGTCAAAGTGAATTTGGGGGGGTCAGTGAATTTGGGGTGAGTGTGAAAAGGGGGGTCAGTGCGAATTTGGGGGGTCAGTGAATTGGGGTGAGTGTGAAAAGGGGGTCAGTGTGAATTTGGGGGGTGTGTGAATTGGGGTGAGTGTGAAAAGGGGGGCAGTGTGAATTTGGGGGGTCAGTGAATTTGGGGTGAGTGTGAAAAAGGGGGTTCAGCATGAGAAGGAAGGGTCAATGAATTTGGGATCAGTGTGAATTTGGGGTGTGAAAAGGGGGGATCAGTGCAAACGGGGGGGTCAGAGGATTTGGGATCAGTGTGGATTTGGGGTGGGTGTGAAAAGGGGGGGGTCAGTGCCCGGGGGGTCACTGTGAATTTGGGGGGTCAGTGTGAATTTGGGGGGGTCAGTGTGAATTTGGGGTGAGTGTGAAAAGGGGGGGTGTCAGTGCCCGGGGGGTCACTGTGAATTTGGGGGTGGGTGTAAAGGGGGGTCAGTGTGAATTTGGGGGGTCAGTGTGAATTTGGGGGGTCAGTGTGAATTTGGGTGAGTCTGCCCAGGGGGCGGCAGTGCCCGGGGGTCAGTGTGAATTTGGGGGGTCAGTGAATTTGGGGGGTCAGTGTGAATTTGGGGTGACTGTGCCCAGGGGCGGCAGTGCCCGGGGGTCAGTGTGAATTTGGGGGGTCAGTGTGAATTTGGGGGGTCAGTAAATTTGGGGTGACTGTGCCCAGGGGGCGGCAGTGCCAGGACTGTCCCCAGCTCCCCGTGTGAACAGCCCCGTGCCAAGGGGGGGTCGGGGGGGTCCGTGCGAGCCCCCCCGCTTTGGGGGGGAGGGGACGGCGGGGGGGGCGCGGAGCAGCCGCCGTCGGTCCCCGCTCGGTCCCTGTCACATCCCGTGAGCGTCACGTGGGTCGCGGCCGGGGGGCTGGGCTGGCACCGGGACTGAGCCCGCGGGGACAGCGGGGCCGGGGACAGTGACACTGGGACTGGGGACAGTCGCGACACCGGGACTGGAGCTGGGGACTGTCGTGACAGCGGCACTGGGGCTGGGGACACGGTGACAGCGGGGACTGGGGCTAGTGAGTGAGCCTGGGGACAGTCGTGACACCAGTGGATGAGACTGGGGACACGCGTGACACCAAGGACTGAGGTTGGGGACAGTCGTGACATGGGTGGCTGAGTGCCCTGACACTCGTGACACGTGTGGCTGAGAGCAGGAGCGCCCATGTCACTCGTGGCTCTGTCCCGTGTCGCTCATGTCGCTCATGTCACACGCGGCCGCGTCCCTCCTGTCACCTGTGTCCCTGCCGCCATGTCCCAGTCCCGTGTCCCTGATGTCGCTGATGTCCCTCATGTCCCCCGTGTCCCCTGTCCCCAGCCACGGCCGAGTACCGCGCTCTGCTGGAGGAGCTGGCCCGGAGCAGCATGTCCCGTGTCCCCCGTGTCCCTGATGTCCCCCGTGTCGCTGATGTCCCCCGTGTCCCCTGTCCCCAGCCATGGCCGAGTACCGCACTCTGCTGGAGGAGCTGGCCCAGAGCAGCATGTCCCGTGTCCCCCGTGTCCCTCGTGTCCCTCATGTCCCCCGTGTCCCTGATGTCCCTGATGTCCCCCGTGTCCCCTGTCCCCAGCCATGGCCGAGTACCGCACTCTGCTGGAGGAGCTGGCCCAGAACATCACGGCCGAGGACCTGGAGCAGCTCAAGTCCGCGTGTCGCGAGGACATCCCCAGCGGCGAGGGGGACGCCATCGCCACCGGCCACCACTGGTTCGCCTTCCTGGAGCGCCACAGCAAGCTGGACCGAGGTGGGACCGGGGACACCCCGTGCCACCGGCACTGTCCCCTCCCCCGCCCCGGGGCTGCTCCAGCCCTGGGCTGTCCCCATCCGTGTCCCCTGAGCTCCCTGTCCCTGTCCCAGTCACCGCTCCTCCCTCCCAGTCCCTGGCCCCGATTCCCCCATCTTGTCCCCATCCTCATCCTATCCCTGTCCCCTTTCTCCATCCTGTCCTGTCCCCATCCCCTGTCCCTCTTGTCCCTGTCCTGTCCCTGTCCCCATCTTTTGTCCCCATCCCCATCCTGTCCCAATCCCTATCCCCATCCTTGTCCCCATCCTTGTCCCCTATCCCCATCCTGTCCCAATCCCTGTCCCAATCCCTGTCCCCATCCTTGTCCCCATCCCCATCCTGTCCCTATCCCTGTCCCTGTCCCCATCCTGTCCCTCTCCTGTCCCCAATCCTGTCCCCATCCCTGTCCCCATCCCTGCCCCCTCTCCTGTCCCTCTCCTGTCCCCCATCCCTGTCCCCATCCTGCTCCTCTCCTGTCCCCCATCCCGCTCCCTCTCCTGTCCCTCTCCTGTCCCCATCCCTGTCCCCATCCTGCCCCTCTCCTGTCCCTCTCCTGTCCCCATCCTTGTCCCCATCCTGCCCCTCTCCTGTCCCCAATTCCTGTCCCCATCCTTGTCCCCATCCTGTCCCTCTCCTGTCCCCAATCCTGTCCCCAATTCTGTCCCCATCCTTGTCCCCCATCCTGTCCCTCTCCTGTCCCCAATCCTGTCCCCATCCTGCCCCCTCTCCTGTCCCCAGTCCTGTCCCCATCCTGTCCCCAATCCTGTCCCCTCTCCTGTCCCCATCCCGCCCCCTCCGGGCCCCGGTGGCCGCAGCGCGGGTGGCCCGCGCCCAGCACGTGTCCCCGTGTCGCAGACAACCTGTCCTACATCGAGCACATCTTCGAGATCTCGCGGCGCCCGGACCTGCTGACCAAGGTGGTGCAGTACCGCACGCAGGTGCTCAAGATCTCCGAGGAGGACGAGGTGGACACCAAGCTCACGCGCATCCCCAGCGCCAAAAAGTACAAGGGTGAGACCCCCCCCAAAACGGGGACAGCGACAGCGGGGGGACAGACGGTGGGGACAGACAGGGACAGCGGGGGGGGGACAGACGGGGACAGCGGGGGGACAGATGGGGACAGAGGGTGGGGGACAGAAGGGGACAGGGACAGGAAGGAACGGGGCAGGGACCCTGATTGTTCCCAGAGCAGGGACAGAGACCCCTCCCCAGTTATCCCAGGGCAGGGACAGAGACCCCTCCCCAGTTATCCCAGAGCAGGGACAGAGACCCCTCCCCAGTTATCCCAGGGCAAGGACAGAGACCCCTCCCCAGTTATCCCAGGGCACGGACAGAGACCCCCACCCCCCAGAAGGGTTGGGGACATCCAGGAAAGGTTGAAGACCCCCAAAATAGGGGACAGGGACTCCCCCCCCCCACCCACCCACTATCCCAGGGTAGGGACAGAGACCCCCCGCCAAGAAGAGTTGGGAGCCCCAGGAAAGGTTTGGGACACTCAGGTAGGGAGGGGACCCCCAAAATCGAGACGGGGACCCCTCCCTGATTATCCCAAAACTGTGACAAGGATGCCCAGGGGGGAAAAGTCTCCCCCGCCCCCAAGAAGGGTTGGGGACATCCAGGAAGGGCTGAGGACCCCCCAAAACAGGGACAGGGACCCCCCCCCCAGTTATCCCAGAGCTGTTACAGGGACCCCAGGGGGATAAAAACCCCCCAGGCAAGGTTGGGGACCCCCGGGTAGAATTGGGGACCCCCCAGGAAAGGTTGGGGACCCTGTGTGGGAGGGGACACCCCCAGACCCCCTAACCCCCCGTGTCCCCCCCAGACATCATCCGGCAGCCCTCGGAGGAGGAGATCATCAAACTGGCCCTCCCCCCGAAAAAGGCCTGAGCAGGAGGAGCAGCCCTCTCAAAAACCCCCTCCCCCAAATTTCAGCCCTGGGGGGGGCTCAGGGAGGGGAGGGGCACCAACAGCATCTTAAACCCCCCTCAAAATGGGGGAGGGGGATTTGGGGGGGCAATTCCCATGGGACCCCCTCCCCCAAAAAGGTCTCGATTGGGGGTGGGGGGAGGAATTGGGGACCCCTCCCCAAATATGGGTGAGTTGAGGGGGGGGCATAAAAAATGGGACCACCCCCCCACACCATGATTTGGGGGGGTTGAAAGTACTGGGACCCCCCAACCCTAAATTTTGGGGTCAGAGGCACTTGAGCCCCCCCACACCCCAATTTGGGGGGATTAAAAATATTGGGACTTTCCCCCCCACCCTAAATTCGGGGGGTCACAGACACTGAGACCCCCCACCCCAGTTCCAGGGGGGAAATTCTGGGGGGGGGGGGTCACAAGCACTGGGACCCCCCACCCCAATTTTGGGGGGGTCACAAACACCAGGAGCCCCCCACCCAAATTTTGAGGGGGTCACAGATATTTTGAGACCCCTGACCCCAATTTTGGGGGGGTCACAAGCACCGGGACCCCCCCAAATTTTTTTTGGGGGGTCACAGGAAGGTTGGAGGAGGTCAGGAGGGTGCTGAGGTTGGGGCTGATTTTTTGGGGGGTGACCCCAAAACCCCCCCAGGGGCTGCAGAAGGAGGGGACAAGGAGGTGACAAAAAGGGAGGGGGGGTAAGGAGTGGTGACCCCCCAAAACTGGGGGAAAAAACCAAAATTGAGGAAAAAACACCCCAAAATTCCCATTTTTGATGAGGGGGGACAAAGTGGTGACCCTGCAAAATTGGGGGGAAAAAAATTGGGAGAAAACACCAAAATTTCCATTTTTTGGAGGACAGGAAGTGGTGACCCCCCACAAAATTGGGGAAAAATACCCTAAAATTCTAAAATTGCCATTTTTGAGGGGAGTGGGTAGCAAGAAATGCTCCCAAAATTAGGGAAAAACCCTGAAAATGGAGGAAAATCCCTTAAAACTCCCTTTTTTTTGGTGGGGGACAAAAAACCCCCAAATTTCCCTTTTTTGGGGGGAGGCCCAGAAAACTGTGACCCCCAAAATTGGGGAGAAAACCACCAAAATTGAGGGAAAAACCCAAAATTCCCATTTTTGGGGTGAGTGACTAAGTGGTAATCCCCCAAAACTGAGGAAAAACCCCAAAATTCCCTTTTTGGGGGGGCACAAAGTGGTGACACCCCCAAAATCCTTTTTCTGGGGGGAGAGGCTGGAAGTGGTGACCCCCCAAAACTGAGAAAAAAACCCCCAAAATTCCCATTTTTGGGGGGATGGGCAGCAAGAAATAACCCCTAAAATTGGGGAAAAACCCCCAAATTTCCATTTTTTAAGGGGGCCCCCCCAATAATTTATGAGGGGGGGGAGCCCCTCCCCCAGTACCAAACTGGGAGGGAGGAGCCCCCAAACTGGGCGGGGTGGGGGAGGGGATTTTGGGGGTTCAGGTTTAGTTACTAACCCGGGGTGGGGGGGCAGCAGAGTTAATTAAATGTTAATTAATTAATATATTTTATTTAATAAAAGCTAAACCCGCAGCAGCCACTGGCTCGTGTGTCCCCCTCCCCTCCCCCTTTTTCCCTGTGCCCTCCCCCACCCAAATTCCCTGTCCCTCCCCCCACCTTTATTTATTGTCCCCAACCCCAGGAATGTCCCCAAATCTTTGTGAAAAACGCTGGATTTGGTGAAAAATCGACTGTTTTGGACTCCCCCAGGTGCGGGGGGGTGTCCCCAAAAAATTCCCTCCCCTCCCCCCCCCAAAAAACCTCCCTCCCTCCCCCAGACCGTGCTGACTGTGTATTGATAAAGATGGAAAAAGCTGCTCTGTGCGAGGGTTTTTGGGGGAAAATCTGGGGGAAATGGGGGAAAAAAATGGGGAGGTTTGGGGGGTGGGGTAAAATTTTGGGAGTCCTGGGCTCGTTGAGTCGGTTTTTATTGCATTTATATATAATATATATCCCAACTTTTACAGCTCTGCCAGGGACAACTCCCAGGCCCATTTGGTTTATTTTAATACAATATAAAAATTAGGGCCTCTAAACAGGGGAAATTTTGGGGTTTTTCCTCTAAAAAAACCCCCCTGAACCCCTTCCCCGAGAAAAGAAATGGGAAATGAAAGGGTTTTTTTGGGGGGTTTTGGGGTTTTTTAGGGGGTAAAAGGGCCAAACCAAGTGCAAATCACGGCTATGTACAGAGGGAGGGGAGACCCCAGGGAATGGGGAAAAGGGGAAAAATGGGGGAAAAAGGGGAAAAAAGTGGGAAAATGGAAAAAAGAAAGGAAAAAAATGGTGGAAAATGGAAATGGAAAAAGAAGGAAAATAAGAGGAGGAAATGGGGAAAAAGGTGGAAAAAGGAAGGGGAGGAAAGAATGGAAAAAGAAAAAGGAGGATGGGAAAAATGTAGGGGAAAGGAGAGGAAAAAGAAAAATGGAAAAAGAAAAAGGAAAATGGAGAAAATGGAAAGGAGAAAGGAAATGGAAGGAAGTGGAAGGGACCCGGTGGACCCCAGTGGATGGAGGCCCAGGAGCCGGAGCCGGCATGGTCCGGGGCCCACACCGGAGGGCCGGGTGGACAGTGGTCAGGGACCGCGACAGGAACGGAAAGAGACATGGAAACGGAAAAGAGTGACAGGGCCGGAATGGGTAAGGAAAATGAAAATGGAAAAGGACAGAAACGAGCCCAAAATGGACGACGGAAATGGAAATGACGAAAATGGAGTGCGAAACTGGACATCGACAACGGAAATGGAAGGATCGAAATGGAATGGAAATGGAATGAAATGAGCCCAGGAAACGAGGAAAAGGAAATGGAATGAAAACGGGAAATGGAATGGAAACATGGAATAAAGGATAGGAAGGAAAGGAATGGAATGGAATAAGGAAGAACAACTGGAATGAAGGAAAAGGAAGATGAGGAATGGAAACAAGCGAAGAAGGAAAAGGAATGGAATGAAAGAAGAAAGAGATGGAATGAGGAATGGAATGAAAAAGGATGAAAGAAAGAAGGAAGTGAGGAAGGATGAGAATGGAATACGCAGGGAATGGAAGGATGGAACGGAAGATGGAATGGAATGAAAGAAGATGGAATGGAAGGACATGGAATGGAAGAGAATGGAATGGAAGCATGGAATCAGTGAAAGAAGCATGATGGAATGGAATGGAAAGGAAACAGAAGATGGAAAGGAAGATGGAATGGAAGTAAAGAAATGGAAATGGAATGAGATGGAATAAGCAGTGGAATTGGAGAAGAAAGGAAGATGGATAGTGAAGATGGATGGAATAAGGAAGGAAGATGGAATGGAAGGTGGACACAGGAATAAAGAAATATGGAATAAGGTGGTGGAATAAAGAAAATAAAGGAGGGATGGACAGGAATAGTGAGGGATAAAGGAAGATGGAATGGAAGATGATGAAGGAAAATAGTGGACAGGTGGAATGGAAGGAAGGAAGATGGAATGGACATGGACAAGGTGGATAACAGCAGGATCAGGATAAAGCAGCAGGATCCAGGAGGGCAGTACCGGTGCATGGCGCTACAGGTGGTGCATCAGGAACCAGAGCATGTGGCTGTCAAACATGTCTGTGTGGTGCAGGCTGTCCTCATCCCTCTCCACCTTGTTCTTCTTGATCACCTGGGGGAATGCAGGGGTCAGATCTGGGGGGACCCATGGGGGATCCATGGGGGATCAGTGGGAATCCATGGGGGATCCAGGGGGGAACAGATCCATGGGGAATTCATGGGGGATCAAATCCATGGGGAATCTATGAGGAATTCATGGGAAATCCATGGGGAATTCAGGGCAAATTCATGGGGAATCCATGGAAATGCATGGGAAATCCACGGGGAATCCATGGAAATTCATGGGAGATCCATGGGGAATCCATTGGAAATCCATGGGGAATTTATGAGGAATTCATGGGGAATCCATGGGGGATCAAATCCATGGGGAATCTATGAGGAATCCACGGAAATACATGAGAAATCCACGGGGAATCCATGGGGAATTAATGGGAGATCCATGGGGAATCAATGGGAAATCAAATCCATGGAAAATCTAAGGGGAATCCATGGGGAATCCAATCCATGGCAAAGCCATGGGGAATCCATGGGGGATCAAATCCATGGGGAATCTATGAGGAATTTATGGGAAATCCATGGGGAATTCAGGGCAAATTCATGGGGAATTCATGGAAATTCATGGGAAATCCACGGGGAATCCATGGAAATTCATTGGAGATCCACGGGGAATCCATGGGGAATCCAATCCATGGCAAAGCCATGGGGAATCCATGGGGAATCTATGAGGAATTCATGGGAAATCTATGAGGAATCCATGGAAATACATGGGGGATCCACGGGGAATCCATGGGGAATTAATGGGAGATCCATGGGGAATCCATTGGAAATCCATGGGGAATTTATGAGGAATTCATGGGGAATCCATGGGGAATCAAATCCATGGGGGATTAATGGGAAATCCATGGAGAATTCAGGGCAAATTCATGGGGGATCCAAGGAGAATCCATGGAAATTCATGGGAAATCCACGGGGAATCCATTGGAAATCCATGGGGAATTTATGAGGAATTCATGGGGAATCCCTGGGGAATTCATGGGGAGTCAATGGGAAATCAAATCCATGGGGAATCCATGGGGAATCCATGGGGAATCCAATCCATGGGGAATCCATGGGAGATTCTATCCATGGGGAATCAAATCCATGGGAATCAAATCCCAGGAACCCCCAGGAACCCCCACCCACCTCCTTGAGGCCGCGCAGCTCCGTGGGCGCCTCGGCCGTGGGCGCCCAGATCTTCACATCGTGGTCCAGGCCACTGGTGGCCAGCACTGGGAGGTGGGGGTGGGGCTCCAGGCAGTTCACCTGGGGAAAAAAATGGGAATTTTGGCATTGGGAATGGGATTGGGAATGGGGAGGGTGCAGCTCCAGGCAGGTCAGCTGGAAAAATGGGGAAAAAGGGGAATTGTGGGGTCAGGAATGGGACTGGGAATGGGGTAGGTGAGGGTGTGGCTCCAGGCAGTTCACCTGGGAAAATGGGGGGAAAATGGGAATTTTGGGATTGGGAAAGGGATTGGGAATGGGGGAGCTGCCCCTCCAGGCAGTTCTGGGAAAATGGGAGAAATGGGAATTTTGGGATTGGGAATGGGGAGGGTGCAGCTCCAGGCAATTCATCTGTTAAAATGGGAAAAAATGGGAATTGTGGGGTCAGGAATGGGACTGGGAATGGGATTGGGATTGGGAATAGGCAGGGTAGGGCTCCAGGCCGGTTCACCTGGGACAAATGGGAATTTTGGGATTGGGAATGGGGGATCTGCCCCTCCAAGCAGCTCACTTGGGAAAAAATGGGGAAAAAAGACACAAAAGGAGGAAAAGGGGGGGAAAAAAGGGGAGAAAAAAGGGGGAAAAAGGGGGAAAAGGGGGAAAAGGGGAAAAGGGACCCTTTCTGCCCATCCCAAAGCAGGGCAGCCACAAGTTCCCAGCAGAGGAAACTCAGGATGGGGCTGTTCCCAGCACAGGCACTTCCCTTTCCTGCAGGAAACACCTGGAAAAATCCCACAGGATCCTTGGGAACGGGCTCAGTTTAGGATCCTGCCCCTCCCAAAAACCCCAAAAAACCCAAAAGGGGATGAAAGCAGGGGGTGGGATGGGGGAAATTTGGGAATTTTGGGGGCTCACCACTCCGCCCTTGTCCCCTTCCATGAACTGCACGATCTGGCAGGAGGATTTTTCCCACAGGAAAATGTGGCCGCAGTCGCTGCCGCTCACCACGAACTCGCTCTTGGGGCCGTAGAAATTCACTCCTTTCACTGGAAAAATGGGGAAAAACCAGAAAAATGGGAATAATGGGGAAATTGGGGAAAATGGGGAAAATGGGGAAAATGGGGAAAATGGGGAAAATGGGAGGTTGGGCTCGTTTCCAGGGGAATCCCTGGCTGGGAAGCCACAGAGATGATTCCTGGGGTGTTCTGGGGTAACTTGGGGCTGTTCCTGGGCTGGTTTGGGGGTATTTTGGGGCTGGTTTGGGGGATATTTTGGGATGGATTTTGGGATGGATTTGGGGGATATTTTGGGATGGATTTTGGGGTGTTTCTGGCGTGTTTTCGCCCAACTTTAGCACTGTTGTGGTGGCCCTTGTAGCACTGGGTGTACTGTGCTGTTTCAGGACTGGTTTGGGGGTTTTTTAGGGCTGCTTTTAGGGTGATTTTGGGACGGATTTTGGGATATTTTGGGATGGATTTTGGGGATATTCTGGGGTATTTTGGATGTTTCTGGGGATATTTTGAGGTGGTTACCTGTGGCATTGCTGCAGTGGCCCTTGTAGAGCCGAGTGTACTGTGCTGTTTCAGGGCTGGTTTTCACTCCAGCTTCGGGCTGTTTTAGGGCTGGTTTTGGGGATATTTTGGGATGGATTTGATGATATTTTGGGGGTGTTTCAGGGATGTTTTGGGCTATTTTTGGGGATATATTGGAGTGGTTACCTGTAGCATTGTTGTGGTGCCCCTTGTAGAGCCGGGTGTACTGCGCTGTTTCAGGGCTGGTTTGGGGATGTTTTAGGACTGGTTTTGGGGGTATTTTGGGATGGATTTGTGGATATTTTGGGATGGATTTTGGGGTATTTTGGGTTGTTTCCCCACGTGTAGAATTGTTGTGGTGGCCCTTGTAGTGCCGGCTGTGCTGCGCTGTTTCAGTGCTGGTTTTGGGGCTAGTTTTGGGCTGTTTTAGGGCTGCTCCTGGGGTTATTTTGGGATGTATTTGGGGATATTTTGGAGGATATTTTAGGATGTATTTGGGGATATTTTGGGATGGATTTGGGGATATTTTGGGGTATTTTGGGGTGGTCACCTGCAGCAGTGTTGTGGTGCCCCTTGTAGCACCAGGTGCACTGCGGTGTCTCAGGGCTGGTTTTGGGGATATTTTAGGGCTGTTTCTGGGGCTATTTTGGGATGGATTTGGGGATATTTTGGGGCTGGTTTTGGGAATATTTTGGGATGGATTTGGGGATATTTTGGGGTATTTTGGGATGGATTCTAAAGTCCCCAATCCTGGTTAAGAGTAGAGTGGTCCGGTGCTTGCATGACCGTAATCAGGGCTTGGTTTGGGAGGCGTTTAGCCTGGTTTTGGAATGTTGGGGATATTTTGGGATTTGGGGATATTTTGGGGTTTTTGTGGATGGGGGTTTGTGTGATTATTTTGGGGGATTTTGATGGCTATCATGGTTGCTGTCATGTGTGGGTGCCTAGCCTTTGTTTTGGTGTTTGAGTGTGGTTTGATGATTTGGGGATATTCTTGGTCATTTGGGGATATTTTTGGACTTTGGGATGGATTTTGGTGGTTAATCTGTATGTTGAGGGGTGGTCCTTTGTCGCTGACCGCACCAGGAGAGAGTCAATCAGGCAATGTCCCCAGAGCCAACAGTTCTGGGAACAGGTCATGGGAAGGAGTGGGGAAAATGGGGAAAAACTGAAAATGGAAAAACGGACAAAAATGGAAAAACGGAGAAAAAACGGAGAAAAAATGGGAAAAATGGGGAAAAACGAGAAAAAATGGGAGAAAAACGAGAGAAAAATGGGGAAAAACGAGAGAAAAATGGGGAAAAACGAGAAAAAATGGGAGAAAAACGGGAGAAAAATGGGGGAAAAACAGGGGGAAGATAGGGGGGAATCACGGAAAGACACCAGAGAAATGGGAAAAAACAGCAGGAAAATGGGGATAAATGGAGGGGAATCAGGGAAAAACACCAGGGAAATGGGAAAAACCAGCAGGAAAGTGGGAAAAACCAGCAGGAAAATGGGAAGAAACGAGCAGGAAATGGAGAAAAAGCAGGGGGCAAATGCAGAAAACCAGCAGGGAAATTGGAAAAAATAGAGAAAACTGGGAAAACAGCAGGAAAATTGGAAAAAAAGTAGGAAATTTGGAAAAACAAGAAGAAAACAGGAAAATCCAGCAGGAATGGGGTAAAACAGGAGGGTCTGGAGCTCAGCAGGTTTTTTTCTGGGGGAAATTATTTTTATTTTGGAGAACATGGAATTTTTGGTGGCAAATTAGGTTTTTTGAGGGGAAGAGGTGTTTTTTTGAGGATAAATGGCTGGGTTTTTTGGAAAATGGATATTTTTGGGGAAAAGCTGATTGTTTTGATGGGAAATGAGGGGGTTTGAGGGGGTGGGACCCTCCCAGGACCCCCCAAATTCCCAGCTGGACTCACCTGAGCCATCATGGCTGTAGACCAGGCAGGTGATGTTGGCTTTGGACTCACTGTTCACCTGGAAAAGTTGGAAAAACCTCAGATCCAGCCTCTTTTCCTGGGAATTCTGAGTGTTAAACTCCCAGACAAGGATTTAAGGAGGCAGAAAAGTGGGATTGAGGGGAAAAAAAAAACCACCAAAAAAACAAAAACAAAACAAAAAAAAAACACCAAAAAAAAAAAAAAAAAAAAAAACATCACAAGATTTCTGTGAGTTTTCTGCCTTTTTCTAAAGGGTTTCCCAGGAAAAGGAGCAGCCTCTTCCCATGGGATTGCTCTGGGGTGATCCCAGTGCTCCCAGTCCCCTCCCAGTGCTCCCAGTCCCCTCCTGGTATCCCCAGTACCAGGTGGTGGGGGCAGAATTTTTTCAGGACTCCGTTGTTCTCGTTCTCGTCGATTTTTCTCTGGTCGTAAATCCTGCAGGAATCAGAGAAAAAAAAAAGGATTGGATCCATTCCAGGGAGGATTTTTTATCTCCAAAATTCCCATTCCAAGATTCCAGAGTTCAAAATTCCATCCTAAAATTCCCTGGGATTTTGTACCAGAATAGGCCCAGATTTGGGACAGAAATTATGTTCACACACCCAAAATTCCATCTTAAAATTCCCTGGGGATTTGGGGCCGAAAAAAACTTTCCCATGCCTCAAATTCCATCCCAAAATTCCCTGGAATTCTGTCCAGGAAGACACCCAGATTTGGAGGCTCCCAGTGCTCCCAGTTGGGCCTCACTGGACAAACTGGTCCCACTCCTCAATTTGGGAAGGGGAAGCTGGGGATTTGAGAAGTCATGGATTTGGGAAAGGAAATCCCTGGATTTGGGAAGAGGAATTCAGGGATTTGAGATGGGAAACCATGGATTTGGGAGCTCCCAGTGCTCCCAGTTTGGCCTCACCTCACAAATTGGTCCCACACCCTGATTTGGGACAGGGAAACCATGGATATGGGATGGTGAAAAGGTGGATTTGAGAAAAGGAATTTGGGATGGGGAATCTCTGGATCTGGGAAGGGGAAATCCTGGATTTGGGACAGGAATCCCAAACCTGGGCTCTCCCAATGCTCCCAGTTTGAGCCCAGTTCACAAACTGGTCCCAGACTTCGGTTTGGGAAGGGAACAAGGCAGATTCAGAAAGGGGAAGGGGGAATTTGGGAAGTCAGATCTAGGCAGTGGAAAATCCCAGGATTTGGGATGGGGAATCCCTGGATTTGGGAAGAGGAATCCCAAACCTGGGCTCTCCCAGTGCTCCCAGTTTGGCCTCACCTCACAGACTGGTCTGATTTGGGGCAAGGAAAAAGGGGGATTTGAGAAGGAGAAAAGGTGGATTTGAGAAAGGAAATTTGGGAAGGGGAATCCCTGGATCTGGGAAGGGGAATCACAGGATTTGGGAAGGGGAATCACAGGATTTGGGAAGGGGAATCACAGGATTTGGGATGGGGAATCACAGGATTTGGGAAGGGGAAATCCCTGGATTTGGGACAGGAATCCCAAACCTGGGCTCTCCCAGTGCTCCCAGCACAAACTGGTCTGATTTGGAACAGGGAAGAAGGTGGATTTGAGAAAGGGAATTTGGGAAGGGGAATCCCTGGATTTGGGAAGGGGAATCCCAGGGTTTGGGACAGGAATCCCAAACCTGGGCTCTCCCAGTGCTCCCAGTTTGGCCCCACCTCACAAACTGGTCGCGGCCGCCCACGGCGAACTGGGAGGTGTTGGCAGGGTTGACAAAGATCGTGTAGAGCCCGACCTTCTTCTCCTTCTCCTTGGTCACCACCAATTTCCTGAGAAAAATCCTCAGGATCAGCCCCAATCCCAGCCCAAACATCCCAAATCCCAGCTGGGATAATTACTGTAATTCCCATAAATTTAAATAATAAAAAAACTCTACTACTCCCCAAAAAAATTCCTCTATTTTCAAAAGAAAATTTTTGTTTAAATTACTATAATTCTTAAAGTATACCTCATAAACCAATATAGTTCTCAATAATAACGATAAAAAACTATTAATGAATGAGTTTTTACATAATAATCAAATTTCTATTCTCCTAATTATTTATTCTAACATCAAAACCACAAAAAAAACTATTTCTTAAAAAAAATGCCCCTAACTCAAAAAAAAAAAATCTCCTCCTCCAAATAAATGAATAAAAAACTATTTTTCCTCCTTCCCATTTTTCCATTTAAAAATTCCCACTTTCCTCACAGAACTCTCATTTTTATGCCCATTATCCCTCATTATTCCTTCCCAAATCCCCAAGATCCCAATTTTTCCCTCCAAATCCCCATTTTTTTTTTTCCTAAAAAATCCCAATTTTCCCAAAACCCCACATTTTTCCCCAAAAAAATCCCCATTTTCCCTGAAAACAGCTGGGATTTGAGGGAAGTTGGGGCATTCCAGGAAGAAAAATTCGAGGTTGACTCTTCCAGGGTGAGAATTCCAAAGGGATCCAGCACAGGGAGTGGGCTGGGAAATCCCGAGGGAAAATCTGATTTCCCAAACAAAATTCTGATTTTTCCCCAAATCCCGCCTGTCCCTCCCCCCTGCATATTCCCATTTTTCCATTTAAAAAAATCCTCATTTTCGTGACACAATCCTCATTTTCCTGTCCACTATTCCCCATTATTCCTTCCAAAATCCTCATTTTTTCTCCCAAAATCCCCTTTTTTTCCCCACAAAATCCACAATTTTCCCACAAAATCCACATCTTTTCCCCAAAAAAACCCCAAATTTTTCCCCCAAAAAATCCCCATTTTTCCTCCAAATTCACATTTTTTTTCCAGAAAATCCCCATTTTTCCCCAAGAATCCCAATTTTCCCTGAAAGCAGCTGGGATTTGAGGGAATGTGGGGCATTCCAGGAGGAGAAATTTGGAGTTGGCTGTGCCAGGGGGAGAATTCCATAGGGATCCAGCCCAGGGAGCGAGCTGGGATCGGCTCCAGCCACGGATTCCGGCGGGATCAGGGATTAAAGGGCTCGTCCTGGTTATGAAACCTCAGGATTTGGGCTGGATCAGCCTCCAGAATGACAGCCCAGAGGTTTGGAAAAATACAGGCAGACAGAAAAAATGTTTTTCCTAAAAAATTCCCTGCTTTTCCCATAAAAAATCCTACTTTTCCTGCTAAAAATAATCTAATTTTGCCTCAAATTTCCTTATTTTCCTCAAAAAACAGCATTTTTTCCTCAAAAACTACTGTTTTTTCCCAAAAAAACAACCTGCTTTCCACCCCTCAAAAATGTTTTCTCCCAGAATAACTCTGGTTAAAAAAAAATAAAATCAGTTTGCCCCTCACAAAAAAATCCATTTTCCAAAAAAATTCTTTTTCCCTCCCTAAAAAAAATTCATTTTCCCTCAAAACATGTCCAATTTTCCAGCAAAAAATCTCCATTTCCCAAAAAAACCGAATCCATTTTTCCCACAAAAATAACCTGATTTCCCCAAAAATCCCCTTTTCCTCCCCAATCCCTGTTTTTCCCCCTAAATCCCCATTCTCTTCCCCAGAATTCCTCATTATTCCCCTAAAATTCCCATTTTTCACACCCCAAATCATCATTTTTTTCCCCTTGAATCACAGGAATTGGCTCAAGAAAACAGGGATTTGAGGGGGTGGGTCAATGGCGATTCATGGGAAAAAAATGGGTTTTTTAGAGCATTATGGAGATTTTTAGAGAAAGCACAGGAATTTTTTGAGAAATAATAGAGCTTTTATTTAGGAAAAACAGGGATTTGGCAGGAAAGAACACAGATTTTTTTTTCCATAAAATTCCCATTTTCTTCCAGCACTCACAAGGCAGGGCTAGTCCTGCTGCAGAACACTCCAAATTCCCTTTTTTCCCCACGGAATTCCCATTTCCCACCCAGAATTCTTGATTTCCCACTCAGAATTCCAAATTTTTGCCTCAGAATTCCTGATTTTCTCCTCAGAATTCCCATCTTTCTGGTCACTCACAAGGCAGGCCACTCAAAATCCTCTGATCAATGGAATCCCCATTTCCCACCCCAAATTCCCAGTTTTCCCTACAGAAGTCCCATTTCCCATGCAGAACTCCCCATTTTCCCCTCAGAATTCCAAATTTTTCCCCTCAGAATTCCAAATTTTCCGGTCACTCATGAGTCAGGCCGGCCCTGCCTCAGATTAATGAAATCCCCATTTCCCACCCCAAATCCCCATTTTTCCCATAGAATTCCCATTTCCAACACAGAATTCCCAAATTTTCCCCTCAGAATTCCCATTTTTCTGGTCACTCAACAAGGCAGGCCGTTTCCATTGCAGGACAATGGAATCCCCATTTCCCATCCCAAATTCCCCTTTTTCCCCTACAGAATTCCCATTTCCCACCCAGAATTCCTGATTTCCCACTCAGAATTCCAAAGTTTCCCCTCAGAATTCCCGATTTTTGCCTCAGAATTCCTGATTTTCCAGTCACTCACAAGGCAGGCCCGTCCTGCGGCAGGTTAATGAAATCCCCATTTTCCATCCCAAATCCCCTTTTTTTCCTCACAGAATTCCCCTTTCCAGCCCAGAATTCCCAAATTTTCCCCTCAGAATTCCCATTTTTCCCCTCAGAATTCCCATTTTTCCCCTCAGAATTCCCATTTTTCTGGTCACTCAACAAGGCAGGGTGCTCCTGTTGCAGGACAATGGAATCCCCATTTCCCACCCCAAATTCCCCTTTTTCTCCCCCAGATTTCCCATTTTCTACCCAGAATTCCCAATCTTCCCCTCTGAATACCCAATTTTCCCCTCAGAATTCCCGATTTTCCCCTCAGAATCCCCGTTTTTCCAGTCACTGAACGAGTCAGGCCGGCCCTGCCTCAGATCAATGGAATCCCCATTTCCCATGCCAAATCCTCTATTTTTCTACCAGAATTCTTAATTTTCCCCTCAGAATTCCCACTTCCCACCCAGAATTCCTGATTTTCCCCTCAGAATTCCTCATTTTCCTTTCAGATTTCTCGTTTTTCCAGTCGCCCAATGAGGCAGGCTGCTCCTGCCACAGGTTGATGGAATCCCCATTTCCCACCACAAATCCCGGTTTTTTCCCACAGAATTCCTATTTCCTGCCCAGAATTCCCATTTCCCACCCAAAATTCCCAATTTTCCCCTCACAATTCCAAATTTTTTCCTCAGAATTCCAAAATTTCCCCCTCACAATTCCAAATTTTCACCCACTCACAATGCAGTGCCGGCCCTGCCTCAGATCAGTGGAATGCCCATTTCCAACCCCAAATCCCCTTTTTTTCCCCCTGAATTCCCATTTTTCCCCTCAGAATTCCCAATTTTCCCTCAGAATTCCCAGTTTTCCCCTCAGAATTCCCAGTTTTCCCTCAGAATTCCCATTTTTCCGGTCACTCACGAGGCAGGCCGGTCCTGCCGCAGGTCGATGGTGAAGACCACGGCGTCCTCCCCCGCAGACAGGAACGTGCAGGGTGAGTCTGGCTCCAGCGCCAGCTGGGATTGGGGAAAAAACGGGAAAAATACAGCGGGAATAGCTCCCAAAAATCCCAAAAAACAGAAAAATCCATCTGGAAAAACACCAGGTTTGGGGATTCCCGCCATGAACAGCAGTGACATCATCTGGGTGACATCATCAAGAGTGACATCATCTGGAGTGATGTCATGGGGACAAGAGCACAGCCAAGGGTTTGAACTGCACCCAAAAAGCAGGAAAATTGGGAAAATCCCCAAAACTCCTGGATTTTAATGGAGCTGAGCATGAAAAGGTGGTGGTGATGTCACTGGGAGGTCGCAGGTGACATCACAGGTGACAAAGGCCACATCCAAGCCTTGAAGTATTTGGGAATTCATTTCCACTGAAAATCCCTTCATTTCTCCCAAAAATCCCTTGGGTCTCCAGGAAAAGGAGCAGATGAGCAAAATTCTCTCCCTGAGCCATTCACTCACCTGCCCGATGTCACCAAGACCCCAAAGGTGACACCACAGGTGACCCCCTAATCCCCCCACTATTCCACTGTGTTCCCCCATTCCCAAACACCCCAAATCCCGGGATTTGCCATTCCCAGGATTTGGTATTCCTGGGACTTGCCATTCCCAAATCCTTCTCACCTCGTGGGATGCCCCCTTGTGCTGGGCCTGGTGCTGTGACAGCACTGGGTGTCACCTGAGCGGTGACATCCCCAATCCTCCCACTGTGCTCCTACTGTGTTCTCCCATTCACAGCCACCCCAAATCCCAGGATTTGGCATTTTCAGGATTTGCCATTCCCAAATCCCAGCCCCCTTGTGCTGGGCTCAGTGCTGTGACAGCTCTGTCACTTCTATGACATCCCAAATCCTCCCCCTGTTTCCCACACCATTCCCACTGTGTCCCCCCATTCCCAAACACCCCAAATCCCAGGATTTGCCATCCCCAAGCCCCCTCACCTTGTGGGAGGCCCCCTTGTGCTGTGCCACGCGCTTGGTGCTACGACAGCACCACGTGTCACCTGAGTGGTGACACTCCCAATCTTCCCTCTGTTCCCACACTGCTCCCCCATTCCCAAACACCCCAAATCCCGGGATTTGCCATCCCCAAGCCCCCTCACCTTGTGGGAGGCCCCCTTGTGCTGGGCTCAGTGCTGTGACAGCTCATGTCACATCTGTGTGGTGACATCCCCAGTCTCCCCTGCTCCCACCACTGCTCCCCACACCACTCCCACTGTGTCCCCCATTCCCAAACACCCCAAATCCCGGGATTTGCCATCCCCAAGCCCCCTCACCTTGTGGGGAGGCCCCTTGTGCTGGGCTCAGTGCTGTGACAGCTCTGTCACATCTGTGGTGACATCCCCAGTCTCCCTGCTCCCACCACTGCTCCCACACCACTCCCACTGTGTCCCCTCATTCCCAAACACCCCAAATCCCGGGATTTGCCATTCCCAAGCCCCCTCACCTTGTGGGAGGCCCCCTTGTGCTGTGCCACGCGCTTGGTGCTGCGGCAGCACTGGGTGGCCGAGAGCTCGGCCACGCGCACCTGCCCGTCCCGGGCACACATGGCCAGCGTGGAGTCACCGCTGTTGGGCAGGAACTTGGCCTGGGAAACAGGGAAAACAGGGAAAAGGTGGGAAAAAGGGATGGGGGGGAAAAGGGAATTGCACAGGAGGTGGAGGAGGAATGAGGTGGGGAAAGGGATGGGGGGAATTGCTGGAATTGTCCTGGGAAATCGCCACAGATGTTCTGGGAATTGTCACAGTTCTCTTGGGAATCATCCTGAACTCTCCCCTGGGAATCACCCCAAAATCTCCCAGGGATCCTCCCAAAATCTTCCAGGAATAATCCAAAAATATCCCACGGATCCTCCCAAAATCTCACAGGGATCATCCCAAAATCTCACAGGGATCATCCCAAAATCTTCCAGGAATCATCCTGGCTTTCTTAGGAATCACCCAAAATCTTCCAGGAACCATGCCAAACTCTTTCAGGAACCATGCCCAAGCTCTCCCGTGGGAATCCTCCCAGAATCTCACAGGAATCCTGAGCTCTCCCTTGGGAATCATCCCAGCTCTCCCAGGAATCCTCCCAGCAACTGCCCCAAGGTATCCCAAGAATTGTGCCCGGAATTATCCCAAACTCTCCTGGGAATCATCCTGGGAATTGTCCCAGGCTCTCCCAGGAATCAGCCCAGCTGTCCTGGCAATCATCCCAGTTCTCTTGGGAATTATCCCAAAATCTCTCAGGAATCACCCCAAACACTCCCAGGAATCATCCCAAACTTCCCCAGGAATCAGTCCAGATTGGAATCATCCCAGTTCTCTCAGGAATCTCGGGAATCATCCCAAACTTTATCCTAGGAACCATCCCAAGATCTCCTGGCTTTTCAGGGAATCCTCCTGGCAATTATCCCCATTTCTCCCACAAAACCATCCTCAGAGCTCCTGGGAATCATCCCAAACTCTCCCAGGTGTCCCAGCCCTTATCCCAAATTCTGCCAGGAATCCCTCCAGGCCCTAGATCCTGGCTGGATCTCCAGGATAGGGAATTCCAGGGCAAACCTGTGGGATTTGGGGGTCAATCTGTGGGATCTGGGGACCTGTTCCCACATTTTTCCCTGAGCAGCCTCTGGCTCAGGTGAAGTTTTCCCTGCATTCGTCTCCATGCCCAAACGTGGACTTCAGGAGTGTGGATTTTGGGGCAAATTTCCACCTAAACCGTTCCCACACCCCTTCACTCCAGGGACACTTTTCCCAAGAATTCCCTTTTTCAGCTGAGCTGTTCCTGGGATCCTGTCCCACCCCAAACAGGAACCCTCAAGATTTCAAATTTCAGGGCACATCTGTGGGATTTGGGGTGTCGATCTGTGGGATTTGAAGCATCAATCTGTGGGATTTGGGGTGTCAATGTCTGCAATTTGAAGCATCAATCTGTGGGATTTGGGGTGTCAATGTGCGGTATTTGGGGTGTCAATCTGCGGGGATTTGGGGTGTCAATCTGAGGGATTTGAAGCATCAATCTGTGGGATTTGGGGTGTCAATCTGCGGGATTTGGGGACCTGTTTGGGGGCCCAATTGACATTTCCTGGGATCCTCTGCCACCCCAAAGAGAAGCCCTCACTCTGACAGAGCTCAGGGCACACCTGTGAATTCTGAGATTGGGATGGTGAATCCCAGGACACCCTTTGTGATCCCACCCCCACACTCCCCCCACCTGGAAGACGTTGCTCTTGTGCCCGCTGTCGAACTGCAGCACGGGCCGGCGCCTCAGCCAGTCCCACACCAGCACCTTGAGGTCGTCGCTGCCGCTGGCCAGCCGCGTGCCGCGCTGGTTGAAGTGCAGCGTGTTGACGCAGCCCGTGTGCCCCTCCAGGCCGTGCTGCAGCCGGAACTTCTGCACGAAGAGCCGCGCGCCGCAGGCCTGCGCCACGAAGCGCGAGCCGCCGCCCAGCTGGCGCTGCCGCAGCGCCGGGATCGCCCGCCAGCGCGGCCGCGGCAGCGCCCACGTCTCCGAGGCCACCCAGTCCTCCAGCGCCTGCTCCTCGTCCGACGAGTCGCGCTCGTGCGGCGGCCGCTTGCGGGGCGCGCGGCGCCGGGCGCGCGGCTCCTCCTCGTCCTCCTCCTCCTCCTCCTCGTCGTCGTCGTCGTCGCCGTGCCGCGGCTCCTCGGGGATGGAGTAGTGGCCGGTGTCGTCCATGCTGTCGCTGTCCTTGTCGCCGTCGCTGTCGCTGCCGCTGGCGCGGCCCCGCGCGGCCCCGGCGTCGTCGCCCGTCAGGCTCAGGCTCAGGTCGGACGCCTCCACCTCGATGCCCGAGGACGTCTCGCGGCCCTCCTCGGCTGACATGTCCTCAGGGCTGCTGGACAGGCTGCCTGGGGACAGGGGACATCACAGTGTCAGTGTCACCAGTGTCACAGTGTCACACTGCTGGACAGGCTGCCTGGGGACAGGGGACATCACAGTGTCACCTGTGTCACAGTGTCACACTGCTGGACAGGCTGCCTGGGGACAGGGGACAGTGCAGTGTCACCAGTGTCACCTGTGTCACACTGCTGGACAGGCTGCCTGGGGACAGGGGACATCACAGTGTCACCAGTGTCACCTGTGTCACAGTGTCACACTGCTGGACAGGCTGCCCGGGGACAGGGGACATCACAGTGTCACCAGTGTCACCTGTGTCACAGTGTCACACTGCTGGACAGGCTGCCTGGGGACAGGGACATCACAGTGTCACCAGTGTCACCTGTGTGTGTCACACTGCTGGACAGGCTGCCTGGGGACAGGGGACATCACAGTGTCACCAGTGTCACCTGTGTCACACTGCTGGACAGACTGTCTGGGGACAGGGGACATCACGGTGTCACCTGTGTTACCTGTGTCACAGTGTCACACTGCTGGACAGCCTGCCTGGGGACAGGGGACATCACAGTGTCACCAGTGTCACCTGTGTCACACTGCTGGACAGGCTGTCCGGGGACAGGAGTGATCACACTGTCACCAGTGTCACACTGCTGGACAGACTGCTTGGGGACGGGGACATCACAGTGTCACCAGTGTCACACTGCTGGACAGGCTGTCTGGGGACAGGGACATCACAGTGTCACCAGTGTCACCTGTGTCACAGTGTCACACTGCTGGACAGGCTGCCTGGGGACAGGAGGGATCACAGTGTCACCAGTGTCACCAGTGTCACACTGCTGGACGGGCTGCCTGGGGACAGGGGACATCACAGTGTCACCAGTGTCACAGTGTCACACTGCTGGATAGGCTGCCTGGGGATAGGGGACACCACAGTGTCACAGTGTCACTGCACTGCTGGACAGCCTGCCTGGGGACAGGGACATCAAGGGTCACCTGTGTCACTGCACTGCTGGAGAGGCTGCCTGGGGACAGGGACATGGCAGTGCCACCCTGGGGACATCTGTCCCCCTGGCTGTCCCCAGCTGTGCCCTCACCGTTGACGATGTCCGTCCTTCCGTCCATGCTGCTGCCTCTGTCCGACATGGCCGCTTCCCGCGGGAATCCCTGCGGGGACACGGGACAGTGGGACATGGGACAGTGGGACATGGGGACAGTGGGACACGGGGACAGTGGGACACGGGGACAGTGGGACACTGAGCCAGAGTGGCCCTGCCACAGCCGCCACACAATGTCCCCATGCCCCCACCCCGCACCACGGGCATTCCCCAAATCCCCATTTTCCATGGAAAAACCACCTGGAAATGCTCCAGGACACCCAGCCCCTGTTCAACACCCAGGAAAAGCCGATCCCAAGGAATCTGGAACCCTCAGGGATCCATTTTCTAACATTCTCACAAACACTTCCCATCTTCCCACCTCCCACACAGTCCCACGGGGTCAAGTTTGTTCCCAAAATCCCCATTTTCCACGGGAAAACCACCTGGGAATGCTCCAGCCCCTGCTCAGCATCCCAGGAAAACCTGATCCTGAGAGATTTGTGATTCCAAAGATCCATTTTTAAACACATTCCCACACAAAATCCCCTCTGGAATCTCTCCAAGCTGTCCCCCAGCTTCCCAAAAAAACCGCATGGGAACAGGCAGGAGCGAGCCCTGGAATTCCACAGAACACCACTGGAATCCCACACAGTTCCAAAGGGAATTTCTGGGAATTATTTCTCCCCCCTTCAAACCCCACAATTTTCTGCTTCCATCCCGAAGTGAGGGACTGGGAATGAAGCTCCCAAAGGTCAGGAATCCATCCTGGATCCGGAGGGGGTGGGAAACTCGCCGGGAATGAAACCAAAATCCCGGGATTCCACAGCTGCCTGGGCGCACATCTGGACAGGCTCAGCGCTCCCAGCCTGACGCTGCAGCTCCCAAAAATATCCCAGGGCATTCCAGAGCCTCTGGAACCGGGATCCGCCTCCCTGCTGCTCCTCCAAACTGGGATGAACCGGGATAAAATTCCCAGAGGATAGTTCTGTTCATCCCTCACAGCACAAATTCATCACGGGATTGCTCCCAGCTACTCCCAGATTTGTGGGTGCTCCCAGAAATGAAACATTCTGGCACCCCAGGATTCTGGGGTGGAACCCCAAACCCCTTGGGATGGAGCCCCAAATCCTCTGGGATAACCCCCCAAAATCCTCTGGGATGGAACCTCCAAATCTGCAGGGATGGAATCCCAAAATTCCTTGGGATGGAGCCCCCAAATCCCTTAAAATGGAACCTCAAATCATCAGGAATAGAACCCCAAATCCCCAGGGATGGCTCTCCCAAATCTTTAGGAATAGAACTCCAAATCCTCAAGAATGGAGGCGCCAAATCCACTGGGATGGAGTCCCCAAATCCCTCTGGGATGGAGGCCCCAAATCTTTAGGAATGGAACCCCAAATCCTCAGGGATGGAGGCCCCAAATCCCTCAGGGATGGAACCCCAAATCCTCAGGGATGGAGGCCCCAAATCCCTTGGGTTGAGCCTCCAAATCTTCAGGGATGGAACCCCTAAATCCCTTGGAATGGAACCCAAAATCCTCAGAGGTGGATCCCCCAAATCCTCAGGGACAGATCCCCCAAATCCTCAGGGATAAAGCTCCTAAATCCCCAGGGATAAACCCCCCAAAGTCCTTTGGGATGGAGTCCCCAAATTCTCAGGGATGGAAACCCCAAATCCTGTGGGATGGAGTCCCCAAATTCTCAGGGATGGAACCCCAAATCCTCTGGGATGGAGTCCCCAAATTCTCAGGGATGGATCCCCAAATCCTCTGGGAGGGAGCCCCCAAATCCCTTGGGATGGATCCCCCAAATCCCACAGGAATAAAGCTCCCAAATTCTCAGGGATGGAACCCCCAGATCCCTCAGGATGGAGCCCCAGGTGCCTCAGGAGCATTCCCAGATCCCCCAGGACCATTCCCAGGAGCTTCCCAAAGCTGAGGGAATCCTGGAGAAACCCCAAAAATCCCAAAATCCCCCCAGACCCCGCGGGATCTGAGCGCACTCACCTGTGCCAGGTGCCGGGGACAGCGGGGCTGCAGCTGGGGGGGAGCGCGGGGTCAAAGCCCAGGGACCCCAAATTTGGGGACCCCCTGATCCCTGGGGAACCATCCCAGATTTTTGGGAAACCCCCTGGATTTTTGGGAATCCCCCCCCTCCCCTAATTTTTGGGAACTCCTTCCAGGGAATCCCTGAGAATTCCCTCAATCCCTGGAAAATCCCAAATTTTTGGGGAGCTTCCCAAATCCCTGAGAAAACCCTCACAAATTCCTGGGAACCCCCTAAGCCTTGGGAATTCCCCCCCAATCCCTGGAGACCCCAAATTTTGGGGGGACCCCCCCAATCCTGCAAAAATTCCCTCCATCCCCAAACTTTTGGGGATTCCCAGATTTTGGGAAACCCCTGATCCCTGGGAATTCCCCTCAATTCCTGGGAATTCCCAATCCCTGGGGACCCCCCAAAATCTCAGGGATCCTTCCCAAAAATTCTGGAGCCTCCCCAAAACCCTTTACAGAACCTCCCAATCTCAGGGGAGCCCCCCCAAAAAATCTTCCAGGATCCCCCACCAAAAGCTTTGGGGATCACCCCAAAAATCCAGAGACCCCCAAAAAACATCAGGGACCCCCCCAAAAAACTTCAGTATCCCACTAAGGGACCCCCCCAAAGCTCAGGAATCACCAAGGACCCCCCAAAATCCCCTCAAAACTCCTAAGGACCCCACTAAAAATCTTAAGGACCTCCCCAGGAACCCCTAAAAATCTCAGGGATGCCCTAAAATCCTCAAGGGCCCGGCAAAATCCCCCCAAAAATCCCCAAGGATTCCCAAAACTCCCCTAAAATTCTCAAGGGACCCCCCCCCCAAATTCCCCTAGGACCCCCCAAAAAGCCTCAAGGACCCCTAAACCCCTCCCCAAAAAGCCTCAAGGGCCCCTCAGGATCTCCCAAAACCTCCAAGGACCCCCCAAATTCCCTAAAATTCTCAAAGGACTCCCCCCAAACTCCCCTCAAAATCCCCCGAGGACTCCCCCAAAAAGCCTCAAGTGCCCCCTCAGGATCCCCCAAAACCTCTAAAGACCCCCCAAAATCCCTCAAGGATCCCCCAAATTTTCCCCGGGTTTCCTCAGAAGGGCCGCCCCCCAAGCACTCGGGGACCCCCCCCCCAGATCCTCCCCCCACCGCCTCGGGAGCGCCCCCGCTCCGCCGGGCAAGGCCCGAGCCCGGGGGGGCCGCGTCCGGAGCGGGGGCAGCGGAGGCCGCGCACCGACCCGAGCGCCCCGAGTGTCCCGGAGAGTCGCGGCGGCTCCCGGGCGGTGCCGGGGGTGCGGCCGGGCTCAGTCTCGGCCGCCGCGGGTGCCCCCGGCCGCTCCAGCGCCGGTCCCGGCACCGGGCCCCGCCGCCGCCATCTTTAACGCGCCGCCCCCGCCGCCTCGCTCCACGGCACCGGCCGACGCTTTTGCGACACCGCGGGCGCCGCTTTACGGCAGCGGCAGCGGCGGAGGCGCCCCCAACCCGCGGCGTTGCCATGGGAACGGCGCCCCCCCACCCCCGTGTTATTGTAGGGTCACCCTGTTTGGGGGTCACTGCAGGGTCACCCCTTGTTATTGTAGGGTCACCCTTGTCTAGGGTCACTGCAGGGCCACCCTTGTTATGGGTCACCCCTGTTTCGGGGTCACTGTGTCCCCCTCCAGTGTTGTTATGGGGTCGCTTTGTGTCCCCTTTGTTGTAGGATCACTCACGTTTGGGGTCATTGTAGGGTCACCCCCGTGTTATTGTGGGGTCGCTTTGTGCCCTCCTATGGTGCTGTAGGGTCACCCCTGTTTAGGGTCACCCCTGTTTGGGGTCACTGTGTCCCCCCCAGTGTTATTGTAGGGTCACCCCTGTTTGGGGTCACTGTAGGGTCACCCCTGTTTGGGGTCACTGTGTCCCCCCAGTGTTACTGTAGGGTCACCCCTGTTTGGGGTCACTGTAGGGTCACCCGTGTTTGGGGTCACTGTGTCCCCCCAGTGTTACTGTAGGGTCACCCGTGTTTGGGGTCACTGTAGGGTCACCCCCGTGTCATTGAGGATCGCTGTGTGTCCCTGTGCCCGTTTGGGGTCACTTCATGTCCCCGCTCAGTGCTGTAGGGCGGCCCTGTGACCCTCAGTGTTGCTGCAGGGTCACTTTGTGTCACCTGTACTATTGTAGGGTCACCCCTGTTTAGGGTCACTGTTGTCCCCCCCAGGGCTGTTATAGGGTCATTCTGAGACCCTCAATGTTATTGTGGGGTTGTACCTGCCCCAGTGTTTTTGTGGGGTCACCCCTGTTTAGGGTCACTTCAGGTCCCCCCCAGTGCTGTAGGGTGGCCCTGTGACCCTCAATGTTATTGTAGGGTCACTTTGTATCCCCAGGGTTGTTGTAGGGTCACCTCTGTTTAGGGTCCCCTGTACCCCTCAATGTCCCTACAGGGTCCCCCTGTACCCCAATGTCTCTATAGGGTCACTCTGTCCCCCCCACTGTCCCTATAGGGTCACTCCATTTCTGTAGTGTCCCCTGTACCCCCAATGTCCCTATAGGGTCACCCCATTCCTGCAGGGTCCCCAGTGCCCTCCAGTGTCTCTATAGGGTCACCCCATTCCTGTTGGGTCATTCTGCACCCCACTGTCCCTCTAGTGTCACTCTGTACCCCACTGTCCCTATAGGGTCACCCCATTCCTGTAGGATCACTCTGTCCCCCCCAGTGTCCCCATAGTGCCACCCCATTCCTGTAGGGTCACTCTGTACCCCAATGTCCCTATAGGGTCATTCTGCACCCCACTGTCCCTATAGAGTCACCCCATTCCTGTAGGATCACTCTATACCCCCCAATGTCCCTATAGGGTCACTCTGTACCCCAATGTCCCTATAGGGTCACTCTGTCCCCCCCCCCAGTGTCCCCCACAGTGCCACCCCCACTCCTGCAGGGTCACTCTGTACCCCACTGTCCCTATAGGGTCACTCTGTACCCCAATGTCCCCTATAGGGTCACCCCCACTCCTGCAGGGTCACTCTATACCCCCACTGTCCCTATAGGGTCATTCTGTACCCCAATGTCCCTATAGGGTCGCTCTGTCCCCCCAGTGTCCCCACAGTGCCACCCCACTCCTGCAGGGACACTCTGTACCCCACTGTCCCTATAGGGTCACTCTGTCCCCCCAGTGTCCCCACAGTGCCACCCCACTCCTGCAGGGCCCCGCCCCCATTCCCAGGCAGAGCCGCTCCCGTCACCAACTCTTTATTGGGGACACCGTGGGGGGGCAAGGGGGGGACACCACCCCAAATGGGGGGCTCCCTGCACCCCCCACCCCCCAAAAAACCCCAGCATTTGAGGTGGGGGAAGGTCTCGACCCCCCCGGGCTCCTCTTCATCCTCATTTGGGGTCGGACGAGGCGGGGGGGGCGCGGGGACCCCAAAACTGCCCTACATGAGGCGGCACTGCTCCCCAGTGACCCCCCCCGGCAGCTCCAGGTTGAGTCCGGGGGGCTGTGGGGGGCACGACAGGGTCACCCCAAATCCATGGGGTCACCCCGGTTCTGTGGGGTCACCCCAAATGTATGGAGTCACCCCAAATCTTTCGGAGTCATCCCAAATCTATGGTATCACCTCAAATGGATGAGGTCACCCCAAATCTATAGGATCACCCTAAATCTTATCATCCCCCAATCTCTGGGATCACCCCAAATCTATGGGATCACTCTAAATCTTACAGGGTCATCCCAAATTGTTTAGGATCCCCCCAATCCTAGGGGATCACCCAAACTCTGTGGGACCACCCCAAATCTACAGGGTCATTCCAATTCTTATGGGATCACCCCAAATCCATGGGTTCACCCCAAATCTTTTGAAATCATCCCAAATCTATGGGATTTTGCCAATTCTTATAGGATCACCCAATTCTACGAATTCACCCCAAATCTTTTGGGAGAATCCCAATTCTTATGGGATCACCCCAACTCTACGAGGTCACCCCAAACCTACAGGATCACCCCAAATCCACGAGGTCACCCCCAAACATTTTGGCTGACCCTAAATCCTTTTATAGGGCGTCCCCAAACACTCACCGTGTCCCCTGCCAGCTCCTTGGGGGGGTGGCCCAGGTCCTGCAGCTGCGAGGGGACAGGAGGGGACACAGAGAGGGGACACAGGGACACGGGGAGGGGACAGGGAGGGGGTCAGGGCGGGGCCAGGCGGTCCTGGGGTCAGCCCGGCCCCCCCGTACCTGCTGCATCAGGTCCAGCAGCGTCTCGAAGCGCTCGCGGCGCTGCCCCTCGGGCTCCTCCGGCCGCTCCCGCTCCAGCTCCGCGCAGATCCGCAGCATCAGCGCCTGCTGCGCCCGGAACCGCTCCCGCTGCTCCGGGGACAGCGAGCCCTCGTGCTGCCGGAGCCACTCGGGGTACTGGGGACACCAGGGGACAGCGAGGGGACAGCGAGGGGACAGTCAGGGACAGTCAGGGACAGCAGGGAACCCCCAAATCCCAGCCCCTGCTGCGCCCGGAACCGCTCCCGCTGCTCCAGGGACAGCGAGCCCTCGTGCTGCCAGAGCCACTCGGGGTACTGGGGACACCAGGGGACAGCGAGGGGACAGTCATGGACAGCAGGGAACCCCAAATCCCAGCCCCTGCTACCCAGGGAACCCCCAAATCCCAGCCCCCTCCAGCCCCTGCTGCGCCCTGAACCGCCTCCCCGCTGCTCCGGGGATAGCGAGCCCTCGCTGCCGGAGCCACTCGGGGTACTGGGACAGCGAGGGGACAGCGAGGGACAGCGAGGGGACAGTCAGGGACAGTCAGGGACAGCAGGGAACCCCCAAATCCCAACCCCTGCTGCGCCCGAACCGCCTCCCGCTGCTCCGGGGACAGCGAGCCCTCGTGCTGCCAGAGCCACTCGGGGTACTGGGGACACCAGGGGACAGTCAGGGGACAGCAGGGAACCCCCAAATCCCAGCCCCTGCTGCCCGAGGAACCCCAAAATCCCAGCCCCTCCAGCCCTGCTGCGCCCGGAACCGCTCCTGCTGCTCCGGGGACAGCGAGCCCTCGTGCTGCCGGAGCCACTCGGGGTACTGGGGACACCAGGGGACAGTCAGGGGACAGTCAGGGACAGCCAAGAGACAGCCAGGGACAGTCAGGGACAGTCAGGGGACAGTCAGGGGACAGCCAGGGACAGTCAGGGGACAGTCAGGGGACAGCGAGGGGCAGTCAGGGACAGTCAAGGGACAGTCAGGGACAGTCAGGGACAGTCAGGGGACAGTCAGGGACAGCCAAGGGACAGTCAGGGACAGTCAGGGACAGCCAAGGGACAGTCAGGGACAGCCAAGGGACAGTCAGGGGACACCAGGGGACAGCCAGGGGACAGTCAGGGGGACAGCGAGGGGACAGTCAGGGACAGTCAGGAACAGTCAGGGGACAGTCAGGGGGACACCGAGGGGACAGTCAGGGACAGCCAGGGACAGTCAAGGACAGCCAGGGGACAGCCAGGGACAGCCAGGGACAGTCAGGGTCACCATGGGAACCGCCGCGGGACCCTCCCCCATGGGACCCCCGATATCCCGGAGAAAAGGGGGAAATGTCCCAGTACAGCCCTGGGGGTGACAGGGACAGACCCTGGGGACAGCAGGGACCCCAAATCCCCCAAGAATCCCCAAATCCCAGCCCCCCAGCCCCTGCTGCACACAGAATCACTCCCACTGCTCCAGGGACAGGAGGGACCCTCAGGGGACAGCAGAGACCCCCCAGTAGAGCCCAGAAGGGACAGTGACACCCTGGGGTGACAGGGACAGACTCTGGGGACAGCAGGGACCTGAGGGACAGAGCCAGAGAACGGAAGGGACCCCCCAGTACACCCCAAAAGGGACTGGGACACCCTGGGGCTGACAGGGACAGATCCTGGGGACAGGAGGGCACCCCAGGTTTTTAGGGACCTTCTCTCCATTTCAAGGATGAACCCCCCCCCCCAAGGTTTTTGGGGATCCCCCCAGGTTTTTTGGGGTCCCCTCCCCATTTTTTGGGACTCCCACTTTTTCTCTGTGAGGGATGGGCAGAGCACATGGACAGCAGGGACTGCACCATGTTCCCATGACTGCTACACATTTCCCATGCTCCAAGTGATCCCCCCCGGTTTCTGGGGATCCCCCAGGTTTTTTGGGGTCCCACCTTCTCGGTGATCTCCTTGAGGGAGGGGTAGAGCACGTCCTTGGACAGCAGGGACTCCATGATGCTGCGCATGACGGGCAGGACGCCCTCGCCGCCGCCCTCCTCCAGCCCCAGCCCCTCCAGCGCCTTCGCCAGCTCCTCCTCCGAGCCTGGGGAGTTCTGGGGGACCCCCGGGACCCCCGTGAGCCCCCCGGGGTGCCAGAGAGCCCCCCAGGATCGCGGGGAGGGCTGGGAATACCTGGAGGTCATTGGCGTTCTTGGCCAGCCCGCTCAGGGTCTCCTTGAGGCAGGAGGTGAATTCCTGCTGCGAGGCGGCGTCGCTGCCTGCGGGGTGGGGAATGGGGATAATGGGAATACTGGGAATAATGGGGGGTCCTGCTGGGCTCCCAGGAAGGCTCTCAGCACCTCACAGCACCCAGAGGTGCCCCTCAGCCCAAGCAGGGATCCCCGAATTCCTGAAATATGGAAGGTGTTGGGGTGGATCCGGGTGGCGACAACACAGGGTGACAACGGGGACTGGGACCTCCATGGACTGGGAACAGGGACTGGGAATGGGATCAGGAACTGGGAATGGGATCAGAAACAGGGACTGGGAACAGGGACTGGGATTGGGAACAGGGACTGGGATCAGGAACAGGGATTGGGAACAGGGACTGGGATCAGGAACAGGGACTGGGAATGGGAACAAGGACTGGGATTGGGAACAGGGACTGGGAACAGGAACAGGGACTGGGATTGGGAAGAAGGACTGGGATTGGGAACAGGGACTGGGAACAGGGACAGGGACTGGGATCAGGAACAGGGACTGGGAACAGGGGCTGGGATCAGGAAGAGGACTGGGATCAGGAACAGGGACTGGGATTGGGAACAGGGACTGGGAACAGGGACTGGGATCAGGAACAGGGACTGGGATCAGGAACAGTGACTGGGATTGGGAACAGGGACTGGGATTGGGAACAGGGACTGGGATCAGGAACAGGGATGGGGAACAGGGACTGGGATCAGGAACAGGGACTGGGATTGGGAACAGGGGCTGGGATCAGGAAGAGGACTGGGATCAGGAACAGGGACTGGGATTGGGAACAGGGACTGGGAACAGGGACTGGGATCAGGAACAGGGACTGGGATCAGGAACAGGGACTGGGATCAGGAACAGGGACTGGGATCAGGAAGAGGACTGGGAACAGGGATCAGGACCAGAGAACAGGGACAGGACCCGGACCAGGGATCAGGGCCAGGAACAGTGATGGGAACAGGGACCAGGATCAGGAACAAGCAGGAGGTGCCCAGGTCTGCTCCAGGCTGGGAATCCCCACGTCCCCACCGCGCTCACCGACTTTTCCAGCAGCTTCCGAGAGCTTCTGGAACTGCTCCACGAGCTGGGGCTCCTGGCGGGCCAGCTCCTGCATGGCCTCCTGGAACTCGGCCGCCGCCTGCGCCGCCAGCTCGCCCTCGAACAGCTCCTGGAAGAACCTCTCCTGCGAGGAGAAGAGCGAGCCCTGCGCTGGGGTCAGCACTGCACAGCCCTCCTCCCCCAGAACGGGGATCCCGGGGTTTTTGGGGGGCCCCACCTTGGCGGAGTCGGCGGCCGAGGAAGGGGAGGGGGACGGGGGGCACGAGGAGCTGGCAGGGGGAGGGGGCGCGGGGCGGCTGCGCTCGAAGTCGTCCAGGGCACCTGGGGGGCAGCAGGGTCAGGGCACCCCGAAAAGGGGGTGGGAGAGGGGGTGCTGCGCCCCACACGGTCATGGATGCTGAGTGACTGTAACTGAAATCCGCGTGCTAATAGCTGTACCCCAAAACTGTACCCCAGTAACTGCATCCCAAAACTGTACCCCAAAAATGTACCCCAAAAGTGTACCCCAAAACTGCACCCCAATAACTGCATCCCAAAACTGCACCCAAAAACTGCATCCCAAAACTGCACCCCAGTAACTGCACCCCAAAAGTGTACCCCAAAAATGTACCCCAGCAACTGTGTAGCCCAAAAATGTACCTCAATAACTGCATCCAAATAACTGCACCCCAAAACTGCACCCCAAAACTGCACCCCAATAACTGCATCCCAAAACTGTACCCCAAAACTGCACCCCAAAACTGCACCTCAAAAGTGTACCCCAAAACTGCACCTCAATAACTGCACCCCAAAACTGTAGCCCAAAACTGCACCCCAAAACTGCACCCCCAGTAACTGCACCCCCAAAAGTGTACCCCCAAAAATGTACCCCAGCAACTGTGTAGCCCAAAAATGTACCTCAATAACTGCATCCAAATAACTGCACCCCCAAAACTGCACCCCAAAAACTGCATCCCAAAAACTGCACCCCAAAACTGCACCCCAAAAGTGTACCCCAAAACTGCACCCCAATAACTGCATCCCAAAACTGTGCCCCCAAAAACCGCACCCCAATAACTGCATCCCAAAACTGCACCCCAGTAACTGCACCCCAAAAGTGTACCCCAAAAATGTACCCCAGCAACTGTGTAGCCCAAAAATGTACCTCAATAACTGCATCCAAATAACTGCACCCCAAAACTGCACCCCAAAAACTGCATCCCAAAACTGCACCCCAATAACTGCATCCCAATAACTGCATCCCAAAACTGCACCCCAGTAACTGCACCCCAAAAGTGTACTCCAAAACTGCACCTCAATAACTGCACCCCAAACTGCACCCCAAAAGTGTAGCCCAAAAACTGTACCCCAATAACTGCATCCCAAAACTGTACCCCAAAAACTGCACCCCCAAAAGGTGTATCCCAAAACTGCACCTCAATAACTGCACCCCAAAACTGCACCCCAGTAACTGCACCCCAATAACTGCATCCCAAAACTGTACCCCCAAAACCGCACCTCAATAACTGCATCCCAAAACTGCACACCAGTAACTGCACCCCAAAACTACACCTCAAAACTGTACCACAAAACAGCACCACAAAACTGCAGCCCAACATTGCAGCCCTATAACTGCACCCCAAAACTGCACCCCAGTAACTTCACCCCAAAACCACATCCTAAAACTGCACCCCAATAGCCCCTACCCCTAAGTGCAAACCAAAACTGCGCCCCAAAACCTTCATCCCATTGTACCCAATAGCCCCCAGACCCCCTGTACACCGCTGACCCTCCAGTTCCCCCGTGCCCCAATGACCCCTCCAGCCCCCTCCCGACCCCCTCACCCCAATAACCCCCAGACCCGCCTCACCCCAATCACCCCGAGCCCCCCAAACCCCCAAAAACTCCCCCAGCCCCTCCTGACCCCCTCATCCCAACAACCCCTGGAACCTCCTGTACCCCAAAAACTCCCCCAGTCCCTCCCGACCCCCCTCACCCCAATAACCTCCAGAACCCCCTGTACCCCCAAAAACGCCCCCCAGCCCCTCCCGACCCCCCCTCACCCAAATAACCTCCAGAACCCCCTGTACCCCAAAACTCCCCCAGTCCCTCCCGACCTCCCTCATCCCAATAACCCCTGGAACCCCCTGTACCCCAAAAACTCCCCAGCACCTCCCTGACCCCCCTCATCCCAATAACCTCCAGAACCCCCTGTACCCCAAAAACTCCCCCAGCCCCTCCCGACCCCCCTCACCCCAATAACCCCCAGAACCCCCTGTACCCCCAAAAACTCCCCCAGCCCCTCCCGACCTCCTTCATCCCAATAACCCCCCGACCCCGCCAGATCCCAGTAACTCCCGAGGCCCCCCCAAACTCCAACCCCCCAGCCCCTTCTGATCTCCCCGACCCCCTCACCCCAAAAATTCCCCCAGCCCCTCACGACCCCTGGCACCCCTGTGACCCCCGAGCTCCAACCCCCTCACCCCAATGACCCCCGAGCCCCCCAAATCCCAATGACCTCCCCCAGCCCCTCACGACCCTCAGCGCCCCCGTGCCCCCCTCACCCCAATGACCCCCGACCTCCACCGCACCCCATGACCCCCACCGCTCCCAATGCCGCGCAGCGCCCCCGCACCCCAGAGACCCCCGGGCCCCTCCGCATCTCCCCTCACGCCAGGGCCCCCCGTGCCCCCCGGGGCGCCCCTCACTCTCCAGCAGCTCCTCCAGCTCCGGGTCGGGCCCCGGGCCCGGCTCCGGCTCCGCCGCCATCTTGGCCCCTCCGCCCTGCGCCGCCAGGGGGCGCTGCCGCGGGACACGCCCCTTCCCGCCCCGCAGGACACGCCCCCCCGGAAAACCCGGAACCGGAACGGGATCGGGAACGGGAACGGGAGCGGGAGCGGGAGAGGGAACGGGAGAGGAACGGGAGCGGGAGAGGGAGCGGGAGAGGGAGAGGGAGAGCGACAGGGACAGGGAGCGGGAACGGGATCGGGAACGGGAGCGGGAGAGGGAGCGGGAACGGGAGAGGGAACGGGAACGGGAGAGGGAACGGGAGCGGGAGAGGGAACGGGAGCGGGAACGGGAGCGGGAGAGGGAACGGGATCGGGAACGGGAGCGGGAGGGAGGGAACGGGATCGGGAACGGGAGCGGGAGAGGGAGAGGAACGGGAACGGGATCTGGAACGGGAGAGGGAACGGGAACGGGAACGGGAGCGGGAACGGGAACGGGAACGGGAACGGGACAGGGACAGGGAGCGGGAGCAGGAGCGGGAGCGGGAGCGGGAGAGGGACAGGGAGCGGGCAGAACGGAGGCGGGTTTTGGGAAATTTATTGAGTTTATTGTTCGCCAAAAGGGAAAACGGGAAGGAAAAAACAAACCCGAAAATTCCATCTCCCATCGCCGTGTCCCCCCCGTGTCCCCGGCACCCCCCGGCAGCTCCCGGCGGCCACTTGGGGTCACTCCGAGCTGGTCCTCACGCGGGTTTTCCCAAATCCGTGAGGGACACAGGGGTGCTGGCCACGGGGAGGGGACAGGGACAGTCCCGGTGGCCACGGGACAAGGGCACACACGTGTGTGGGTGTCCCCAGTGTCCCCACTGCCACCCCCCGTGTCCCAGCACGTTCTCGTCGATGTCACCGCTGTCCCCGGGGTGGCATTTGGGGACCCGGCACAGCCGGTGACATCCCCGACGTCACCCAGTGCCACCCCAGTGTCACAGCAGGTTCTCACCGATGTCACTGCTGTCCCCGGGTGGCATTTGGGGATCCAGTGTCACCCCAGTGCCACCCCACGTGTCACAGCACGTTCTCGTGGATGTCACCGCTGTCCCCTGGGTGGCATTTGGGGACCGGGCAGCTCCCTGGGGGTGGCATTTGGGGATCCGGTGCCACCCGGTGCCTCCCCAGTGTCACAGCACGTTCTCGTAGTCACCGCTGTCCCCCGGGTGCCACCTCGGTCCTGGCAGCTCTGCGTAGGTCACCTGGGGGCCCTCGGGGGGGCACTTGGGGACACTACGGGAGACACTGCTGCCACCCACGGGTGCCACACCGCTGTCCCCAACCCCGCACTTATCCCCTGTCACATTTGGGGTCCCGGTGCCACCCCCGGGTGCCAGGTCCCCACCCCGCACTCACCCCCTGCCCTCTTGGTGGGCACCACTTGGCTGTAGAGCACCTCCCCCGCCTCGGGGGGCTCCAGGGGGGTCCTGTGGGGACAATGGGGACAATGGGGTGGCCTCAAGGTGCCTTTTGGGGACACGGGGACACCCCCGGGCCCCTCCCACACTCACCTGTCCTGGGGCGTCCTGGCGGCTGCGAGGAAAAGAGGGGGTGACAATGAGGTGACAACGGGGTCACCGGCATTGGGATCCCCCCAGGGGACCCCGAACCCTCCAGGACCCCAAAAATCCCTGAAATACTCAAAAAGTTCCTTGAAATCTTAACACATCCCAGGACCCCCAAATCCTTCTGGGATGCCCCAGGACCCCCCTGAGATGTCCCCAAAATGTCCCCAAACCCCCAAAACCCTCAGCCCAGGTCTCAGTTGAGGGTCTGTGGGTGTCACCCAGTTGTCCCCCACCCCCGTGTCCCCGTTGTCACCCACCCCGGCGGTGGCACCGGTGCCAGCCCACGATGGCACCCACGAGCAGGAGCAGGGACAGGAGGGAGCCGCCAACCCCTGCGGCCACTGCTGGGGACAAAAAGGGACAATTTGGGGTCACCCGAGGGTCCTGGACCTCGCAGTGGTCCCGACTGACGCCACCTGTGCCTCGTCCCCTCTGTGTCACCTCCAGGGACAGAGGGGGGACAAACCCGGCAGTCTGAGTCCCCCAGAGTGACTTTCAGCGATGCCACCTGCGCCCTGTCCCCTCCGTGTCACCACCAAGGACAGAGAGGGGACAAACCCCGCGGTGCGAGCCCCTCACAGTGACCCCGAGTGACGTCACCTGTGTCCCACGATGTCACCTGCAGGGCCAGCTCTGGGCTGAGTGCCCGGAACACGCGGTGCCCGTCCTGTCCCAGCTGGTTGGTGGCCACGCACTGGTAGGTGCCCGAATGTCCCACATCGATGTCCCCAAGCTCCAGGAGGGGACCCCGGGCCACCTCGTGCCCGTCGTGCAGCCAGGTGAAGGTGACAGGGGCTGAGCCCACCTGCACCGAGCAGCGCAGGGTCACGGGGTCACCCGGGCGCACCTGGAGTGCCGGGGGACCGGGGGTGATGGTGGCATTGGCCACGGGCACTGCGGGGACACAGACAGGGCTGGCACCTGGCTGAGGGGGATGGGGATGCCGTGGGTGGGGTCACCCCCAGCCCGAGGGTCCCGCTCACCCAGGACGGTGACATTCAGGGGGACACTCTCGGCCACGCTGTCCCCGTCGCTGACCCGGCACTGGTAGTGGCCGCTGTCGTTGTCCCCGAGGTGCCACAGCTCCAGGCGGGGGCCGGTGCCCAGCGGTGTCCCCGAGCCCCCCCGGTGCCAGGAGAAGGACAGGGGACCTGTCCCCTTGGCCACCGTGCAGTTCAGCTCCAGGCTGTCCCCAAGTGCCACCTGTGCCCCGGGGGGCTGCACCGACAGGGACACCCCCGAGGGCGGGACCCCTGCGGGAAGGGGGGACAACAGGGGACAGTGAGGGACACGGTGGGGGGGGGGCGGAGAGGGGCACGGGGACCCCAGTGAGGGAGAAGGGGCGCAGAGATCGGGGGGGGCTGGAAAGGGACCCCAAGGAAGGGTTGGTTTTCAGGGAAGGGACACCAGGAGAGGGATGGGGGGGACACCAGGGAGGGGTGAGGGGACCCCAGGAGAGATGGGGGGACCTGAGGATCGTGGGGGGAGATCAGAGAGGGAGTGGAGGGACCCGGGGAGGGGTGAGGGGACCCGGGGTGGGACCCTCGACAAGGATGGCAGATCCAGGGCAGTGATGGGGGAACAAGGAAAAAGTGTTGGGGACGGACGGGAGAACCAAGTGAGAGATGGAGGATCCGGAAGAGACGGGGGGACTGGATGGGCTGCGAGTCCCCAGACAGGACTGGGGGTCCCCGGGCAGGGTTCAGTGTCCCCAGGCAGGGCTGAGGGTCCCGAGGGGCTCCCCGTGCCCATCCCCGCACTCACTGCGCACCGTGACGCCGAGCCGGGCGCTGCTCTTCCGCACGGCCCCGCCCTCGGAGCGCACCTCGCAGCTGTAATTGCCCGAGTGGGAGACCCCCACGGCGGGCAGCAGGAGCTGCGGGGACCCCTGCGGGCCCCCCACCGACTGCCCGTCCCGGTAGAAGCGGTACAGGAGGGGGGCTGGGGGCCGCAGGGGGCTGGGGGTGCTGAGGCAGCTGAGATTGAGGGGGGACCCCTCGGGGAGCTCGGGGGGACCCTCCAGCTGCGGCACCGTGAAGAGCTCTGGGAAGGAGATGGGGGAGGGAGATTTGTGACCCCGAGTGCCCGGGGAGGGGCTGTGGGGGTGTCGGGGTGGCGGCTGTGGGGTGCTCACCCTGCACTGTCACCGGCACCGGCGCCGACTCCTTCGAGACCCAGTATTGCGCTTTGCCTTCGCAGTGGTAGCGGCCGCTGTGGTCTAGCCTCAGACGGGACAAGGACAGCTCGGTCCCACCGTAGAGCGTCTCCAGTTTCTTCCCGTCACGGTAGAAGGACACCGAGTTGAGCGGCGAGTCCCACCAGCGCCGGCAGCGCAGTGTCACCGTGTCCCCCTCCAGCAGCGCCCGCGCCGGCACCTGCAGCACCAGCCAGTCTGGGGGACAGGGGGGACCTGTCACAGCCGATGTCACCGGGACCTCTAGGTGGGTCACAGCAGAGGTCCCCATTTCCATCAAGGGGTTCCCCCCGCACTGGGATGCTCTGGGATGTCCCCAGAGCAGGGACAGGCTCTGGTCACACCAGGGGGTGACCCCTGGAGCTGAGCCCACCCTGAGCCCTCGGGGTCCCCGCGGGTGCCGGGGTGGGGACACCCAAACCCCCTCACCATCTGAGACCATCACGGGGGGGCTGAGCCCGGTCTCGCGTCTGTAACACGTGTAGGTGCCACTCTCGGTGACAGAAAATTTGTCACGTCCCTTCTGCCACCAGCGCCGCCCGTCCTTGTACCAGGCGGTGTCCCCGTCGGTCCCCGAGCCCCGGCAGGTCAGTGTCACCCTCGTCCCACAGCACCGCCGGCGTCCAGGGGGGCTGCACCAGGAGCTGGGTGCGCTGGGCACCTGCGGGTGACAGGGGACAGCAGCCTGCCAGGGCCACCGCGGGGCTGGGGACAGCGGGGCAGGGACATGGCATCCCCCGAGGACTCACCAGCGAGGCCGAGGGTCTGGGCTGGAAGGGAGAAGGGACAGGCTGGGTGGGGGTGGCACCGAGGGGACAGCGGCACCGGGGGCGGGGTGTGGGGCTGTCCCCGAGCTGTCCCCGTGGGGACATCGCTTCTTGCGGGAAAGTTCTTGGGGCGGTCCCCAACAGGTCTGGAGCGGCTCCCGGGGGACAGCTCTGTGTCACAGCCACCCACACGCCACACGCGGGTAGCACGGACACCTCGGGGACAGGGACAGCACGGCCACCCCGGGCTGGGGCTGGACATGGGGACACTGCGGACACCCCGTGCTGGCACATGTCACCCCCACCAACCCCACGGCCACAGCCCCATGGTGCTTGTCCGCTTGTCCCTGTCCTCAAATCCCTGTCCTGACAGCTGTCCCAGCCCCGTGGAGCCAAACCCCACATCCCTGTCCCCAAATCCCTGTCCCCAAATCCATATTCCCACATCCCTGTCCCCAAATCCATATTCACACATCCCTCTCCTCCATCCCTGTCCCACCTTTCTGTCCCCACATCCCTTGACCCTGTTCCTGTCCCCATATTCCTGTCATCACATTCCTGTCCCATTCCTGTCCCCCTGTCTCTGTCCCCGCAGCCACCACACAACCCTGGTCACACTCGGGGGCCACTGGCTCTGCTGGCCTTGGGGACCTCAGGGGACCCCGCAGCCCCCCTGTGCCCCCTCCCCAGCTCTCTCTGCTCACCAGGGCCCATCCCCGGGCTGTCAGACCCGTGCCCGGGGCACTCACCCCACAGCAGCAGCGCCACCTTCCCGGCCATCCCGGTGTCCCCGGCCGTGGGCACTGACTGTCACTCGCTGCTGGGGCCACCTGTCCCCTGGCTGGCGGCTCTTCGGATAAAGGGGAAGGAAGAGAATTTACATCTTGTCCCCACGTGGTTGTGGCACATGGTGGGGGCTGGGTGGCCGCAGTCCGGGGACAGGTTTTATACACGGAGGGGACAAGGCTGGGTGGCACAAGGTGGGACTTGGAGTTCCCAGGAGTGGGGGGCTCAGAGAGTGTGGGGAGCCAGGGATGGGGTCCAGAGGAATGGGGGGTCCTGGGAGAATCAAAGTTCTGGGATAAGGGGATTGTAGGGGATGGAATTTGGGGGAGAGGGTTCCTTGGGAATTGAGGTCCTGGGCCATGGGGACACTGGGGAATGGCAGCCCTGGGATGGGGGCCAAGAGAGGGGGGACAGAAGGAATGGGTGTCCCGTGATTGGAGTGCCCCGGGAATGGGGGTGCAGGGATGGGCAGGCCCGTGGGTCACAGCTCTTTCATGGGTGCCTTTGATTTTGGGGTGACCCAGGGCCCAGCACAGAACCCAAGTGCTGCTGGTTTGGGGGAGGAACCCCAGGCAGATTCTGGGGGGGCTCTGTGTTTGTGCCCCCCGACTCCCAGGGGCTTTCTCCTCTCTTCATTTCCATTTCCTTCCTTTAATTCCTCAATTTCACAGCCCCAGTTCGTGCCTTGATGACCCTGGGGAGCACCTGAGCAGGGAATGGGTTGGGGGAACCCCAGGGTGGAAGAAAAGGAGGTGAGGGATCTGCAGGGAGGGGTGGGGAGGCTGTGGGGAATGGGGGTGTCTGGATGTGGCCCCCAACACTTTCACTTTCCCTGAAAAGAGAAAATTTCTTTTACTTTCTTCTCCTCGTGAGTGTTCACACAGGAGAGGGTTCTGTTCTGGGGGTGACACATCCAGGGGTCCCTGTCCCTGTTCTCAGAGTGACACATCCAGGGGTCCCTGTCCTGGGGTGACACATCCAGGTGACCCTGTCTCTGTCCTGGGGGTGACACATCCCGGGGTCCCGGTCCCCGTTCTGGGGGTGACACATCCCGGGCTTCCTGTCCCCGTTCTCAGGGTGACACATCCCGGGGTCCCGGTCCCGCTCACGAGCGCTGACAGCCCGAGAGCGGCTCTACCCCGCGGTCGTGCTGGGGCTGCCGCAGGTGACCCCGGCTGGGTGGCCACAGTGGCCTCTGTCGCGCTGTCACAGCACTCGGGACACGAGGCCACCGCGGGTCCCACAGCCCGGGCCAGTCCCGGCCCTCGCAGCGCGATGGCAGCCGCGACCCGCGGCACTGCCCGAGCCCGGGGCTCCTCCCGCAGCGCCGGGGGCTCCTCCCCGGTACCCGGGTCCCCTCCGCCCTCCCGGCGCCTCCCCTGGCTGTGGGGTGCTCACCCTGCACTGTCACCGGCACCGACGCCGAAGGGAACAGCAGAGACATTCTCACCCGGCCGCGGCAGCTGAAGTTGCCGCTGTGCTGCAGCCGCAGAGGGGACAGGGACAGCTCGGTGTCATTGTGGAGAGTCCCCAGTTCCTTCCCGTCACGGTAGAAGGACACCGAGTTGAGCGGCGAGTCCCGCCAGCGCCGGCAGCGCAGTGTCACCGTGTCCCCCTCCAGCAGCGCCCGCGCCGGCACCTGCAGCACCAGCGGGTCTGGGGGACAGGGGGGACCTGTCACAGCCGATGTCACCGGGACCCCCCATTGGATCACAACAGGGGTCCCCAACTCCAGCAGGGATGTCCCCAGAGCAGGGACAGGCTCTGGTCGCACCAGGGGGTGACCCCTGGAGCTGAGCCCACCGTGAGCACGCCGGCGCCAGGGTGGGGACACCCAAACCCCCCTCACCGTTTGACGCCCTCACGGTGGGGCTGAGCCCAGAGCCGGGTTGGTAACACCAGTAAATGCCACTCTTCGTGACTCTGAAGCTGTCGCGTCTCTCCTTCTCCAAGAGCTGCTCGTTCTTGTACCAGGAGGTGTCCCCGTCGGTCCCCGAGCCCCGGCAGGTCAGTGTCACCCCGTCCCACAGCACCGCCGGCGCCCAGGGGGGCTCCACCAGGAGCTGGGTGCGCTGGGCACCTGCGGGTGACAGGGGACAGCAGCCTGCCAGGGCCACCGCGGGGCTGGGGCAGCTGTGGGGATGGGGGACAGGGACGGGGGACAGGGACAAGGGGACAGAACCATGAGGATGTGGCCGTGGGGCTGAGGGGGTGACCTGGCGTGGGTGACACCATCCAGCCCTGTCCCTTCTCCCTTCCAGCCCAGACCCTCGGCCTCACTGGTGAGTCCTCGGGGGCTGCCATGTCCCTGCCCCTGCGGGGGACACTTTGGGGACACAGCAGGACACGGTGTGACACTGTGGGGACATTTTGGGGACACAGCAGGACACGGTGTGACACTGTGGGGACACTTTGGGGACACTTTGGGGACACAGCGCAGGGACACCCCCCTGGGTGGGAGGTCCCCCTGTCCCTCTGTCCCCTCCCCAGTGACACAAAATCCCCTCCAGACGAGCAGGGCCCCGCCCCTCCCCTCCCCCCCTTCCTTTTTTGGGGTTCCTCAAACCTCCCCTGTCCCCTCCCCCTTTTCCGTCTCTTTTTTTCCCTTTTTTGTCACCGCGGGGGTGGCCCTGTCCTGGGTGAGGGGACAACGGAGAGGAGTGACCGAGCCCAGGGCGGGTCCCTGCCCGGGGGTGGCACAGCCCGGGGGGTCGTTTCCCTTTTTTGGGGTGTCCCTGTCCTGGGGGTGACACATCCAGGGGTTCCTGTCCCTGTTCACGAGCGCTGAAAGCCCGAGAGCGGCAGGCAGGGCTGGATTTTGGGAATTTATTTGGGAAGCAGGGCTGGGTTTTGGGATGTTATTTGGGAAGCAGGGCTGGGTTTTGGGATGTTCTTAGGCAGGGCTGGGTTTTGGGATTTTATTTGGGAAGCAGGGCCGGATTTTGGGATGTGGTTTGGGAAGCAGGGCTGGATTTTGGGATTTATTTGGGAAGCAGGGCTGGATTTTGGGATGTGCTCTGTCAGGCAGGGCTGGGTTTTGGGATGTTATTTGGGAAGCAGGGCTGGGTTTTGGGATGTTCTTAGGCAGGGCTGGGTTTTGGGATTTATTTGGGAAGCAGGGCTGGATTTTGGGATTTATTTGGGAAGCAGGGCTGGGTTTTGGGATGTGCTCTGTCAGGCAGGGCTGGGTTTGGGATGTTCTTAGGCAGGGCTGGGTTTTGGGATGTGATTTGGGAAGCAGGGCTGGGTTTTGGGATGTTTTAAGCATGGCTGGGTTTTGGGATGTTTTCAGGCAGGGCTGGGTTGTGGGACGTCCTTGCTCACCCAGGGCTGGATTTTGGGATTCCCTTCCCCCCGTGCCGCCCCAGCCGCTCTCCAGGGCGGGTTTAGGGCGCTGCCCCGTTTTTCCCTCGCCCCAAACCCGCCCCAGATGATTTCCCGGCGGTCCCGAGCGGGATTTTCTCCGCTCCCGCCGCTCTGGGGCGGTTCCCGGGCTGGAGCGCGGCCGCCGCCCCGGGCGGGGTCGGGATCTCTTATCTCGGAGGCAGCCGGATGAAAACCTCCTAATTGCATTAATTAATTCATTAATTAATTAATGAACCCCAGCAGTTCCCGGCTCCGGGGTGGCTGCAGTGACCGGCGGGGGGTGGCTCGGTGCCAAATCCTTCACCCCGAATTTTGGGAAGATGCCGCGGGACCTGTGGGGGAGCCCCTGGAGGGGGATCGGGGGATCCAAAATTTGGGAATAAAGTTTGGGAGTGAGACCCCAGGGAACGGGCGCTGGGATTTGGGACGGGATTTAAAGGTGGAAACAGAATTCCCAGGGAACAGAATTACCGGGAATGCAGAATTTCGGGAAACAGAATTCCAGGAAAACACAATTCCAGGGAAAACAGAATTCCTAGTAAACAAAAATCCTGGGAAACAATTTTTCCAGGAAACAGAATTTTCGGAAAACAGAAATAGCGGGAAAACAGAATTCCAGGAAAACAGAATTCGCAGGAACAAAAATCGTGGGAAGCAGAATTCCAGGAAATAGAAATCCCGAGAAACAGAAATCCTGGGAAAGCAGAAATGTCGGGAAACGGAATTGTAGATTCCCGGGAAAACAGAATTCCCGGGAAAACAGAATTCCCGGGAAACAAATCTCCAGAAACAGAACTTCAGATTCCCGGGAAACAGAAATCCCGGAAAGCAGAAATGTCGGGAAACGGAATTGTAGATTCCCGGGAAAACAGAATTCCCGGGAAAACAGAATTCCTGGGAAAACAGAATTCCCGGGAAACAAATCTCCAGAAACAGAACTTCAGACTCCCGGGAAACAGAAATCCCGGGAAACAGAATTCCCGGGAAACAGCAATTTCAGGAAAACGGAAATTTAGGAAAACAGAAATCCCGGGAAACAGAACTTCAGATTCCCGGGAAACAGAAATCCCAAAACAGAAATCCCGGGAAACAGAAATACTGGAAAGCAGAAATGTCGGGAAACGGAATTTTAGATTCCCGGGAAACAGAAATCCCGGGAAACAGAAATGTCGGGAAACGGAATTTGAGATTCCAGGAGAACGGAAATTTAGGAAAACAGAAATCCCGGGAACAGAATTCCAGAAAAACCCCGAAGGCGCCGGGACGGGCTCGGGGAAGCACCGCGTGTCCCCTCAGCAGGTGGCGCTGTGGGGACAGGGACAGGCGGGACTGGGAGCACTGGGAGTTACTGGGAGCACTGGGAGTTACTGGGAGCACTGGGATTTTGGGGGATTTTTTGCGGGATTTCTGGGGGTATTTTTGTGGGATTTCGGGGGAATTTTAATGGGATTTTTTAAGTGGTCCTAGAGGGAATTTGGGGGGGATTTTGAGGTGATTTTGGGGTCTCACCCCTCCAGCCCCATCACGCAGCTCCGGGATGTCACCACCTCCCTGGGGACAAACCCCAAATCATCGGAATCCTCCCCAAAATCCTGCTCCGGGAGCTCACGTGGGGCTCTGCCCGAGCCCTGGGGAGATTTGGGGACTCTGGAGGAATTTTGGGACCCTGCGGGGGGAGGAGATTTGGGGACTCTGAGGGAATTTGGGGATCCTGGGGGGGAGATTTGGGGAGTCAGGAGGAATTTGGGGATCCTGGGGGGAGATTTGGGGACTCTGGGGAATTTGGGGACCCTGGGGGGGAGATTTTGGAACTCTGGGGGAATTTGGGGATCCTGGGGGGGGAGATTTGGGGACTCTGGGGGAATTTGGGGACCCTGGGGGGGGAGATTTGGGGACTCTGGGGGAATTTGGGGACCTGCGGGTGCCACTGCACTGTCCCAAAACCTCAAGACCCAAAAGTGCAGAACATCCAGAGCTGAATAATCCCAAATCCCCCCAGAAAAAACCCCCAAAAACTTCTTCTGCTCAGATTTGGGATTCTTTACCCCCAAAAAAGTGCCTGAGAATCCCAAAATTTGTAACTTTCAGCACCCCGACCCTAATTAAAACACCTCATTAACGGGGTCATTAACCCCACCTGCCCCAATTTAGCCTCGTTTTGACCTCCCCAAATTTCCCCTTGCAGTTGTTTTGGCTTCACTTCCTGTTTGGTGCCCTAAAAGTTGGCCCCGATGAGTCAGGTTTGGGGTTTTTGGGGGAGGGAAAGGGTGAGGAGAGTTTTGGGGTTGGTTCGGAGTTAGGGCTGGTTCAGGGTTTGGGATGATTCAGGGTTTGGGGCTGATTCAGGGTTTGGGGCTGATTCAGGGTTTGTCACTGGTTTGGGTTTTGGGGCTGGTTTTGGGGTTGATCCAGGGTTTGGGGTTTGCTCCAATTTGGGGTTTTTAGAATCACTTCAATTTTGGGACTGGCTCGGGGTTTTGAGGCTGGTTCAGGTTTTGCCACTGGTTCAGTTTTTGGGACTGGTCCAGACTTTTAGGGCTGGTTCAGGTTTTGGGGCTGATTTGGCTTTTCTGGTTGTTTCAGTTTTCAGGGCTGGTTCAGATTTTTGGGGTCAGTTCAGATTCTGACACTGGTTCAGATTTAGGGCTGGTTCAGGTTTGGGATGATTCAGGGTTTGTCACTGGTTTGGGTTTTAGGGTTGAATCAGGGTTTGGGGTTTGTTCCAATTTGGGGTTTTTAGGGTCACTTCAATTTTGGGACTGGCTCGGGGTTTTGAGGCTGGTTCAGGTTTTTAGGCTTGGTTTGGGTTTTGAGGCTGGTTCAGGTTTTGTCACTGGTTCAGTTTTTGGGACTGGTCCAGACTTTTAGGGCTGGTTCAGGTTTTTGGGGTCAGTTCAGATTTTTAGGGCTGGTTCAGGGTTTGGGATGATTCAAGGTTTGGGCTGATTCCGGGTTTGTCACTGGTTTGGGTTTTGGGGTTGATTCAGGGTTTGGGTTTGCTCCGATTTGGGGTTTTTAGGGTCACTTCAATTTTGGGACTGGCTCGAGGTTTTTAGGGCTGGTTCAGGTTTTGGGGCTGATTTGGCTTTTGTGGTTGTTTCAGTTTTTAGGGCTTGTTCAGCTTTTTGGGGTAAGTTCAGATTTTGAGATTGGTTCAGGTTTTTCGGGTCAATTCAGTTTTTGGGACTGGTTCCGTTTTTTAGGACCAATTCAATTTTTGGCACCACCCCCATTTTTGCCACCACTCCCATTTTCACAGCTTCTTCCAAATTTTTTTCCACTTTTTTGCTCCCATCCCCCTTCTTTTAGCACCAGCTCAGCCTCCTCCGTCACTCCTGTTGTTTTCCCATTCATTTTTTTTTTTTTTTAATTCACTCCCTACAAACTGTTTGTGCCGGGTCAATTCCTGAAAATCCAGCCCTGGACATCCCCGAGAGCTCGGCCAAGCCCCAATTACCTTTATTAGAGCCCGGCGCCCCGCGCTCTGCCGGCGTCTCCTGGAATCCTTTGCCGTGATGCGGCTGCCCGCGGCTGCCCGGGCAGCAATTCCCGACAGGAATTTTTTATTTTTTTCCCCCCTTGCGTTCGGAGAAGGATGAAAAGGTGACACACGGGTAATGAGCGAATTTCTGAGCGCCTTCAAAGTGCGGCGGCGTGGGGTTAATGCCCCTGTGCCACCCCTGCCCGCGTCACCGTGGGCTCTGAGTCACCGCCGCTGTCATTAGAGCCCCCGGGACAGCGGCCCCGTGTCATTATCCGCATTTTTACAGCCGGCAAAAACGGGGGCACGGCCGGCTTGGCCGCTCTCCTGCTCGCCGACCGCAGCCTGACTCATTTTGGGGTGGCAGCAGCAAAAAAAAAACAAAACAAAACAAGGTGGGGGCACCCCCCGGCTCTGGGCGCTGCGTCCTGGATCCCAAAATCGGAGCGCGGCCGGGTGGGAAATGCAGCGGGAGGGGGGAAAAGCGCGGTTTTGTCCCCAAAATCTGCGCGGGGATGGGTGTGGCACCGGGGGCCGGGGATGTCCCGCGGGGGTGGCAGCAGAGCCAAAGCCGCAGCCAGAGCTGTCCCCAGGGAGAGGGTGGCACTGTCCCCTCTGCGGGCAGGACGCTCTGAGGTCCCTGTGACACCCAGGTGGCTCTGGGGACAGGGAAGTGACCGTGCCAGGTGTGCCCAGGTGGCTCTGGGGACTCTGGGGACAGCCCAGGGTCGGTGCCAGGTGTAGCCAGGTGTGCCCAGGTGTCTCTGGGGACTCTGGGGACGGCCCAGGGTCGGTGCCAGGTGTAGCCAGGTGTGCCCAGGTGGCTCTGGGGGACAGGGAAGGGGCTGTGCCAGGTGTAGCCAGGTGTGCCCAGGTGTCTCTGGGGACTCTGGGGACAGTCCAGGTTTTGTGCCAGGAGGTTGTGACAGTGTCCCTGTGCCACCCTGGTGGCTCTGGGGACTCCGCTGCCAGCCCATTTTTTATCCACATTTTAAACCCATTTTATCCATATTTTAACCCAATTTTATCCACATTTTAACCCATTTTTTCCATATTTTAACCCATTTTTTATCCATGTTTTTAATCCACGTCTTTAACCCATCTTTTTCCCACGTTCTTAACCCCATTTTAATTAAACGATGGTTTTAATTAAACGCTGGTTTTTTCAGCCCGTGCTGGTTTTCCACCCTCCCCTCCCTCCGGGATCTGCTCCTTTTGTCCCCTCTGTGCCACTCCGGCTTGTCCCCAACCCCCAGCCCTGCCAGTGCCACCTTGTCACCGCGGTGCCACCTCTGTCCCTCGGGGACAAAGCGAGGGGAGCGGGGGTGATGCAAAGGTGTCACCCGCGGGGGGGATGGGGACAGGAGTGGCTCTGATTAATTCCAGGAGCAGCTGGAAAACAACCGGAGCTGGGCAAGGCGAGGCCGGGCCCGGGGACAGCGAGGGGACAATGAGGGGACAATGAGGGGACAGCGAGGGGACACTGCTGTGGCCCGGCCAGGCCGTGGCCTCCTTGTCCCTCGTGTCCTTGTCCCCCCCAGCTCCAGCCCAGGGCTGGGGACAGCTCTGTCACCTCAGCCCCTGGGTCACTCAGGGGCACCCCGGCCACTGTCACCAGTGCCACCCCCCGGGCAGTGCTCTGTGCCAGCCCCCGTGTCTGTCCCTGATGTCACCTTCAGTGTCACCTTCAGTGGCTGTCCCCAGTGTCCATCCCATTGTCACCTTCAGTGTCCATTGCCACTGTCCATCCCCAGTGTCCATCCCAGGGTCCATTCCCTTTTCCATCCCCAGTGTCCATTCTGTGTCCATCACAGTGTCCACCCTCATTGTCCATCCCTGTTTTCCATCCCCAGTGTCCATCCTCTGTCCACCTTCAGTGTCCATCCCCCGTGTCCATCCCAGTGTCCATCCCTGGTGTCATCACCAGTGTCCACCCCTTGTATCCATTGTCACCTTCAGTGTCATCTTCAGTGTCCATCCTTGTGTCCATCCCCAGCATCATCCCAGTGTCCATCCCAGTGTCCATCCCCAGAGTCCATTCTATGTCCATCTTCAGTGTCACCCCTGGTGTCCATCCCCAGTGTCCATCCTCTGTCCACCTTCAGTGTCCACCCTCATTGTCCATCCCCAGTGTCCATCCTGTGTCCATCCCCATTGCCACTCCCTGTGTCCATTCCCAATGTCAATCTCCACTGTCCATCCCAGTGTCCATCTTGTGTCCATCCTGTGTCCATCCCTATTTTCCACCCCAAATTTTCACCCCAAATTTTCACCCCCATTTTCCCATCCCAGTGTCCATCCCAGTGTCCATCCCAGTGTCCATCCCAGTGTCCATCTTGTGTCCATCCCCATTTTCCATCCCCATTTTCCATCCCCATTTTTCCCACCCCAGTGTCCACCCTGCCATGGCCACACTCCGGCCGTGTCACCCTGGGTCACTCTGAGGGGTCCAAGGCCACCGAGCCGAGCCCCGGGACCCCCAGACGGCAGGAACGACAGAAACAAATGACAGAAATAAATTAAGTGAAATAAATTAAATAAATTGAACAAATTAAACAAATCAAATAAATTAAATAAATCAAATAAATTAAATAAATCAAATAAATTAAATAAATGCCAGAAATAAATGCCAGAAATAAATGAAATAAATGTCAGAAATAACATAAATTACAGAAATAAACGCCAGAAGTGCAGGAGGCGGCCCCGCACGTGCCCGGCCCAGCCCGGCGCGTTAACTGGTTGAACTGGGAGCCGGGCCGGGAACTGGAGCAGCTCATGGCCCCGGGGCCGCGGTTCGGGACAGCGGCAGAGCCGGATCGGGCGGTTCCGGGCGGCCCGAGGGGCAGAGCGGGGCCGCGGGGCAGAGCCGGGCCGGGCGGGGCCGGGATGGGCCGGGCGCGGAGCGGGGACTGCCACGGAGAGGGGACAGGGACTGAGGGGACAGGGGACATGGGACAGAGAGAGGGGACAGGGGACATGGGACAGAGAGGGGGGACAGGGACAGAGAGGGGACAGGGGACATGGGACAGGGACTGAGGGGACAGGGACAGAGAGAGGGGACAGAGAAGGGACAGGGACAGAGAGGGGACAGGGACAGAGAGAGGGGACATGGGACAGAGGGGACATGGCACTGAGAGAGGATGTGGCACAGCTTCTGGGTGTCCCTGTGTCCCCATGTCCCCATGTCCCCGAGTTCATGGTGTCCGTGTCCCCAAGTCCCTGTGTTCATGTTGTCCCCATGTCCCCATGTCCCCGTGTCCCCGAGTTCATGGTGTCCGTGTCTCCTGTGTGACCCCAAGGGACACGGGCAGGGACAGGTCCCCGGCAGGTCCTTCCCAGGGGGCTGAGCCCCCCAGTGTCACCCATTGTCACATGTCCCTGTCCCAGCTCCTCCATCCACTGCCGTCTCCCTGTGCCACCTTCTCCATCCATTCCCGTGTCCCTGTCCCAGCTCCTGCTCCTGTTGTCACCTCCCTGTCCCCAAGGGTTCCATCCACGGCTGTGACCCTGTCCCAGCTCCTCCATCCCTGCCACGTGTCATTGTCCCCAAGGGTTCCACCCACTGCATCTGTCTCTGTCCCCACTGACCATGGCCGTGTCACTGTCCCTGTCACTGTCCCCACTGACTGTGGCCCTGTCCCAGCTGCTCCATCCCTGTCCCTGTCCCTGACACACCACTGTGTTCCCACTGACTGTGGCCATGTCCCTGTCCCTGTCACTGCCACACCACCCTGTCCCCACTGACCATTTCCCTGTCCCCTTCCCTGCTGACAGTGGTCCTGTCCCTGTCCCTGCCACACAACCCTGTCCCAGTTGACCATGGCCCTGTCCCTGTCCCCAAGGGTTCCATCCATTGCCATCCATCCTGTCCCAGCTCCTCCATCCCTGTCCCTGTCCCCGTTGACCGTGTCCCTATTCTTGTCCGTGTCCCTGCTGTGTCCCTGTCCCCGTTGACAATGTCCCCGTCCCTATCCCTGTCCCCATTGACCATGTCCCTGTCCTTGTCCCCATTGCCATGTCCCTGTCCCCGTCCCTGTCCCCGTTGCCACGTCCCTGTCCCCGTTCCTGCTCGGGATCCCTGGGGCTGAGCTGCCACCCCCAGCCACCGCTGGCTTTGTCCCCACTGTCCCCATCCCCGGTGCGTGTCCCCATCCCCGGTGCGTGTCCCTATCCCCGGTGTCCCCGCGGTGTCCGGCCGGCTCCGGCCGCTCCCTAATTAGGGGGTAGGAGCGGAGCAGGGCGGCAGCCACGCACAGCTCGGAGCCACTCACTCATCCCGCAGGAATCCGCCCCACGGGGAGGAGCGGCCCCGGCCCAGCGCCTAAAAGGGCCCCGCGCGGGCCGGGTGCCCTCGGAGCCTCGGAGCCTTCGCGTCCTCCTCCTCCTCCTCCTCCTCCTCCTCCTCCGCCATGGCAGGGCACGGCGCCAGCCTGCTCCTGCTGCTCGCGCTCCTGCCAGGTACGGTCCCCGCCGTGCCCCAAACCCCGGCTCCGTGTCACCGACCCGCTGGGCAGGGCAGGTGGCGGCGAGCCCCGCGTGTCACCTGTGTGTGCCACCTGTGTGTGCCACCTGTGTGTGCCACCTGTGTGTGCCACCTGTGCCACCTGCCAGGGGTGACAGCACCGAGGGGAGCGGCACCGGCCGGGACATCCCCGCGGGCGCCCGGGGTGGGACATGCGAGGGGCGGGTGGGGGCTGCAGGTGCGCGGTTTTGGGGTTGCAGGTGCGCGGTTTTTGGGGCTGCAGGTGCGGGATTTTGGGGCTGCAGGTGCACGGTTTTTGGGGCTGCAGGTGTGAGGTTTTGGGAGCTGCAGGTGTGGGGTTTTTGGGGGTTGCAGGTGCGCGGTTTTGGGGGCTGCAGGTGCGGGGTTTTGGGGGCTGCAGGTGTGGGGGTTTTGGAGCTGCAGGTGCTGCGGTTTTGGGGCTGCAGGTGCGGGATTTGGGGGCTGCAGATATGGGGTTTTGGGGCTGAAGATGTGAGGGTTTTTGGGAGCTGCAGGTGCGGGGATTTTTGGGGCTGCAGGTGCGCGGTTTTTGGGGTCGCAGGTGTGGGGTTTTGGGGGCTGCAGGGGTGCGGTATTTGGGGCTGCAGGTGCGGTTTTTGGAGCTGCAGGTGTGGGGCCAGGCTTTGCAGGTGCCGGATTTTTTGGGGCTGCAGGTGTGGGGGTTTTTGGGGCTGCAGGTGCACGATTTTTAGGGCTGCAGGTGTGGAGTGGCGGTCTGCAGGTGCGCGGTATTTGGGGCCGCAGATCGCGGTTTTGGGGGCCGCAGATGCGCGGTTTTCGGGGCTGCAGGTGCGGGGTTTTGGGGCTGCAGGTGCGGGCTTTTGGGGGCTGCAGGTGCGGAGTTTTTGGGGCCGCAGGTGTGGGGTTTTGGGGCTGCAGGTGTCAGAGTTTTTGGGGCAGCAGGTGTGTCGGAGCAAATTTTGGGATGCGCTGGGTCCCTGTGCTGCAGGCGTGGGGTTCAAGGTGTGTCAGGGCACATTTTTGGGGTTCAGCGCATCCCTGTGCCCCACTGAGAAGGTGCTGCCAGGTGTGGGGTCAGGGGTTGTTACCACGCGTGTGGGGACCCGAGTTTGGGGACCCCGCAGGTGGGGAGCTGCAGGTGCGGGGCTCAGGGCGTGCCGGGGCACAGCTTTGGGGTGTGCTGGGGTGTGCGATCAGGGATGTCGGGGTACATCCGTGGGGTCCCCGTGGCCCCCATGGGTCAGGAGCTGCAGGTGTGGGGTCGGGCCGTGCTCCAGGTGCCGTTTTTGGGGTGACGCTGCCGTTTCGGGGGGTGTCGGTGCCGTTTTGGAGGGGACAATGCCGTTTCGAGGGGTGACAATGCCATTTCAGAAGGTGACAATGGCTTTTTTGGGGGGTGACAGTGCCATTTGAGAGGTGACAGTGCCGCTTTGGGGGGTGACAGTGACGTTTCGGGGGGTGACAATGCCGTTTGAGAGGTGACAATGCCCTTTTGGGGGGTGACAGTGCCGTTTGAGAGGTGATAGTGCCGCTTTGGGGGGTGACAATGCCATTTCTGGGGATGCCAATGCCGTTTTTGGGGGTGATAGTGCCATTTCGGGGGGTGACAATGCCGTTTTGGGGAGGTAACAGTGCCGTTTTGGGGGGTGCCAGGGCCATTTTGGGAGGTGACAATGCCGGTTTTAGGGGTGACAGTGCCGTTTCGGGGGGTGACAGTGCCGTTTGAGAGGTGACAATTCCGCTTTGGGGGTGTGACAATGCCATTTCTGGGGATGCCAATGCCGTTTTGGGGGTGATAGTGCCATTTCGGGGGTGACAGTGCCGTTTCGGGGGTGCCAATGCCATTTCAGGGGCTGCCAATGCCGTTTTTAGGGGTGTGAGTGCCATTTCGGGGGGTGAGCGGTGCCATTTTGGGGAGGTGACAATGCCGTTTTGGGGGTGACAGTGCCATTTCGGGGGGTGCCAAGGCCGTTTTCGGGGGTGCCAATGCCGTTTTTGGGGCTGCCAATGCCGTTTTCGGGGGTGCCAGTGCCGTTTTGGGGCTGACAATGCCGTTTTCGGGGGTGACAGTGCCGTTTTCGGGGGTGACAATGCCGTTTTCGGGGGTGACAGTGCCGTTTTCGGGGGGTGCCAATGCCGTTTTCGGGGGTGCCAGTGCCGTTTTCGGGGGTGCCAGTGCCGTTTTTGGGGGCTGACAATGCCGTTTTGGGGCTGACAATGCCGTTTTCGGGGGGTGACAGTGCCGTTTTTGGGGGTAACAATGCCGTTTCGGGGGGTGCCAATGCCGTTTTCGGGGATGAAAGTGCCGTTTCGGGGGTGGCGGTGCCGTTCTGCCCCCAGCTCTGCTCGTGGCCGTCAGGATCAACGGCAAGGGCCGCGAGGTTCTGTACCTGGCCAAGGGCGACTCGGTCAAGCTGGGCTGTCCCTACGTCCTGGAGCCCGAGGACAACGGACCGCAGGGCGTGGGGATCGAGTGGATCCAGATCACCCCCGAGAGACCCGGCCCCGAGAACGTGGTGAGGGGCTCGGGCACGGCGGGGAGGGGGCGCGGGGCTGGGGGGGCAGGGACGGGGCAGGTGGGGCTCGGCTGGGGAGGGGAGGGACAGGCAGGGACAGGGACAGAGGGACAGGGACAGAGGGACAGGGACAGAGGGACGAGGCAGGGACAGGGAAGGATAGGACAGACAGGGGCAGGCAGGACTGGAAGGGACAGGCAGGACAGGAAGGACTGGACAGGGTCTGGAAGTGCTGGGGTGGGAAGGATGAGCAGGGACAGGCAGGACAGGAAGGGACAGACAGGGACAGGGACAGAGGGACGAGGCAGGGACAGGGACAGAGGGACAGACAGGATAGGAAGGGACAGACAGGGACAGGAACAGAGGGACAGGCAGGGACAGGAAGGGATAGACAGGGCTGGGGAGGTTGGGAAGGACCGGGCAGAATCTGAAGTGCTGGGGTGGGAAGGATGAGCAGGGACAGGCAGGACTCGGGGAAGTCTGGCAGGAGAGGCAGGGACAGGGAATGTTGGGAAGGACAGGAAGGACCAGGCAGATTCTGGAAATGCTGGGATAGGAAGGATGAGCAGGGACAGGCAGGACTGGAAGGGACAGACAGGACAGACAGGGACAAGAATGGACAGGCAGCACTGGGAAGGTCTGGAAGGGCAGGGACAGGCAGGACGGGTAGGGATGGGCAGGGATGGGTGGGGACAGGCAGGGACAGGCAGGGACAGGCAGGGCTGGTAGGGATGGGCAGGGACAGGCAGGACTGGAAGGGACAGACTGGACAGACAGGGACAGGCAGGGAAGGTCTGGAAGGGCAGGGACAGGCAGGACGGGTAGGGATGGGCAGGGACGGGCAGAGACAGACAGGACAGGCAGGGACAGGCAGGACTGGTAGGGACAGACTGGATAGGCAGGGACAGGCAGGGCTGGGAAGGTCTGGCAGCGTCTGGGAGTGTCAGTCTGGGAAGGACCAGGCAGGGCTGGGCTGGGCTGGAGCTCAGCCAAGGAGGCAGGGACAGGGACAGGCAGGGAAAAACAGGGACAGGGACAGGCAGGGACAGGGACAGGCAGGGACAGGGACAGGGACAGGCAGGGAAAGGAAGGGAGCAGGCAGGGACAGGGACAGGCAGGGAAAAACAGGGACAGGCAGGGACAGGGACAGGCAAGGAAAGGGAAGGAGCAGGCAGGGACAGGGACAGGGACAGGCAGGAACAGGGACAGGGACAGGCAGGGACAGGGACAGGGACAGGCAGGGAAAGGGAAGGAGCAGGCAGGGACAGGGACAGGCAGGGAAGGGAGAGAAAGCCGCAGCCCTAACCAACCTTAGCCTCACCTAAACCAAACCCAAACCCTAACCCAAACCTAAACTCTGAGCCCAAACCCCACCCTAACGATATCCCATCCCCAATCAGCCCTAAGCCAAGCCTAACCCGACCCCTAACCACCCTTAATCCCAACCCAAACCAAACCCAACCCCAACCCTAACCTAAACCAACCAACCTTAACCAACCCTCACTTAAACCCAACCAAACCAAAGCCCCAAAGCCCCAGCCTAAAGCCCAGCCAGACCAGCCCCAGCCCCAAGCCCTAACCTAAAGCCAGCAACCAGCCCTCACTTAAAGCCAGCCAAGGCCCTAGCCAGCTAACCAACCCCAACCCAAACAACCGCTAGCAGCCCAAAGCCCTGACCCAGCCCAAGCCCCAGCCTAAAGCCCAGCCCAGGCCAGTCAAAGCCCTAATTTAGGACCAAAGCCATATCAGCCCTAACCCAAGCGTGAAACACAGTCCTAAGCCCAGCCCAGCCCAGCCCTAACTCAGAGCCAGGCCTTGCAAACACTGCCTGACCTTAACCTAAACCCAGTCCAACCCCCATCCCCAAGGCCACCCTGACCTGTCCCCTGCTGTCCCCAGTTCCTGTCCTACCACGACCACCACGTCAACTACAGCAGCTCGGGGCTGCAGGACCGCGTGGCCTTCGTGCCAAACTAAACCCAACCTAAACCTAAACCCAACCTAAACCCAACTCAACCCTAACCCAACCCAAACCCTAACCCTAACCTAACCCAACCCAAGCTAAACCCAACTCTAACGTAAACCCAACCCTAACCTAAACACAAACCAAACCTTAACTTAAACCAAACCCAACCCAGCCCAAACTCAAACCAAACCCAACCCAAGCCAAACCCAAACCCAACCAAACCCATCCTAAACCCAAACCCAACCCAAACCCAACCTAAACCAAACTCAACCTAAATCCAACCCTAACCTAAACACAAACCAAACCTTAACCTAAACCCAACCCAAACCCAACCCAAACCCAACCCTAACCCAACCCAAAACCAAACCCAACCTTAACACAAACACAACCCAATCCAACCCAAACCAAGACAAACCCAGCCCAACCCCCATCCCCAAGGCCACCCTGACCTGTCCCCTGCTGTCCCCAGTTCCTGTCCTACCACGACCACCACGTCAACTACGGCAGCTCGGGGCTGCAGGACCGCGTGGCCTTTGTGCCAAACTAAACCCAACCTAAACCTAAACCTAAACCCAACCTAAACCCTAACCCTCACCTAAACCCAACCCAACCCTAACCCAAACTCAAACCAAACCAAACCCAAACCCTAACCTAAACCCAGCCCAAATCCTCACCTAAACCCAACCCGAACCTAAATCCAGCCCTAACCTAAACACAAACCCAACCTAAACACAAACCCAACCTAAACCAAATCCAAACCCAACCCTAACCAAACCCAAACCAAACCAAACCCCCCCACGTCCCCAAGGCCACCCTGACCTGTCCCCTGCTGTCCCCAGTTCCTGTCCTACCAGGACCACCACGTCAACTACGGCAGCTCGGGGCTGCAGGACCGCGTGGCCTTCGTGCAGACAGACCCGGGCCAGCGCGACGCCTCCATCCGCGTGGCCGACCTGCAGGAGAGCGACACCGGCACCTACCAGTGCCGCGTCAAGAAGAACACGGTGGCCGTGCACGAGGTCATTGTCACCGTGCAAGGTGAGGCCGCCCACGCCTGCCAGGTGTGGCCCTGGTGGCACCTGTCCCTTCCCGGTGTCACCTGTCCCCTCCCCGTGCCACGCTGAGGTCGTTGTGGTCGTGCTCCAAATTCTGGTGGCAGTGGTGGTGTCACCTGTGCCCCTCTCATGTGGCCCTTGGTGGCATTAATGGTGTCACCTGTGCCCCTCTCATGTGGCCTCGGTGGCACTGGCAGTGTCACCTGTGCCATTCTTATGTGTCCTTTGGTGGCCCTGGCAATGTCACCTGTCCCATTCCCAAGTCCCTTTCCTGTGTGGCCCTTGGTGGCACTGGCACTGTCACCTGTACCCTTCCCAATTCTGGTGGCACTGGTGGTGTCACCTGTGCCCCTCTCATGTGGCCCTTGGTGGCATTAACGGTGTCACCTGTGCCCCTCTCATGTGGTCTCAGTGTCACTGGCAGTGTCCCCAGTGCCCTCTCATGTGGCCCTTGGTGGCCTGGGCAGTGTCACCTGTCCCACTCCCAAGTCCCTTTCCTGTGTGGCCCTTGGTGGCACTGGCACAGTCACCTGTGCCCCTCCCATGTGGCCCTTGGTGGCCCTGGCAGTGTCCCCAGTGCCCTCTCATGTGGCCCTGGCATTGTCCCCTCTGTCCCTCTCTCACGTGGCCCCTGGTGGCCCTGACAATGTCCCCTGTCCCCCCTCCAGGTGGCCCTGACAGTGTCCCGTGTCCCCCCGCCCCAGGTGACTCCCGTCTCTTCCCCCACTCCCAGGTGTCCCCTGTGCTGGGTGACCCCTGGTGACCCCGATGGTGTCCCCTGAGTGGCCCTGACAGTGTCCCCTGGTGTCCCCTGTCCCCCTCCATGGTGGCTCTGTCACTGTCCCTGTCCCCCTTGCGGTGTCCCTGCTGGTGTCCCTGTTGTCCCCCACCCCTTCTCTCCTGGCTGTCCCCTGGTGTCCCCTGTCCCCTGTCCCTTGTCCCCTGCTCCCCTAGCTGTCCCTGACAGTGTCCTCTGTCCCCTGGTGTCCCCTGTCTCCTGTTCCCTGTCCCCTGCTCCCCCAGGTGTCCCTGCTGGTGCCCCTGTCCCTTTCCTGGGTGTCCCTGTCCCCTCAGCTGTCCCTGAGAGTGTCCCCTGTCTCCTGGTGTCCCCTGTCCCTTGTTCCCCCAGCTATTCCTGGCAGTGTCCCCGTCCCCCTCCCGCATGTCCCTTGTCCCCTCGTCTGTCCCTGCCGGTGTCCCCTGTGTCCCCTGTCTGTGTCCTTGGTGCCCCCCGCTGGTGTCCCCTCTGTCCCTTGATGCTGTCCCCGCTGTCCCCGCTGTCCCCTCGCTGTCCTCGATGTCCTCGCTGTCGCTGACCGGCGCCGCTGTCCCTTGATGATGTCCCCGCTGTCCCCGCTGTCCCCCCTGTCCCCTCGCTGTCCCCTCGCTGTCCCCGCTGTTCCCGCTGTCCCCTCGCTGTCCCCGCTGTCCCCGCTGTCCCCTGATGGTGTCCTCGCTGTCGCCCCTGTCCCCGCTGTCCCCTCGCTGTCCCCCGCTGTCCCTCGCTGTCCCCGCTGTCCCCACTGTCCCCTCGCTGTCCCCGCTGTCCCCTGATGCTGTCCCCGCTGTCCCCTCGCTGTCCCCGCTGTCCCCGCTGTCCCCTCGCTGTCCCCGCTGTCGCTGACCGGCGCCGCTGTCCCAGCAGAGAAGCCGGCGGTGCCGCAGTGCTGGAGCGAGGGGGAGCTAGTCGAGGGGGCTCGGTGCTGCTGCGCTGCTTCAGCCGGGGGGGCACCGCGCCCCTCTCCTACCAGTGGGCCAAGCTGGCCGAGGGCTACGGCGGGGGCGCCTGCCCTCGGGGACCCTGCAAGGTGGGTCCGGGGCTTGGGGGGGATCGGGGGTCTTAAGGGGGTGTTTAGGGGGTCTCTGCCCTCGGGGACCCTGCAAGGTGGGTCCGGGGCTTGGGGGGGGATCGGGCGGGGGTTTGGAGGGGGCTCAGGGGGGTTTTGGGGGGTTCAGGGGGGGTTTAGAGGAGTCTCTGCCCACGGGGACCCTGCAAGGTTTGGAGGGCTCAGGGGGGTTTTTAGGGGGGGTTTAGGGGTTCTCTGCCCTCGGGGACTCTGCAAGGTGGGTCAGGGGGCTTTTGGGGGGGCTCGGGGGGTTTGGGGGAGTTCAGGAGGGGTTTGGGGGGTTTTCAGGGGGATTCAGGGGGTCCCTGCCCTCAGGCACCCTGAAAGGTGGGTCAGGGGGGCTTTTGGGGGGGCTCAGGGGGGGGTTTTGGGGGGGATCAGGGGGAGGGTTCAGGGGGTCCCTGCCCTCGGGGACCCCCAAAGTGGGCACTGGACCAACTTCTTCAAGGGATTTGGGGGGGCTTCAGAAGAGGTTTGGGGGGTCCCTGTGTCCCTGTGTGTCCCTGTGTCCCCTGTGTGTCCCTGTGTCCCTGTCCCTGTGTGTCCCTGTGTCCCTGTCTCTGTGTCCCTGTGTCCCTGTGTGTCCCTGTGTGTCACCTGTGTGTCCCTGTGTGTCCCTCTGTCCCTGTGTCCCTGTCCCCGTGTCCCCATCCCCGTGTCTCCACCATGTCCCCCTGTCCCACACCCTATCCAGGTGACCCAGGTGACACTGAGGTGACGGTGCCACCTGTGCTGTCCCCTCCCGTCCCCAGGCCGCGCTCCCGGTGACCTCCTGATCCGCAGCCTGAGCGGGGCCCACGCTGGCACCTACCAGTGCCGGGTGACCAACCGCGTGGGGTACTCGGTGTGCCAGCTCAACCTGAGCCCCGGGCCCCGTGAGTGCCACCCCAGGGGACACGGGGGACACTGGGGACACTGGGGACATGGGGACACTGGGGACACTGGGGGTACCTGAGCCCTGGGTCCCGTGAGTGACACTGGGGACACTCTGGGGACATTGGGTGGCACCAGGATGTCTCAGGTGAGAAGGTGCCCCAAGGGTGGCTCTGGGGTGGCACTGACGTGACTCTGGGTGGCACAGGGGTGGCACTGGGGGTGGCTCTGGGTGTCCCTGGATGACTCTGAGTGGCACAGGGTGGCACTGGGGTGGCTCTGGGTGGCACAGGGGTGGCTCTGGGGTGGCACAGGGGTGGCACTGGGGTGGCACAGGGGTGGCTCTGGGTGGCTGGGATGACACAGGGGTGGCACAGGGGTGGCTCTGGGTGGCACAGGGGTGGCGCAGGGGTGGCACAGGGTGGCTCTGGGTGGCTCTGGCGGTGCCCCCTGGCACGGGCAGCCGGCGGAGGCCGGCGGTGACAGGGTTTGGTGTCCCCGCGGCAGGCGGGCGCCAGGCTGGCATCATCGTGGGCTCCATCCTGGGCTCGCTGCTCCTGCTCAGCCTCCTGGGGCTGCTCATCTGGGCGCTGATCGCTCGCTACCAGCGCAAGGAGTGCCAGCGCGCCTGCAGCGACTGCAGGTGGGCACGGGCACGGGCACCGCCACTGGCACTGGGCTCTGCTGGGCTCTGCTGGGCTGTACTGGGCTGTACTGGGCACCAGTGACTGGCACTGGGCTCTACTGGGCAGCAGTGACTGGCACTGGGCTCTACTGGGCTGTACTGGGCTGTACTGGGCACCAGTGACTGGCACTGGGCTGCACTGGGCTGCACTGGGCTGTACTGGGCTGTACTGGGCTGTACTGGGCTGTACTGGGCACCAGTAACTGGCACTGGGCTGTACTGGGCTGTACTGGGTTGTACTGGGCACCAGTGACTGGCACTGGGCTCTACTGGGCACCACTGGGATGTTCTGGGCTCTACTGGTCTGTACTGGGCACCAGTGACTGGCACTGGGCTGTACTGGGCACCGCTGGGACCACTGATCAGCTGTTGTAATAACTGGGGACAAACGGGCACCAGTGGGTGGCACTGGGTGACACTGGGTGGGTGGCACGAGGGACACCAAGGGGTTGTGATGGGTGGCACCAGGCACAGGTGGGTGGCACAGGACACTGAGGGACACCAGGCACAGCTGGGTGGCACCAGGCACAGGTGGCACAGGGCACAGATGGGTGGCACAGGACACTGAGGGACACCAGGCACAGGTGGGTGGCACCAGGCACAGGTGGCAGCAGGTCCGGGGGTGGCATCCCGGGTCCTGGGGGGCTGGCACAGGGCACTGAGGGACACCAGGCACAGCTGGGTGGCACAGGACACTGAGGACACCAGGCACAGGTGGGTGGCACCAGGCACAGGTGGGTGGCACCGGGTCCGGGGGTGGCACAGGACACTGAGGGACACCAGGCACAGGTGGGTGGCACCAGGCACAGGTGGCACCGGGTCCCGGGGGTGGCACAGGACACTGAGGGACACCAGACACAGGTGGGTGGCACAGGTGGCACCAGACACAGGTGGGTGGCACCAGGCACAGGTGGCAGCAGGTCCGGGGGTGGCATCGGGTCCGGGGGGCTGGCACAGGGCACTGAGGGACACCAGGCACAGCTGGGTGGCACAGGGCACAGGTGGCAGCAGGTCCGGGGGTGGCATCGGGTCCGGGGGGCTGGCACAGGGCACAGGTGGCACCAGGCACAGCTGGGTGGCACAGGGCACAGGTGGCACCAGACACAGGTGGCACCAAGCCCGGGGGGTGGCACCAGGCACAGGTGACACCAAGTCCGGGGGGTGGCACCGGGTCCGGGGGGTGGCACCGACGTCCCCAAGGAGACACCAGCGGTGCCACCACCCGCACTGGCACACGCAGATCGCCCCCAAACGCGGTGCCACCAACCCCCGGGCTGCCACCCCCGCCTGACGCGCTGTCCCCTCTGTGTCCCCTCCCTGTCGCCTGTCGCGTGTCGCCTGTCGCAGGAGCAGCACGGGTGGCACCATGCCCCGGCCCTGCGCCGCCTGCGCGCACCACTCGTACTCGCCGCACGGCATCAGCTACATGCAGTGCCAGCACGGCGACAGCGACGAGCGCGCGGCCGCGCTGCTCTGCAACGACGGCATCCGCCACCAGGTCACCTGTCCCGCGCTGTGACCGCGCGGCGACGGCGACAGCGACAGCGACAGCGACAGCGACAGCGACAGCGGCCGCGATAGTGACGGAGGGAGCGGCTGCAACCGGCAAAAATCCCTCAGAATCCTCCGAAATCGCCATAAAATCCTCCGAAATCGCCATAAAATCTCTCAATATCCTCATAAATCTCTCAAAATACCCAAGAATCCTTTCCGCGGTGTGTCCCCGTGGTGGCGCGATCGCGACAGCGACAGCGACAGAGCGCGCGGCCGCGATAGTGACGGAGGGAGCGGCTGCAACCGGCAAAAATCCCTCAGAATCCTCCGAAATCGCCGTAAAATCCTTCGAAATCGCCATAAAATCCTCCGAAATCGCCATAAAATCTCTCAATATCCTCATAAAATCTCTCAAAATACCCAAGAATCCTTTCCGCGGTGTGTCCCCGTGGTGGCGCGATCGCGACAGCGACAGCGACAGCGCGCGGCCGCGATAGTGACGGAGGGAGCGGCTGCAACCGGCAAAAACCCCTCAGAATCCTCCGAAATCGCCACAAAATCTCTCAGAATCCCCAAGAATTCTTTCCCCGGCGTCTCCTCGTGGTGGCGCGACAGCGACAGCGACAGCGACAGCGACAGCGACAGCGCGCGCGGCCGCGATAGTGACGGCGGGAGCGGCTCCCTCTGCCCCAAATCCCTCAGAATGCCACAAAATTCCCACCAAAATCCCCCAAAATGTTTCCAAGTCCCCAAGAATTCTTTCCCCGGTGTCTCCTCGTGGTGCCACCGCCGCGACAGCGACAGCGACAGCGAGACCGCGATAGTGACGGCGGGAGCGGCTCCCTCCGCCCAAAATCTCTCAAAATCCCCCAAAATTTCCGCCGAAATCCCCCAAATCCCCTTCCCGCTGTCACCGCGTTTCGTTGCTTTTTTTGGGGGTTTGACCCCGTTTACGCCCCTCCCCAATTTTCACACCCCCCAATTTTCAGACCCCTCCCAATTTTCAGACCCCCCAATTTTCAGACCCCCCAATTTTCAGACCCCCCCATTCCCGGTTTTCCAGCCCCTCCCCCGCTGTCATCGCGATATTTAATTTATTGTCACCCGCTGTCACCAATCGCGGTTCCCCTCCCCTCCTCGTGCCCCCAAATTTGGGATTTTTTGGGGGTTTTTTTGGGGGGATGGGCGGGAATTACAGCAAAAAAAAAAATCCCAAAATGAAAAAAAAAGAAAAGAAAAAAAGGAAAAATAAGAAAGAAAGAAAATGGAATAAAATTAATGCTATTAATAAAATTGATGAAATTAATAGTGCGGAGTGGATTGGGGAAGCGGCCGCCAGGGGCGTGGTCAGAAAGGGGCGTGGTCTTTGCTGATGACGTCATTGGCCACGCCCTCTCGCACCGGCCGCTAGGGGCGCGCGCGGCGATTGCCGGGCAACGGAACATGGCGGGGCAGGTGGGGGAGGAAACTGGGGGGACAAAGGGGGGGACAAGGGGGGCAGCAGCCCGGGGGGTGGGGAGGGGGCGCGGGGTCCCGGCTCTCAGTGCCCTCCCCCCTCCCAAGGACGCCGCCGGCCCCCCGCGGGCCCGCCCCCCGAAGGTACCCCAGGCATCCCCCCAAAAACCCCCGGGACCCCCAAACTGCACCTGAGCCCCCAAAAATTCCTCCTGGGGTCACAGAGAGCCCCAGCCCAACCCTGACCCCCAAAAATCCATCACTGACCCCCAAAGCCCCTCAGTGACCCCCAAACCCCCAAAATCCCTCAGTGACCCCCCAAACCTCCTCCCAGGGCCCCAAACCTCCCCTGAGCCCCCAAATCCCGTCACTGACCCCCAAAATCCCTCATTGACCCCCTGACCCCCAAACTGCCTCAGTGACCCCCAAACCCCCTCAGCGATCCCCCAAAGCCCCTCACTGACCCCCAAAGCCCCCAAACCCCCTCACTGACCCCCCAAACTCCTCACTGACCCCCAAACCCCTCCAAACCCCCTCAGTGACCCCTCAAATTCCCTCACTGACGCCTCCAAACCCCCAAATCCCTCACTGACCCCCAAAGCCCCCACTGGATCCCCAAACCCCCCAAAATCCCTCACTGACCCCCAAGCCCCCCAAACCCCCACTGACCCCTCACTGGCCCCCCAGCCCCCCGCCCCGTTCATCGCCGACGCCCGCGGGCACCTCCTGCCGCACGTGCCGCGCTCCCAGGTGAGCAATTTTGGGGAACCCCCCGCTCCTTTCGGGGGGGGGCACACCTGCCCAGGCGCCGCCCTCCCCCCGTGTCCCCGCGGGGCGCAGGTGTCGCCGTGGGGGACGTTCCTGGGGACGTGGGAGCTGCCGCGGCGGCTGCCCCCGGCCCGGCTGGACCTGAGCGCCCGCGAGCCGCGAGCGGCGCGGAGAGCGCTGGGGAGAGCCTGCAACGGGATCCGGACCCGCGTCACGGGAAAGGTGACACCTGAGACACCTGGGATACACCTGGGATACACCTGAGACACCTGGGATACACCTGGGCACACCTGGGCACACCTGAGATACCTGGGATACACCTGGGATACACCTGGGATACACCTGGGCACACCTGAGATACACCTGGGCACACCTGAGATACCTGGGATACACCTGGGATACACCTGGGATACACCTGGGATACACCTGGGGACACCTGGGATACACCTGGGATACACCTGGAGCACACCTGGGCACACCTGGGATACACCTGGGCACACCTGGGGATACACCTGGGATACACCTGGGATGCAGCCTGGGATACCTGAGATACACCTGGGATACGCCTGGGATACACCTGAGATACCTGGGATACACCTGGGACACACCTGGGATACACCTGGGATACACCTGGGATACACCTGAGATACACCTGAGATACACCTGAGATACACCTGGCCACACCTGGGATACACCTGGGATACACCTGGGCACACCTGGGCACACCTGGGATACACCTGGGATACACCTGGGATACACCTGGGCACACCTGGGATACACCTGGGATACACCTGGGATACACCTGGGGATACACCTGGGATACCTGGGATACACCTGGGATACACCTGGGATACACCTGGGATACACCTGGGATACACCTGGGATACACCTGGGCACACCTGGGCACACCTGGGATACACCTGGGATACACCTGGGCACACCTGGGATACACCTGGGATACACCTGGGATACACCTGGGCACACCTGGGCACACCTGAGATACCTGGGATACACCTGGGATACACCTGGGATACACCTGGGCACACCTGGGACACCTGGGATACACCTGGGACACACCTGGGATACACCTGGGACACCCCCAGGGCTCAGGTGGGGGCACAGAACAGACGGGAGAGGGGACAGGGGGACACTGGGATGGGGATTTGGGGTCAGGATTGGGGGATTTGGGGATTTAATTGGGGATTTGAGGATTTGGGGATTTGAATTTAGGGGGTCAGGATTTGGGGATTTGAGGGATTGAGGAATTTGGGGATTTGAGATCAGGATTTAGAGATTTGAGGTCAAAGGGATTTTAGGTTGGGGGTCAGGATTGGGGGATTTGGGGATTTGGGGATTTGGGGATTTGAGGATTTGGGGATTTGAGGATTTGGGGATTTGGGGTCAGGATTGGGGGATTTGGGGACAATCCCCCCTGACCCCCCTCCCTCCTCCCCCAGCTCCAGGAACCCTGGGACCACCCAGAACTTTCTGGAAAGGACCAGAGGGTGCCCAGCCCCCACCCCAAGACCCCAAAACCTGAGGACACCCCCGGGGGTTGTCCCTGTCCCAAAAACCCCCCAAACCCCTGAGCCCCTGTCACTGTCCCCCCCCAAAATCCCAACCCTCGGGGGGCACAGGAGGGGCTGGGACCCCCCAAAAATGAGAAATAAAATCTGAGAAATGCAGGAACTGCTTGGAATGAGCCCAAATCCTTTTGGGATTTCGGGTTTTTAGGGGTCCCTCCTCTTCCTCCTCCCTGGTCTCAGGGGAGGTTCTTAATTAAGGCATTAATTAATTAATTTCTGAACCCCAAAATCCAAACCAGGAGAAGATTTTTCCCCTCAAATTCTGGATTTTAGCAGCACAAGGTGCTGGGACAGGAACGTGGGATGGAGCAGGGAGGGTCCCCTTCCCAAAAATTAAAAATCCCCAATTTCTGCCACCCCAAAATCCAAACCAGGAAGATTTTTCCCCCCAAATTTTGGTTTTTAGCAGCTGGGGCAGGAATGTTGGATGGAGCAGGGAGGGCCCCTTCCCAAAAATTAAAAATCCCCAAAAACTCATCCCTGATCTGCAGGACCTGCAAATTTGGGGGTTTTTTTCCCCTCAGTGAAGCAGCAATTCCCCAAATCCCAAAAGAAAATCCCTTTTAAGCCAGGAGGATCGGAGCTGCTTTATTGCAGAGGGGAGAGGTGGCAACACCTGGGAGGGAGAAAACAAAATCCCTTCCCTAGGGGGGTAAAAAATGATTTTTTTGCAGGAAGCTGCAAAAAGTGAATTTTTTGGGCTGAGCCATGGGATTGCCAGGGGAAAACAAAATCCCTTCCCTAGGGGAGTAAAAAACTGAATTTTTATTTTTGCAGGAAGCTGCAAGAAGTGAAATTTTTTTTGCAGGAAGCTGCAAAAAGTGAATTTTTTTTTTGCAGGAAGCTGCAAAAAGTGAATTTTTTGGGTGCAGAATGGGCTGAGCCATGGGACTGCCAGGGGAAAACAAAATCCCTTCCCTAGGAGGGGATAAAAACTGATTTTATTTTTGCAGGAAGCTCCAAAAACTGAGGTTTTTTTGCAGGAAGCTGCAGAAGGGAGTTTTTGCAGGAAGCTGCAGAAGGGAGTTTTGGGGCTGAGCCCGGACCGCCCGGCAGGGAGGGCCGGGCTGCGGCGATGTCACCGCCCCGCCCCCGCGCTGCTGGCACGGCTCCGGTGGCGCTGCCGCCCACGGGGACACAGAGCGGCCATTGTCGCGCCCTGGGGGCGGGGGGAGGGGCGCGGCTCTGCTGTCCCGGCGGTTTTGGGGTCCCAGCTCACAGCACAGCCAGGGCAGCCGAGGAGAGCAGCGTCAGCAGCAGCACCAGCAGCCCCGACTGCGTCACCTGCGCCAGCCCCAGCCCCCGGCCCAGGTCCCAGGCCTGCGGGGACACGGACACGTGGGACACGGGGGGACAGGGACACAGGGGGACACCCAGGGGATACTGTGGGGACACCTAAGGGACACCAGGGACACCCAGGATTGTCCCCAGGCCTGCGGGGACACGGACACGTGGGACACGGGGGGACAGGGACACAGGGGGACACGTGGGGACACCCAGGGGACACTGTGGGGATACTGTGGGGACACCCAGGGACACCCAGGGGACACCCAGGATTGTCCCCAGGCCTGTGGGGACACGGGACACGTGGGACACAGGGATACAGGGACACCCAGGGATTGTCCCCAGGTCTGCGGGGACACGGGGACATGTGGGACACAGGGGGACACAGGGACACCCAGGGGACACGCAGGGACACAGGGGGACACCCAGGGGACACCCAGGGACATTGTGAGGACACCCAGGGACACCCAGGGGACACCAGGGACACCCAGGGATTGTCCCCAGGTCTGAGGGGACACAGGGACACATCGGGACACCCAGGGACTGTCCCCATTCCCTGCTGGGGTCGCTGGCAGGGGAGGTGTCCCCAGCCCCCTCGGTGTCACTCTGTTCCCGTTCCCATTCCCATTCCCATCCCTGCTCCCTCTTATCCCAGTTCCCATTGCCCCACTCCAGCCCCTCCCCTCATTCCATCCCCTCTCCACAGTCCCACTTGCTCCCATTTCCCATCCCCATTCCCATCTCCATTCCCATTCCCATTATTCCCATTCCAATTCCCATTCCCGTTCCCATTCCCCATTCCCATTCCCATTCCCATTCCCAATCCAATCCCATCCTCATTTCCCATTCCCATTCCAGTTTCCAATTCCCATCCCCATTCCCATAATTCCCATAATTCCCATAATTCCCATAATTCCCATAATTCCCATTATTCCCAATCCCATTCCCAATCCCAATCCCATCCTCATTTCCCATTCCCATTCCAATTCCCATCCCCATCCCCATCCCCATTCCCATTATTCCCAATCCCAATCCCATCCTCATTCTCATTCCCATTCCAGTTTCCATTTCCCATCCCCATCCCCATCCCCATCCCCATTATTCCCATTCCCATGGAATTCCCCAGTTCCCAGCACAAAGCCTCCACGTTTCCCCAAAACCCCCATCCCAAACCCTCACCCAGGACCACCCCAACACCCCAACCCCAGTTCCAAACTGGGAGCACTGGGATCCCACCACCCTCTGGAACTGACTCCCAAAAACCCCCTCCAGCATTCCCCAAAAAACTCCCCAAAATCCTCCCTGTTCCCGCGGGATTCGGGCAGGGGGGACGCCCAGGTGCCACCACCTGTGTCACCTGCTGTCCCCAGCGCAGGGACAGGGCTCCAGGTGTGCAGAGCTGCCGGGGTGACTCACCAGGTGCCGGATCCCGTTCCAGGTGTGGTAGGAGAAGGGAAGGACCAGCGCGAATTTGGCCGAGAAGATGAGGGCGGGGCTCAGGCCCAGAGCCCTCACCTGAGCCAGGTAGTGCGGGAAATGCTCTGGGAGCAGGAGAGCGGCCAGGGAGAACAGGGACACACCTGGGGCAGGGGAAATTATGGGATACAGCTGGAAACGGGGATGGGAAACAGGGACACACCTGGGGGAGGGGAAATCACGGGATACAGCTGGAAACAGGGATGGAGAACAGGGACACACCTGGGGGAGGGGAAATTATGGGATACAGCTGGAAACAGGGATGGGAAACAGGGACACACCTGGGGGAGGGAGAGTGATGGGATACAGCTGGAAACAGGGATGGAGAACAGGGACACACCTGGGATACAGGTAGAAAACAGGGATGGGAAACAGGGACACACACCTGGGGGAGGGGAAATTATGGGAAACAGCTGGAAACGGGGATGGGAAACAGGGACACACCTGGGATACAGCTGGAAACAGGGATGGGAAACAGGGACACACCTGGGATACAGCTGGAAACAGGGATGGGGAACAGGGACACACCTGGGGGAGGGGAAATTATGGGATACAGCTGGAAACAGGGATGGGAAACAGGGATGGAGAACAGGGATACACCTGGAAAACAGGGACACACCTGGGGGAGGGAGAGTTATGGGATACACCTGGAAACAGGGATACACCTGGAAAACAGGGATGGAAAACAGGGACACACCTGGGTGGGATGGGGAACAGGGATAGAAAACAGGGATAGACCTGGAAAACAGGGACACACCTGGGGGGAAGGAGAGTTATGGGATACAGCTGGAAAACAGGGATACACTTGGGATGGGAGAGAAACAGGGATGGAAAACTGGGATACACCCGGAAAACAGGGATGGAAAACAGGAACACACATGGGGGGAGGGAAAGTTATGGAATACACCTGGAAAACAGGGATGGAAAACAGGGATAGACCTGGAGAACAGGAACACACCTGGGGGGAGGGAGAGTTATGGGATAGACCTGGAAAACAGGGACACACCTGGAAAACAGGGATGGAAAACAGGGATGGAAAACAGGGATACACCTGGAAAGCAGAGAAACACCTGGGGGGGGTTGGGATGGGATGGGATTTATGGGATGGGATACAGGGATGGGATTTATGGGATTTATGGGATTTATGGGATTTATGGGATTTATGGGATTTATGGGATGAGATTTTTGGGATGGGATCAATGGGATGGGATAATGGGATGGGGTGGGAGGGAAAGCTCAGGGAACTGAAGGAATTTGGGGAATTGGGGGTGGGAAAAACGGGGATGGGGAAAAACAGGGATGGGAAAATGGGACGGAGACCCCCAAGTGTCCCCAATGTCCCCCCAGTGCCACCACCCAGGCTCAGTGTCCCCCAGTGTCCCCAATGTCCCACCCAGGCTCAGTGTCCCCCCCAAGGTGTCCCCAAATGTCTCCAAGGTGTCCCCAATGTCCCACCCAGGCTCAGTGTCCCCCCCAAGGTGTCCCCAAATGTCTCCAAGGTGTCCCCAAATGTCCCACCCAGGCTCAGTGTCCCCAAGGGGTGTCCCCAAATGTCCCCAAATATCCCCCAGGTGTCCCCATGTCTCCAAACTGTCCCAAATGTCCCCAGGGTGTCCCCATGTCCCCACCCAGGCTCAGTGTCTAAGGTGTCCCCAATGTCCCCAAACTGTCCCCAATGTCCCCATGTCCCACCAGGCTCAGTGTCCCCAAGGTGTCCCCCAATGTCCCCAATGTCCCACCAGGCTCAGTGTCCCCAATGTCCCCAAGGTCCCCAAAATCCCCCGTGTCCCCAATGTCCCCAGGTGTCACTATGTCCCCACCCAGGCTCCAGTGTCCCAAGGTGTCCCCAATGTCTAGCAAACTGTCCCCAATGTCCCAATGTCCCACCAGGCTCAGTGTCCCCAATGTCCCCAAGGTCCCCAAAATCCCCCACGTGTCCCAATGTCCCCAGGTGTCCCCATGTCCCCAGTGTCCCCCATGTGTCCCCAGGTGTCCCCATGTCCCACCCAGGCTCAGGGCCACTCCGGTGCCGCGGTGGCTGATGGACATGGCCATGGGCAGCGACCACCTGCAACAGACACACCTGTCACCCAAACACAGACACACCTGTCACCCAAACACACCCAAACAACAGGCACACCTGTCACCCCAAAAACAACAGGCACACCTGTCACCCAAACATCAGACACACCTGGGGAACCCAAACAACAGACACACCTGTCACCCAAACAACAGGCACACCTGTCACCCAAACATCAGACACACCTGGGGAACCCAAACAACAGGCACACCTGTCACCCAAAAACACCTAAACAACAGACACACCTGGGGAACCCCAAAAATCCAACAGACACACCTGTCACCCAAAAACCCAACACACACCTGGGGAACCCCAAAACCCACAGAGCACACCTGGGGAACCCCAGTTTTTGGGGTGGTTTTGGGGTTCCCAGGGCAGTTTTAGGGGTGTTTTTTGGGTGTTTTTTGGGTGTTTTTGGGTGTATTTGGGGTGTTTTTGAGGTCCCAGGGCAGTTTTTTGGGTGTTTTGGGTGTTTTAGGGTGTTTTGGGGTGTTTTTGGAGTGTTTTAGGGTGTTCTTAAGGTGCTTTAGAATGTTTTTGGGGTATTTTAGGGTGTTTTGGGGGTGTTTCAGGGTGTTTTTGGGGTGGTTTTGGGGTGTTTTTGGGTTCCCAGACAGTTTTGGGCTGTTTTAGGGTGGTACGGGTGTTTTTAGGGTGTTTTTGGGGGTGTTTTTGGGGGATGTTTTAGGTGATTTTGAGGGTGTGGTTTGGGCTGTTCTGGAGCTGTTTTGGGCTGTTTTGGGGCTGTTTTGGGCTGTTTGGGCTGGTTTTTGGGCTGTTTTGGGCTGTTTTGGGGTGTTTGGGCTGTTTTGGGGTGTTTGGGCTGTTTGGGCTGTTTTTGGGCTGTTTTTGGGCTGTTTTGGGGTGCCCCACCTGTAGATGCTGACGTGGGGGGACAGGGGCCGCCCCGAGCGCTCGTTCCTCTCCCAGAATCTCCGCATCTCCTCCCGCGCCGTGGTGCCCATGGGGATCACCCTGCCAGGGGGCACTGAGCCCAAACCCCAAACAACCCAAAAACCCCAAAAACCCCAAAAAACCGTCCTAGAAACCCGAAAACTAAAAACTCTGTCCCTGGAAACCAGCAAAAACCCACAGCCCAAAAAGAAAGCCCAGATCCCTAAAACCCCAAAAACCCCAAAGGGACCGACCCTGGAAACCCAAAAATCCCCAAACCAAAAAACCCTCCTTGGGACGCCATGAAACCACAAGACCAAAGAGACCAAAACTGAAGCCCCAAAGACCCACCCCAAAGGCCAAAAGCCAAAAGCCCAAAAGGCCAGAAGCCCAAGACCCAGACCCCAAAGACCCCAAAAGTCGGCCCTACTCTGACCTCCCAGTCCCTCCCAGTCCATCCCAGTCCATTCCAGTCCATCCCAGTCCCTCCCAGTCCCATCCCAGTCCATCCCAGTCCCTCCCAGTCCATCCCAGTCCATCCCAGTCCATCCCAGTCCATCCCAGTTCATCCCAGTCCATCCCAGTCCATCCCAGTCCATCCCAGTTCATCCCAGTCCATCCCAGTCCATCCCAGTCCCTCCCAGTCCATCCCAGTCCATCCCAGTCCATCCCAGTCCCATCCCAGTCCATCCCAGTCCATCCCAGTCCATCCCAGTCCGTCCCAGTCACTCACTGGTGCAGGCTGGGGCCGGGTCCCAGCCGGGCCAGGAGGCAGCGCCGCCCCAAACCCCTGGAGAGAGAAATGGGAAAATGGGAAAAAATGGGAAAAAATGGGAAAAATGGGAAAAATGGGAAAATGGGAAAATGGGAAAATGGGAAAATGGGAAAAATGGGAAAAAATGGGAAAATGGGAAAATGGGAAAAATGGGATTTTCGGATGGGAGAAAGGATTTGGGGATGGGATGTGGGATTTGGGATCAGGCACAGATTTTAGGATTGGGGAGGGATTTGGGATTTGGGATTTTGGGATGGGATTTAGGATTTGGGGATGGAATTTGGGATTTGGGATCAGGAATAGATTTTAGGACTGGGGAGGGATTTGGGATGGGAGGACAAAGAGAGTGGGAGGGGACACCGAGGTGACACAGGTGACACACAGGGTGACACAGAGTGACACAGGTGACACACAGGTGACACACACAGGTGACGCACACAGGGGTGACACACAGGGTGACACCTGGGTGACACACACAGGGTGACACACAGGGTGACACAGGTGACACCTAGGTGACACACAGGGTGACACAGGTGACACACAGGGTGACACACAGGGTGACACACACAGGGTGACACACACAGGGTGACACACACAGGTGACACAGGTGACACACACAGTGACACAGAAGTGACACAGGTGACACACACAGGGTGACACAGGTGGCACACAGGTGACACACACAGGGTGACACACAGGTGACACACACAGGTGACACACAGGTGACACAGGTGACACAGGTGGCACAGGTAACACACAGGTGACACGCAGGGTGACACGCAGCCATGGCGGCGCCCGGGGCCAGACCCGCGAAATCCCCTCAGGCCGCGCCGCCCCCGCGCGCCCTCAGCGCCCCCAAATGTCCCCAAATGTCCCCAAGGGCCCCAAGCGCCGCCCGGCCGGGCCCGGGCCCTCCGAGTCACCTCAGCGCCAGCGCCGCCATCTTGGACAGGCCGCGCCGGAAGTGGCCGTGACGCGCTTCCGGTGGCGGCGCGCGCGGGGCAGGGCGGGAAAGGCGCGGGGGGAGCGATCGGGGGGAGGGGTCGGGAGCGATTTTCCCGCCAAACCCCGGGATTTTCCCGCCAAATCACAGAATTTCCTCGCTTCAAATCCCGGAATTTTCCTCCCAAATCCCGGAATTTTCCGCCAAATCACAGAATTTTCCCGCCAAATCCCGGAATTTCCTTCCCCCAAAATGCCGGAATTTTCTCGCCAAATTCCAAAATTTGCCCCCCAAATCCCGGATTTTCCCCGCTAAATTCCAAAATTTCCCTCCTAAATCCCGAAATTTTCCCGCCAAACCAGAATTTTCCCCCCTCCAAATCCCGGAATTTTTTCCCGCTAAATCCCAGAATTTTCCCGCAAATCCCAGAATTTCCCTCCCTCCAAATCCCGGAATTTTCCCGCCAAATCCTGGAATCACCCCCCCCCCCCCCAATCCCGGAATTTCCCGCCAAATTCTAAAATTTCCCCTCAAATCCCGGAATTTTCCCGCCAAATCTCGGAATTTTCCTCCCAAATCCCGGGTTTTTCCCGCCAAATCCCAAAAAAATAAAAATCCCAAAATCCCAAACCCCTCCCAAAAACCCACCCCAAAAATCCTTCAAAACTCCGCCAAACCCCCAAAAGCCTTCCCCAAAAACCCAAGATCCCCCAAAAGCTCCCCAAAGCTGCCCCAAAAGCCCAGCCCCCAAGGCTCCCAAAAGGCTCCCCAAAAAGGCGAGATCTGCCTACAAGGCTCCTAAAAGGCCAAAGACCTCCCGGGAATCCCCCCAAAAGATCCAAGAGGCTCCCCAAGGCTCCCCTAAAAGGCCCAAAGACTGCCCCAAGATCCCTAAAGGCTCCCCGGAACTCCCCAAGACCCTAGAAGGCTCCCCCAAAAGGCCGAGGCCACTCCCAAAGATCCCTAGTTGTCCCCAAGCCCCTAAAAACAGACAAAGACCCCCAAAGATCCCCAAAGATCCCCTAAAAGGCCCCAAAACCTCCTCAAAAAATACCCAAATAGCCCCCAAAGACACTAAGAGCCTCCCGGAATCCCCAAAAGATCCAAGAGGCTCCTGAGGCTCCCATAAAAGGCCAAGGCTTCCCAAAAGGGATTCCCCAAAAGGCTCCCCGGGCTCCCCAAAAAGGCCCAGCTCCCCAAAGATCCTAAGACCCACCAAAGACCTCCCCCAAAAACCAAGACTGCCCAAGACTACCCAAAAGATCCCCCAAAAGGCTCCCCAAAGCCCCTGTGGTCTCGATGTCCCCTCGTGTCGCGTGTCCCCTCATGTCCCCCGTGTCCGTTGTCCCCCGTGGTCCCCTGATGTCCCATCATGTCCCCCTAGGTGTCCGTCGTCCCCCGTGTCCCCAATGTCCCATCATGTCTCCCCCATGTCCCCCCCGTGTCCGTGTCCCCGCTGTCCCCTCGTGTTACGTCGCGTCCCCCCGTGTCCCCGCTGTCCCTCGGGCACATTCCTGCCGCGCCGCCCACGCGGGAATTCGGGTGACAAAGGCGACAGTGTGCCGCGGGACAGTCCCGCAGTGTCCCCAAAATGTCCCCGCGTGTCGCCCCCCCCCGCGGCGCGCGCCCATTGGCCGAGCCCGGGGGTGCAGCCGCCCTTAAACCGCTGTCGCCGCGCTGTCGCCGCGCTGTCGCCTCCCTGTCGCCGCCGCCATGTCGCCGAGGGCCACGCGCCACCTGCTGCTGCTGCTGGCGGCGCTGGGTGAGCTCGGGGGACAAGGGACGGTATCCCCCAAAAAATGGGGCCGGGGGGGGAGGGGGAGGGGAGAGGGGGATAGTGGCACCCACGTGGTGTTTGGGGACTGTCGCCGCTGGGGGGGGTGGCATCGAGGAGAGGGCGCGGGGTTGTCACCGAGCTGGGGACAGGGGGGTGGCAGCAAGGACAGTCCCCAAAATTGTCACCCAGGTGGGGACAGGGGGGTGGCATTAAGGACAGACCAGAGGTGGCATCAAGGACAGCCCCAGAGTTGTCACCAAGATGGGACAGGGGGGTGGCAGCAAGGACAGTCCCAAGATTGTCACCGAGCTGGGGACAGGGGTGTGGCAGGAGGGTCCCAGAATTGTCACCAAGACGGGGACGGGTTGGGGTGACATCCAGGACAGTCCCAGAGTTGTCACCAAGATGGGACAGTCCAGAGGTGACATCCAGGACAGTCCCAGAGTTGTCACCTCCCTGGGGACAGGTTAGGGTGACATCCAGGACAGTCCCAGAGTTGTCACCTCCCTGGGGACAGGCGCGGGTGGCACCAAGGACCCCCCGGGGACACCGGGGCGGTGCCACCACCCCCTGTCCCCTCCGGGCCACCCCCGGCGCCCCCCGGCGGCCACTCGGGGCAGCGCTGACGTGTCGCCGCCGCGGTGTCGCCGCAGTGTCGCCGGTGTCGCCGATCCACGTGTACACGCAGCGCGAGGTCTATGGCACCGTGGGCGCCAGTGTCACCCTGTCGTGCAGCTTCTGGTCCAGCGAGTGGGTCTCGGACGACATCTCCATCACCTGGCACTTCCAGGCCGAGGGCACCCGCGACAGCATCTCCGTCAGTGCCCCCGAGTGTCCCCGCAATGTCCCCCGAATGTCCCCAAATGTCCCCAGCCCCGCCGTGCCCTTGTGGGGACAGGGACAGTCCTTCCCTGAGGGTGGCACGGTGTCCTGCTGCGCTGGGGTGGCACTGAGTGGCACTGGGGTGGCACTGGGGTGGCACTGGGATGGCACTGGGGAGGTACTGGGGAGGTACTGGGTGGCACTGGGATGTCCCAGGTGTCCCCAGTGCCCACCAGATCCCATTTCCAGCCCCGGCAGTGTCACCTCTCCCTGTGGTGGCACTGGGATGTCCCCAGGATGTCCCCAGTGCCAGCCCCGGCAGTGTCACCTCTCCCTGAGGTGGCACTGGGATGGCACTGGGATGGCACTGGGATGTCCCCAAGGTGTCCCCAGCCCTGCTGTCCCTTGGGTTCCAGCCCCAGCAGTGTCACCTCTCCCTGGGGTGGCACTGGGATGGCACTGGGGTGGCACTGGGATGTCCCCAGGCTGTCCCCAGCCCCGCTGCCCTGGGTTCCAGCCCCGGCAGTGTCACCTCTCCCTGGGGTGGCACTGCCATGTCCCCAAGGTGCCCCCATCACATCCCAGTGCCAGCCGCGGCAGGACAGACCCTCCCTGGAGGTGACACCGTGTCCTGTCACACCGCGGTGGCACCGGGGTGTCCCCACAGCGTCACCACGACAGTCGCGAGCGCCCCCAGGACCCCCCCCCATGTCCCCCCTGTCCCTCTGTCCCCTCTGTCCCCTCTGTCCCCTTTGTCCCTCTGTCCCCGCCACCTCCGGCGCTGGCCGTCCCCCCGCCGCGCCGAGGTGCCACCCCCGCCGCTGGGTGACCGCTCTGTCGCCGTCGCTGTCGCAGATCTTCCACTACGCGCAGGGCCAGCCCTACATCGACGACGTGGGGACGTTCAAGGAGCGCATGGCGTGGGCGGGGAACCCGCGGCGCCGCGACGGCTCCATCGTCATCCGCGACCTGGAGCCCGGCGACAACGGCACCTTCACGTGCGACGTCAAGAACCCGCCCGACATCGTGGGCAGGTCCTCGCAGGTCACGCTCTACGTGCTGGAGAGAGGTGCGCGCGGGACGCCGCCCTGTCGCCTCCCTGTCGCCGATGGTGGCGGTGTCACCTCCCGTGTCATCTCCCTGTCACTGATAGTGGCGGTGTCAGCACCCTGTCACCTCCCTGTCATCGATGGTGGCGGTGTCACCTCCGTGTCATCTCCCTGTCACTGATAGTGGCGGTGTCGCCTCCCTGTCACCTCCCTGTCACCGATGGTGCCATGGGGGTGACCCGGTGCCCTGTCCCCGCCCGGGTTGATCCCGTGTCCTGTCCCCTCTGTGCTCTGGGGGTGACCCGGTGCCCTGTCCCGCCCGGGGATGACCCGGTGTCCCTGTCCCTCTGTGCTCTGGGGGGTGACCCGATGTCCCTGTCCCGCTCGGCGTGACCCGGTGTCCCTGTCCCCTCTGTGCTCTGGGGATGACCCGGTGTCCCTGTCCCCTCTGTGCTCTGGGGATGACCCGGTGTCCCTGTCCCGCCCTGGGTGACCCGGTGCCGTGTCCCCGCCGGGTTGATCCTGTGCCGTGTCCCCTCTGTGCCTGGGGGTGACCCGGTGTCCCTGTCCCCGCCCTGGGTGACCCGGTGCCCTGTCCCCTCTGTGCTATGGTGACCCGGTGCCGTGTTCCCCCGGGCTGACCCGGTGCCGTGTCCCGCCCTGGGTGACCCGGTGCCGTGTCCCGCAGCCCCCCCCCGCCGCTGGGTGCTGGGCTCCGTCATCGCGGGCGCGCTGCTGCTGGTGGCCGCGCTGGTGGCCCTGGGCTACGCCGCGCGCTCCTGCTGGCGGCGGCGCCGGCAGCGCCTCAGGTGAGCGGCGCCCCCTCCCCGCCCCGCCCGACCCCCCGCGCCCCCCGCGCCCCCAGCCGCTCCTTCTCTGCCTTTTCTCTCCCAAAAAAACCCAAAATCCAGCGCCATGGAGAAGGGGAAGCTGCAGCGCTCGGGCAAGGACGGCTCCAAGCGCAGCCGGCAGGTGAGCGCCGCGAGCGGCGGGATGTCCCTTGTCCCTCTGTCCCCTTGTCCCCCTGTCCCTCTGTCCCTCTGTCCCCGGGTCCCCTTGTCCCTCTGTTCCCCGGGTCCCCAGGGGCAGAAGGTGAAGCCCCCACCTGTCCCCCCGTCCCTTGCCCCCTCTTTTCCACTGTCCTCCTTGTCCCCGCTGTCCCCTCTGTCCCCAGGGCGGGGAGGTGAAGCCCCCATGTCCCCTTGACCCCCTTGTCCCCCGTGTCCCCGGAGATGTGAGATGAAGCCCCCTCTCCCCTCTCCCCTGTCCCTGTCCCTGTCCCTCTCCCCCTGTCCCTCTCCCTGTCCCTGTCCCCTGTCCCTGTCCCTCTCCCCCTGTCCCTGTCCATGTCCCTCTCCCCTGTCCCTCTCCCTGTCCCTCTCCCCTGTCCCCTGTCCCTGTCCCTCTCCCCCTGTCCCCTGTCCCTGTCCCCTCTCCCTCTCCCCTGTCCCCTGTCCCTGTCCCCCTGTCCCTGTCCCTGTCCCCTGTCCCTGTCCCTCTCCCTCTCCCTGTCCCTCTCCCCCTGTCCCTGTCCATGTCCCTCTCCCTCTCCCTGTCCCTCTCCCCTGTCCTCTCCCTCTCCCTCTCCCCTGTCCCTGTCCCACTCCCTCTCCCTCTCCCCTGTCCCTCTCCCCTGTCGCTGTGGCTCTGCTGTCCCCGCAGGCCCCCGCGCTCTACGCCATGCTGGACGCCGGCCGCAGCTCCAAGAAGCCCAAGGGAGGCGCGGGCGAGTCCCGCAAGGACAGGAAATAGCGGTTAGCGGGCAGGGGGGGACCCCCGGGGGCGGCGGGCGCGGGGGACCCCCGGCCCCCCAAAGTCATCATGACCATCGAGATGGAGCTGCGGGGGGAGCCGCGGGGGGAGCCCCCGCCCGCCGCCCGCTCCCCGAGCCGGGGCAGCCTCAGGAGCGCCCTGCTCAGCCTCGTCACACCCGGCCCGGGGGGCTCCTGACCCCCCGGACCCCCGGCTCGGGACCCCCGGCTCGGGACCCCCGCTCGGGGACAGCGCTGGGGACACCCCGGGCCCCCCCGCCCGCCCCTCGGTCGCTCCCCGCCCCCGCTCCGGGCGAGGAGGGAGTTTCTTCTTGTCGAGCACAAAACCGGCGGAGATTTTTTTGGGGGGGTTTGGGGTCCCTGCCCCCTCCCCGGGACCCCGCGCCCCCTCCCCGCACTCGGGGGGGTTTCCCTGCCCTGCCCCCCCTCCCCAAATTTTGCTCCTTTTCTGGCCGATTCCTCGTCTCTCCCCGCGACCGACCCCCAAATGACGTCGCAGGGCGTCCCCCTCCTGTCCCCCCATTAACCCCCGCGCCCCGTAACCCCCGGGACCCCTCCCAAAATCCGGCCGGAGCCCCCGCGGATGAGAGCGAGGCTGCGGCCGGGCCCCCTCCCCCGCCCCGTTTTTTCTACGCCCTGTCCCGTCCCTGTCCCCGTGGTGCCATTAATAAACTGACACGTCCGGGAGCCCCGTGTCACCGTCACCGTCACTGTCACCGTCACTGTCACTGTCACCGTCACTGTCACTGTCACCCCCTCACGGGAGGGGACAAAGACCCCAGCCCGGCCCTGGGGGGTATTTGGGGATATTTGGGGATATTTATTTGGGAATATTTATTTGGGAATATTTATTTGGGAATATTTATTTGCAGATATTTATTTGCAGATATTTATTTGGGGATATTTGGGGATATTTATTTGGCGATATTTGGGAATATTTATTTGCAGATATTTATTTGGGGATATTTATTTGGGAATATTTATTTGGGGATATTTGGGGATATTTATTTGGGGATATTTGAGGATATTTATTTGGGGATATTTATTTGGGGATATTTGGGGATATTTATTTGAGGATATTAATTTGGGGATATTTATTTGGGATATTTGGGGATATTTATTTGGGGATATTTATTTGGGGATATTTATTTGGCGATATGTGGGGATATTTATTTGGGGATATTTGGGGATGTTATTTAGGGATATTTATTTGGGATATTTGGGGATATTTATTTGGGGATATTTATTTGAGAATATTTATTTGGGGATATTAATTTGGGGATATTTATTTGGCGATATTTGGGGATATTTATTTGGGGATATTTATTTGGGAATATTTATTTGCAGATATTTATTTGGGGATATTTATTTGGGGATATTTGGGGATATTTATTTGGGGATATTTATTTGGGGATATTTATTTGGGAATATTTATTTGGGGATATTTGGGGATATTTATTTGGGGATATTTGAGGATATTTATTTGGGGATATTTATTTGGGATATTTGGGGATATTTATTTGGGGATATTTATTTGAGAATATTTATTTGGGGATATTTGGGGATATTTATTTGGGGATATTTGAGGATATTTATTTGGGGATATTTATTTGGGATATTTGGGGATATTTATTTGGGGATATTTATTTGAGAATATTTATTTGAGAATATTTATTTGGGGATATTTGGGGCCCGGGGCAGGGCGGGGATCGCCGCTCGCACAGGGAGCGGGGGCAGGGCGGCCGCCGGTGCTCCCCCGGTGCCCCCCGGTGCCCCCCCGGGATTTTTGTGTCCTTTCCCAAATAAGTCAGCGCAGCCCGACCCCGCCGCGTCCCCCGGGCCCTGCCCCGGGCTCTGTTTTTCTTTCCGAGGAGTTATTTCTGCGCCGGGCCGCGGCCCATTCTCGGCCCCGAGCCTAAATCGGCTGTGACCCCCAAATCCGGCTGTGAACCTCCAAATCCGGCTGTGAACCCCCAAATCCGGCTGTGAACACCCAAATCCGGCTGTGACCCCCCAAACCCGGCTGTGACCCCCAAATCCAGCTGTGACCCCCCAAATCCAGCTGTGACCCCCAAATCCAGCTGTGAACACCCAAATCCAGCTGTGAACACCCAAATCCGGCTGTGAACCCCCCAAATCCGGCTGTGAACACCCAAATCCGGCTGTGACCCCCAAATCCGGCTGTGAACCCCAAATCCGGCTGTGACCCCCAAATCCGGGCTGTGAACCTCCAAATCAGGCTGTGACCCCCAAATCCGGCTGTGACCCCCAAATCCGGCTGTGACCCCCCAAATCAGGGCTGTGACCCCCCAAATCCGTCTGTGAACACCCAAATCCGGCTGTGAACCCCCAAATCCGGCTGTGACCCCCAAATCCGGCTGTGACCCCCCAAATCAGGCTGTGACCCCCCAAATCCGTCTGTGAACACCCAAATCCGGCTGTGATCCCCCAAACCCGGCTGTGAGCCCCCTAAATCCGGCTGTGAACACCCAAATCAGGCTGTGACCCCCCAAATCCGTCTGTGAACACCCAAATCCGGCTGTGAACCCCCCAAATCCGGCTGTGACTCCCCAAACCCGGCTGTGAGCCCCCTAAATCCGGCTGTGAACACCCCAAATCCGGCTGTGACCCCCAAATCCGGCTGTGACCCCCCAAATCCGGGCTGTGATCCCCAAACCCGGCTGTGAGCCCCCCTAAATCCGGCTGTGACCCCCCAAATCCAGCTGTGAACCCCCCAAAAATCCAGCTGCGAACCCCCAAATCCGGCTGTGAGCCCCCCCAAATCCGGCTGGAACATCCCAAAATCGGCCCCACCCCTCCAAATCTCTCCGAATTTCTCTCCCCACCCCGCCAAGAATTTTTGGGGACCCCCGGCTCGGATTTAAAGGGGAGGGTCCCCTCCCCAAATTCCCCCGGACCCCTCAGACCCTCCTCTTCCTCACGCTTTATTTTTTGTACGGGACAGAGCGGGGGGGGCAGCGACAGCGACAGGAGGGAGGGGAACCCCGATTTTTGGGCTGGGGCCGCAGGGGGACCCCTCCCCCCAGCCCCTCATTTGGGGACATCAGCGTGTCCCCTCCCCCGTGTCCCCAGAGCCATCACAGGGAAATGGGGGATCCCAGGGAAAAAATTGGGGGGTTCCAAGTGAAATTTGGGGGTTCTCAGGAAAAAATTGGGGGTTCCAAGTGAAATTTGGGGGATCCCAGGAAAAAATTGGGGGGTTCCAAGTGAAATTTTGGGGGTTCCCAGGAAAAAAATTGGGGGGTTCCAAGTGAAATTTTGGGGATCCCAGGAAAAAATTGGGGGGTTCCAAGTGAAATTTGGGGGTTCCCAGGAAAAAATTGGGGGGTTCCAAGTGAAATTTGGGGTTCCATAAAAACGGGGGGCTCCCCTCCGCCCCCTCCCCCAGGGCCACCTGCTGGGGACACCCGCTCCGTGTCCCCCCCCCTGTGTCACTCGGGGCGCCCCTCCCGCAGCCCAGGGGGTCCCCCCGCGGTTTGGGGGTCCCGGCCCCCCTCAGGGCCCCGGTTCCTTCTTGCGCCGCTGGAACCGGCGGAATTTGCCCTGGATGGCGAGCGCCGCGCGCTCCGTCTCGGGCGCGCTCAGGTCGATGTCGATCTGCTCCTCCTCCTCCTCCTCCTCCTTCTTGGGGTCACCGGCCTTGGCTGGGGGCGGGGGGGGACGGGGACATCCTTGGGGACAGCCTGGCACCCCAAAATCATCCCGGGGACAGCCTGGCACCCCCAAATCATCCCGGGGACAGCCTGGCACCCCCAGACTCATCCTTGGGGACAGCCTGGCACCCCCAGACTCACCCCGGGGACAGCCTGGCACCCCCAGACTCATCCTTGGGGACACACTGGCACTCCCAGACTCACCCCGGGGACAGTCTGGTACCCCCAGACTCATCCTTGGGGACAGCCTGGCACCCCCAAATTCACTTCGGGGACACACAGAGGGAGAAGGGACATCCTTGGGGACAGCCTGGTACCCCGAAATCAACCCGGGAACAGCCAAGGGGACAAGGGACATTCTTGGGGACAGCCTGGCACCCCCAAATTCATCCTTGGGGACAGCCTGGCACCCCCAGACTCACCCTGGGGACACCCCAGGGGCCATCCCGCCCCTCCCCCCGCAAGGACGGGGGCACGGACCCAGCGGTGACAGCGGTGACAGCGACCCCGCGCCCCGCCCGTGCCGGGGGTCCTCACCTTGCTGCTGCCCACCGGGGGCCTCCGCCGCCGAGGGGGGGTCACGGGGGCTGCGCTGCGGACAGAGGGGACGCCAGGGGGGTGACACGGCGGCTCTGCTGTCCCCAGAGTCCCCCCAGTGTCCCCAGAGTCCCCCCAGTGTCCCTGTGGCGCTCCAGAGTCCCCAAAGTGTCCCCGTGGTGCTCTGGAGCCCCCATAGTGTCCCCGTGGCGATCCGGAGTCCCCGAAGTGTCCCCGTCCTTCTCCGGAGCCCCCGCAGTGTCCCCGTCCTTCTCCGGAGTCCCCAAAGTGTCCCCGTGGCACTCCAGAGTCCCCGAAGTGTCCCCGCGGCGCTCCGGAGCCCCCGAAGTGTCCCCGTGTCCCCGCGCACCCCGGGGTGCCGCACCCTGTCCCCATCGCCCGGCTCGGGGCTGAACCCGCGGGGAACGGGGCGAGCGGCTCTGCCCGGTCAGTCCCGGTGTGTCCCGGTGTGTCCCGGTGTGTCCCGGTGTGTCCGGGCCCCCCGTGTCCCCCCGGTGTCCCCCCGTGTCCCCACCTCGCTCATCCCGCCGCCGCCGCCGCCGCCCGGTGCGGGAGCGGCGCTGCCGCCGCCGCCGTTTATAGGGGCGGGGTTTGATTGACAGCCGAGCGCAGCCAATGGGGACAGCGGGGACAGAGCGGGACAGAGCGGGGATAGAGCGGGGACAGAGCGGGACAGAGCGGGGACAGAGCGGGGACAGAGCGGGGACAGAGCGGGGATAGAGCGGGACAGAGCGGGGACAGAGCGGGGACAGAGAGGGGACAGAGCGGGGACAGAGCGGGGATAGAGCGGGGACAGAGCGGGGACAGGGGGACAGGGAGGGACAGAGCGGGGGATAGAGCAGGGGACAGAGCAGGGGACAGAGCGGGGACAGGAGGCAAGGGACAGAGCGGGGACAGAGCGGGGACAGAGGGGACAGAGCGGGGACAGAGCGGGGACAGAGCAGGGGACAGAGCAGGGACAGAGCGGGGACAGAGCAGGGGACAGAGCGGGGACAGAGCGGGGACAGAGCGGGGACAGAGGGCAGGGGACAGAGCGGGGACAGAGCGGGGACAGAGCGAGGGGACAGAGGCAGGGGACAGAGCAGGACAGAGCAGGGGACAGGGCAGGGGACAGAGCAGGGACAGAGCAGGGATAGAGGGACAGAGCGGGGACAGAGCGAGGGACAGAGCGGGGACAGAGCGGGGACAGAGCGGGGACAGAGCGGGGGATAGAGCGGGGACAGAGCGGGGACAGAGGCGGGGACAGAGCGGGGACAGAAGCAGGGGACAGAGGGCAGGGGACAGAGCGGGGACAGAGGGACAAGGCAGGGGACAGAGCAGGGGACAGAGCGAGGGGATAGAGGCAGGGACAGAGGGCAGGGGACAGAGCGGGGACAGAGCAGGGATAGAGCGGGGGACAGAGGCAGGGGACAGAGCGGGGACAGAGCGGGGATAGAGCGGGGATAGAGCGGGACAGAGCGAGGGACAGAAGCGGGGATAGAGCGAGGGATAGAGCGGGGACAGAGGCAGGGGACAGAGGCAGGGACAGAGCGGGGACAGAGGCAGGGGACAGAGCGGGGATAGAGCGGGACAGAGCAGGGACAGAGCGGGGATAGAGCGGGGATAGAGCGGGGACAGAGCGGGGACAGAGCAGGGGACAGAGCTGAGGGGGACAGAGCAGGGACAGAGCGGGACAGAGCGGGAGGACAGACAGAGGGGACAGGACAAAGGGACAAGGGGATAGCGGGGGATGGGACAAGGGGACAGGGTGGGGGAGGTTGGGGACAACGTGTGAGGGGACAAAAGAGGATGGGAAATGACAAAATGGGATGGAATGGGGTAAGGGGACAAGATGGGACAAAGGGACAAGGGGACAAACAGGATGGATGGAAAAGGACAAAACGGGATGGACGGGACAGGATGGGATGGGACAAAGGGACAGGGCGAGGGGACAGGACGGGGTGTGGTGACAGGATGGGATAGGACAGGGAGGGGAAGGGGTGGCACAGGGTGATTCCATGGACGGGGACAGGCGGTGACAGCGCCCGTGCCCCGGGTGACACACAGTGACAGTGTCCCCGTCCCCGCAGGCGCTCTGTCATCAAGGGTGTGCGCTTCACGTGTCCCTTGGCGCTGCGCTGTCACCAAGGCCAAGCGGCGATGTGCCAGCCCTGTCGCCTCCAGAAGTGCCTGGACGCGGGCATGAGGAGGGACAGTGAGTGACACCGCGGGGACACGGGGACACGCCACGGGGAGCGCCTGGGTGGGACAAAGGGGACCTGGAGGGGACAAGGGACAGAGAGAGCGGCCTGCGTGGGGTGGCGGGGAGGGGACAGGGAGGGACAGGGGTGTCCCCGCTCGCTGTCCCCGCGGTGACCGCGGCCGCGGGGCGCAGTGATCGTGTCGGAGGAGGCGCGGCGGCGGCGGCGGCGGCGGGACTGGGGGGCGAGCGGCGGCGGCTCATGGAGCTCCTCATCGGCGCCCACCGGCGAACCTTCCACTCCAGCTTCTCCCAGTTCATGCACTGCTGGGTGAGCTGGGGACACCCCTGTCCCTGTGGGGACATCCTGTCCCTGTGTGTGACATCCGTGTCCCTGTGTGTGACACCCCTGTCCCTGTGGGTGACACCCCTCTGTCCCCAAAGGTGACCAAGCCACCCCCCTTGGTGTCCTGGCTGTCCCCGTGAGTGTCCCAGTGACACAATTGTCCCTGTCGGTGCCTCAACTGTCCCCACAATGCCCCAACTGTCCCCAAAGATGTCCAGACTGTCCCCACAATGCTCTGACTTTTCCCAAAAATGTCCCCACGATGCTCCAACTGTCCCCAAAGTTGTCCTGCCCGTCCCCAAAACCGTCCCCTGTCTGTCCCTACAGCCACCCTGCCTGTCCCCACGTGCACCCAGACTGTCCCCAAAGATGCCCAGACTGTCCCCACAGGTACCCAGACTGTCCCAAAGGTGTCTCTGACCATTGCCACGATGCTCCAACTGTCCCCAAAAATGTCCCGCCTGTCCCCAAAGATGTCCTGCCTGTCCCCAAGCCCATCCCCCGCCCGTCCCCGCAGCCGCCCTGCCCTGTCCCCGCCTGTCCCCAGCCCGCCGTGCGCCTGCTGGTGCCCATCGCACCCCCTGTCCCCCCGGCGCTGTCGTCGCTGTCGCTGTCGCCGCAGTTCGCCGACCTGAGCACGCTCATGGTGCGGCAGGTGATCAAATTCGCCGAGGAGATCCCGGAGTTCAGGTGCGGGGTCCCACCCGCTGACGTGTCGCCGTGTCGCCGTGTCGCCGTGTCGCCCCCGCAGGGGTTTGTCCCCGGACACGCAGATGTCGCTGCCAGATCCGCGGGGCGCAGAGTAACGCTGCTTTATTTATCCGGGCGTGGCACCGCGGGGAAACTGAGGCACGGCCGCCGTGGGGTGGGGACAATGGGGACAGCCAGCCCCCTCGTGACAGCCACCCCCAGGAGGTGACAATGGGGACAATGGGGATACCCAGCCCCCCACCATGGTCACTGGGGACAATGGGGACAGACAGCCCCCCGTGACAGCCACCCCCAGGAGGTGACAATGGGGACAATGGGGACACCCAGCCCCCTGTGACAGCCACCCCCAGGAGGTGACAATGGGGACACCCAGCCCCCTGTGACAGCCACCCCCAGGAGGTGACAATGGGGACATCAGGGACACCCAGCCCTCCACGGCCACTGGGGACAATGTCCCTGCTGTCCCTCCTGTCCCCGCTGTCCCTCCTGTCCCTGCAGTCCCTCCTGTCCCTCCCGTCCCCGCTGTCCCCTCAGCCCACGGTGACGCTGAAGCCGCAGTGGAAGCGATTCCTCCAGTGGTTCAGGAAGGCGCCCAGGGCCAGCGTGACGGGCAAGGGGGGCAACTTCTTCTCCAGGACGCCCCCCACGCTCCAATTACTGTCCAGGAGCCCTGTGGGGGACACGAGGGACACCTGAGCGCCACCGGCGGGTGGCAGCTGGCGGCAGGAGCCGCCGGGAGCCCGGCCCACCTCTGAAGACGACGTTGGCCCGCGGCAGGTTGAGCTGGTAGCCGAAGGCAAAGGTGGTCTCCTGCAGCCGCGTGTTGGCCTCCAGCTCCACCCCCACCTGCACCTGGGCGGGGACACGCGGTCAGCGCCGTGGGGACAGCAGGGGACAGCAGGGGACAGCAGGGGACACGCACCTGCTCGTTGGCCCGGTGGTAGTAGCTGGCGTGAGCCCCCCCGTAGCCCACGTTGAGCGTGGCCACCCAGTCGGGGGCTGCAACAGAGGGACAGCGCCGAGGTGGCACCGCTGGGCACGTCCCCACGGTGTCCCCGCAGCGTCCCCAGAGCGGTCCCTACCCGAGTATTTGCCAGCCAGCGTGAGGATGGCGCCCTCCTCGCCGGGGCGCCGGTGGTAGACGAGCTCCCCGCCCAGCACCAGGCGGGCGGTGACGCTCTGCAGGAAATGTGCCACCACGATCACTGCGGGGACAGCGCGGTGGCCTCAGCGCCGCCCCCCGGGGCCACCGGGGCAGGGCCGGGCCGCCGCTCACCGGAGCCGCCCAGCAGGTCGGGGTTGCCCAGCGTCAGCGTGGCCGTGCAGTCGTCGCCGCGGTACTCGCCGTCGAACTGCCACGTCACGAACTTGGCCTGGTGCGTCTGGGGACAGGGGCGGTGACAGCGGGGACAGCAGGGACTGCAGGGGACAGCGGGGACGGGCGGCGCTCACCTGGAACACGGCCTTGGCGCGGACGCGCTCGCCCAGCAGCTGCAGCGCCTGGGCGTTGAGGCTGCCCGCGCTGTCCATGTCCCCGAGCAGCGTGGGGGACACCTGCGGACACACGGGGCGTGGCCGCCGGGCACAGCCGGGCCGCAGGGCGGGCTGGGGGCGGCAGGGACCCCAGGGACACCTGGGACCCCAGGGACACCTGGGACCCCAGGGACACCAGGGACACAGTGACCCAGGAACACCAATGACCCCAGTGCCACCTGTGACCCCAGGGACACCAATGACCCCAGTGACCCCAGGGACACCACTGACCCCAGGGACACCCAGTGACCCCAGGGAACCACTAACTCCCAGGGACACAGTGACCCCAGTGCCACCCGTGACCCCAGGGACACCACTGACCCCAGGGATACTTGGGACACCCGTAACTCCAGTGCCACCCATGACCCCAGTGCCACCAGTGACCCCAAGGTCACCCTGGATCACCCCTCACCCTGGGGCCACCAATGACCAAAGGCCGCCAATGACCAGATGCCACCCACCACCCTGGGGTCACTCACCATCCCAAGGCCACCAATGACCCCAAGGCCACCAATGACCCCGAGGTCACTGACCACCCTGGGGCCATCAATGACCCCAAGACTACTGATCATCCTGGGGCCACCAATGACCCCAGAGCCACCCTGAGGCCACCAATGATCCCAGGGCCACCAATGACCAAAGACCACCAATGACCCCAGGGCCGCCCTGAGGCCACCAGGGGTCACAGACGCCCCCACGACCGCACAGCCCTGGGGTCACTGGTGGCCTGGGGGTGACCCCGGGGTCCCACACCACCTGTGCCCCCCGCGGTGCCCCCCGCTGTCACCTCGTCGGGCCCCAGCTGGCGCTGCCCCGCGTAGGCGGCGCTGAAGCGGTAGCCGGAGGGGCCCAGCGCGCTCATGTGCACCGCGTGCGTCACCTGCGGGCACAGCGGCGTCACGGGGGCGCGCGGGGACACGCCCCCCCGGGCCCCACCTGTGCCCGCCCCCACCTGGAAGTGGCTGCTGAGGGTCTTGGTGACGATCAGCTTCACGCCCTCCATCTGCGGCGGGAACACCTCTGGGGGGACACGGCTGTCACCGGGGGACAGGCTGCCACCCCTGGGGACACGCTGGCACCAGTGGGAACACACTGTCACCCCCTGGGGACACGCTGTCACCCCTGGAGACACGCTGTCACCAGTGGGGACACGGCTGTCACCCCCGGACACACTGTCACCCCCCTGGGGACACACTGTCACCAGTGGCGACACACTGTCATCCCCTGGGGACGCTGGCACCCCCCAGACACGGCTGTCACTAGTGGGGACACGGCTTTCACCAGGGGGGACACGCTGGCACCCCCTGGGGCACTCAGAGACCCCCAGACACAACTGTCACCCCCCTGGGGACACAGTGTCACCCACAGACACGGCTGTCACCCCCTAGGGACATGCTGTCACCAGTGGGGACAAGGCTGTCACCAGTGGGGACACGGCTGTCACCAAGGGGGACATGCGCTGTCACCTCTGGGGACACCCACACCCCCTTGTTGGGGTGACACTGACACCCCAGGCCAGCCCCGTGGGGACACGGCTGTCACCCCCCTGGAGCACTCAGACCCCCCAGACACAACTGTCCCCCCCTGGGGACACAGCGTCACCCCCAGACACGGCTGTCACCCCCCAGACACGGCTGTCACCCCCGCTGTCCCCATGCCCCGCTGTCCCCGCAGCCCCTCTGTCACCCTTGCAGCGGCGGTGCAGCTCGTCGAAGCTGCCGGGGTTGCGGCGGGGCTGGGCGCGGCGCGGCGCGCGGCTCCCGGCGCTGCCCATGGCCCCTACGGGCCGCCGTCCCCGCCGCGCGCCGCCGCCATGGCGGCCGCCGCCCGCAGCGCCCGCGCCGCCGCCATCTTGGCCGCGGGCAACGCGCGCCGCCCATTGGCTGAGCGCGGAGGGCGGGGCCGCGCCGGAATGCGGCCCCTCCGGAGCGCCGCAGCCCGGAAAAGACGTTCCGAGGCGGGAGCGTTCCGCGCGTGTCCCCAAATCCGCGCGTGTCCCCAAATCCGAGCTGTGTCCCCAAATCCGCGCCTGTCCCCAAATCCGCGCTGTGCTCAAATCCACGCATGTCCCCAAATCCCCGCGTGTCTCCGAATCCGGGCTGTGTCCCCAAACCCGCGCTGTGTTCCCAAACCCGCGCTGTGCCCAAATCCGCTCTGTGTCCCCAAATCTGCACTGTGTCCCCAAATCCACGCAGTGCCCAAATCCACGCGCTGTCCACAAATCCCCGCTGTGTCCCCAAATCTGCACTGTGGGCCCAAATCCACGCCTGTCCCCAAACCCGCGCTGTGTGCCCAAATCTGTGCTGTGTCCCCAAATCCCCGCTGTGTCCCCAAACCCGCGCTGTGTGCCCAAATCCGCTGTGTCCCCAAACCCAGCGCTGTGTGCCCAAATCTGCGCTGTGCCCCCAAATCCACTCCTGTCCCCAAATCCGGTCTGTGTGCCCAAATCTGTGCTGTGTCCCCAAATCCGCGCTGTGCCCAAACCCGCGCTGTGTCCCCAAATCCATGCTGTGTCCCTAAATCTGTGCTGTGTCCCCAAATCTGCGCTGTGTCCCCAAATCCACGCGTGTCCCCAAATCCGGGCTGTGTCCCCCTTGTCCTGTGACATCCCTGCCCCCATCCCTGAGTCCCTGCACTCCCCCATGTTCTCTCCTGTGCCACCTCCCCCACCCCTTGTCCCCACCCGCGTGTCCCATGTCACCCCCCACGCGGGACCAACACCCCCTCGGTGTCCCGTTCCCGCATCTCTGGACCCCGCCACGTCGCACGTTGTCCCCTCCCTGTGTCCCCGCCATGTCGCCTCTGTCCCGTCTCCTCAGCCCGCTGTCCCCTCTGTCCCCTGGCTGTCCCCGTGTCCCCACATCCCCACAGGGGACCGGGGGACTCCGACCTTCGGCGCCAGCGCCACCGCTGCCCTTTGCCCGCGTGTCGCCATCCCGGGGGGCCGAGGGACAGCGACAGCACAGGCGACAACCTTCGCCCGGCGGGGCCCCTGGCGGCCCTTGGGGACACGGGGACAGGCCCGGGAGGGGACACGGCCCCCCCGCGCTGCCCCTCGGCCCCGCCGTGTTTGCGCGGGGAGGGGCGGGGGGAGAGCGGGGATAAAAACGGGGCCGGGGCGGGGGGACCCCAAAGTGGCAGAGGTGAGTGGGGGGAGGGGACGGGGAGGGGGACGGGGAGGGGGACGGGGAGGGGGACGGAGAGAGGGATGGGGTTTGGGATGTGGGGCAGGGATTGGGGTGTGGGGGCTGGGATTGGGGTTTGGGGCAGGATTGGGATTTGGGGCAGAGATGGGTTTTGGGGCCAGGTTTGGGGTTTGGGGCAGGATTGAGGTTTAGGGTCAGGATTGGGGTTTTGGGGGTTTTGGTGTCAGGTTTGGGGTGTGGGGCTGGGATTGGGATTGGGATTTGGGGGTCGGGTTTGGGATTGGGGTTTTGGGGGTTTTGGGATCAGGTTTTGGGGTGTGGGGCTGGGATTGAGATTTAGGGGTCAGGATTGGGGTTTTGGAGTTTGGGGTCAGGTTTTGGGGTGTGGGGGCAGGATTGAGGGTTTAGGGTCAGGATTGGGGTTTTGGAGTTTGGGATCAGGTTTGGGCTGTGGGGCCGGGCTGGGGCAGCACCGGGCCGGGATTTTGGGGTCCCAAACCCCCAAACCCCCGCCCCCGCAGCCATGAAGGCGCCGCTGCTGCCGCTGCTGCCGCTGCTGCTGCTGCTGGTGCCGCCCGCCCGCCCGCGCCCCGCGCAGGAGGCGCCGCCCGCGGCCCGCGGGGATTTCTTCACGCGCCACGCGCAGGGCCTGGCCGAGCTCGTCACCCGCGAGCTGCCGCAAGCGCTGCGGCCCGAGGAGCTGCGGAGCCAGGCCGAGTACGGGCGGTGGGGAGCGCCAAAAAAACCCAAAAAAGCCCCAGCCACCCCCGCAAAGACCCCAGCAAAAGCCTAAAAAGCCCCCAAAAAGGCCAAAAAGACCCCCCAAAAGATCCCCCCAAAGAGCCCCTAAAAAGAGCACAAGACCCCCAAAAGATCCCCCAAAAAGGAATCCCCCAAAAGATCCCCTAAAAGAGGCTACAAAGAGCCCCCAAAAGATCCCCCAAAAGGAGTCCCCAAAAGATCCCCAAAAGGCCTAAAAAGGCCACAGGGGCCCCAAAGAAAGGCCCCGAGAGATCCCCGAAAAGATCCCCCAAAAGATCCTAAAGGCAGCCAAAAGGCCCCAAAAGGCCCACGAAAAGACCCACAGGCCAGAAAAGGCCACTAAAAGGCCAAAGAGGCCGAGGAATAGAGACAAGAAAGACCACAGAAGATCCCCCAAGATGCCCTCAAAAGAGGCCAAAAGACCCCAAAAGACCACAAGACCCCGAGGTGCACAGGGCCCTGAAAAGGGCCAGAGGGCACGAGGGCCCACAGGGAGTGCTTACAGAGGCCCTAGAGGGCCGCAAGGGCCACAGAGGCCCTGAGAGTCACAGAGATCCTGAAAAGACCTGAAAAAGGCCACAGAGAATCGAAAAGGGACCCATCAGAGGGCCACAGGGGCCCACAGAGGGCCCATCAGGGGAGATCGAGAAAATGACCCCCAGAAAATTTGAGCCACAGAGGGGATTTAGAGGGCCAGAAAAGGCCACGAAAGGTCACCCCAAGGTCACAAGGCCCTAAAAGGGCCAAAAGGCCAAAATGAAAAGGCCCAGAAAGGGCCACAGAGACCCCCGAGGGCCTCCAGGGGAGTCGAGAGAACTGACCCCACAGGGACAAAGAAAGGTGCCCCCAAAAGGCCACAGGGCCACAGAGGGCCAGAGATGCTGACCCCTAAAGGGCCACGAGGCTCAGAGGGCCCCACGAGGGCCACAGAGGGCCATGAGAGACGAAAAGAGCCCAGAATAGAGAATGAGAGACTAGAAAAGGCGAGTGATGTAGAAGGCCGGGAAGGCCACAAAGGGCCATCAGAAAAGGCCACAGGGCCACAGAAAAGGCCTGGAATGAGGCCCCAGAAAGGCCCCAGGGACCACAGAGGCCTAAAGGGCCCAGAGCCAGAGACAGACAGAGAGCCAGAGGTCCCCGAGGGCTGCAAAAGGTCCTGAAATAGTCCAGAAAGGCCCACAAAAAACAGAGACAGAAAAGAGAAAAGGATCCCCCAAGGCCACAGAGACAAAAAGGGCCAAGAGGCCCTAAAGGGCCCAGGAATAGAAAAAGAGACCCACAAGAATAGAGACCAGGGCCCCCAAAGGGCCTAAAGGGCTCATTAAAGATCCTAAAAGATCCCAAGGCCCCAAAGACAAGACAGACAAAAGACAAAGAGAAAACAAAAGAACGAAAAGGCCACTAGAAAAGGCCAAAAGGCCACGAAAAGGCAAGGCCATCAAGAGTGCTCTAAAAGGGCTCTAAAAGATCCTGAAAGTCCCAAGGGCCTCCTCAAGGTCTAAAAGGCCACTTAAAAGGCCCCAAAAGATGAAAAGGCCAGAGACAGAGATAAAAGGCTCCGGAGATAAAAGAGCCAAAAGACAGAACAGAATACCCAAAAGGCCACCCCTGAAAAGACCAAGGAGCCAAGAGGCCTAAAAGGCTCCTAAAAGATCCTAAAAAGGCCAAAAGGCCCAGCCCCAGATGGAGTAAAGGGTTAGGATCCCCAACACCCCAAACCCGGCAGGCTGTACCTGGCGCGCGCGAACGCGCAGCTGGAGCCGCTGGCGCGGGAGCTGCACCGGAACGCGCTGGGGCTGCTCGCGGCACTGCTGGGCCCCGGCGGGGAGCGCGGGGCCGGCCCGGAGGGAGCGGAGAGCCGGAGCGGGACCCCCGAACAGCCCTGAGGGACCGGACAGCCGGAGAGGGACCCCCGAACAGCCCTGAGAGACCCCCGGAACAGCCGGAGCGGGACCCCCGAACAGCCCTGAGAGAGACCCCCAAAACAGCCCTGAGGGACCCCCGGAACAGCCCTGAGGGACCGGACAGCCCTGAGAGACCCCACATGGACCCCCAAAACAGCCCTGAGACCCCCAAAACAGCCGGGCGGGACCCCCGAACAGCCCTGAGAGCCCACATGGACCCCCGGAACAGCCCGAGATGGACCCCGGAACAGCCCTGAGAGACCCCAAAACAGCCTGAGAGCCGCGGGGTACGCCCCAAAACAGCCCTGGGATGGGCCCCAAAACAGCCTGAGAGCCCAAAACAACCCTGGGATGGACCCCGAAACCAGCCTGGGATGGACCCCAAAACAGCCCTGAGCCCATCATGGGACCCCAAAACAGCCCTGAGACCCCAGTCCAGCCCTGAGCCCCGCATGGGACCCCCACCATAGCCCTGAGCCCCCTCCCCCGAATCTCACACCCCAGCACAGCCCCCCCCCAGACCCCCAAATAAAGCCCGGAGCCCATCGGAGACCCCCAAAAAAAGCCCTGAGATCCCCAGAGTGTGCTTGTACTGGGGGCTGAGGGGGGGTCCCTGGGGTTTTGGGGGGTGTCAGTGGGATTGGGGGGGTCCCTGGGGTGGGGGTGGGGTCTCTGGGCCTGTCAGGGGGTCCCTGTCGCTGTGGGGAGGGTGTTCCTGAATTGGGGAGGGTCTCTGAGTCTGTCGGGGGGTCCCTGTCGCTGTGGGGGAGGAGGTTCCCTGAATTGGGGAGGGTCTCTGGGTCTGTCGGGGGGTCCCTGTCGCTGTGGGGAGGGGTCTCCTGGGATAGGGGATGTCCCTGGGCCTGTCCGGGGGGGATTCCTGGCCCTATCAGAGGGTCCCTATCGCTGTGGGAGGGTCACAGCGCCTGTCGGGGGGTCCCTGTCGCTGTCGGGGGGTCCCTGTCGGTGACCCCCACCCAATTCACTCCGGCTGCCAGCACTAAAGATGGCGGCGCCGCCGCGCCCTCACGCACGGGACGTGCCCTCACCCAAGATGGCGGCAGCGCCGCGCCCTCACGCGCAGGACGTACCCTCACCCAAGATGGCGGCACCACCGCGCCCTCACGCGCAGGACGTGCCCTCACCCAAGATGGCGGCGCCGCCGCTTTCCCGCCCCGCCCCGCCCCGCCGGAAGATGGCGTGGCCCGGGCCATGGCGGCGGCGGCGGCGTGACGTCACTTCCGGCGCGGCGGCATGGCGGGGCCGGGCCATGGCGGCGGCGGAGGCGGCGGCGCGGCGGGCGGTGGCGGAGCTGCCGCTGCTGAGGGCGCCGGCGGGGCCGCGGGACCGCGAGGGCTGGGCCGAGCGGCTGCGTGAGGAGTACCGGGCGCTCATCCAGGTGCGCGCCGTTCGTCCTCGGTGTCCCCCCCCGGTGACCCCCCCGGTGACTCCCGGTGTCTCCCCTCAGTACGTGGAGAACAACAAACGCGCCGACACCGACTGGTTCCGCCTGGAGTCCAACCCCGAGGGCACGCGGTGCGTGGGGAGGGGGCTGCGGACCCCCGGGACCCCCCCGGGAACCCCCCGGGACCCCCCCGGTGATCGTGACACCCACCGGGGGCCGTCCCCGCCACGAGATGGAACTTGGGGAGGGGGCGTGAGGCCTGAGGGACACGGGGGGGGGTTTGGGGGGCGATCCCTGATATTGAGACCCGCCCCCAGGGGTTGCTCTGGTTCTTGGGGGGGAGGGTCCCAGGGCTGTTTTTGGGGGTCCCAGGGGGTGATTTTGGGGGTCCCAGATGTAATTTTGGGGGGTCTGAGGGCTGTTTTTAGGGGTCCCAGTGTAATTTTGGGGGGTCCCAGGGCTGTTTTGGGGGGTCCCAAGGCTGATTTTGGGGGTCCCAAGTGTAATTTTGGGGGTCCCAGGTGTGATTTTGGGGGTACCATGGCCGATTTTGGGGGTCCCAGGGCCGATTTTGGGGGGTCCCAAGGCTGATTTTGGGGGTCCCAGGTGTAATTTTGGGGGTCCCAGGTCTGGTTTTTGGGGGTCCCAGGGCTGATTTTGGGGGTCCCAGGGGTGCTGAGGTGCTTTTGGGGCTCCCCGGGCTGATTTTTGGGGGTCCCAGGGCTGTTTTTGGGGGTCCCAGGTATAATTTTGGGGGTCCCAGGGCTGTTTTTGGGGTCCCAGGGTTGTTTTTGGGGGTCCCAGGGCTGTTTTGGGGTCCCAGGTGTAATTTTGGGGGTCCCCCAGCTGGTTCGGCAGGTGCTGGTACATCCACGAGCTGCTCAAGTACGAGTTCAACATCGAGTTCGAGGTGATTTTTTGGGGGGGTCTCCCGGATTTTTGGGGGTCTCCCCGGGATTTTTGGGGGGGTCCCGATGTTTTTGGGGGTCCCTGACCCCCGGCCCCCCAGATCCCGGTGACGTACCCGGGCACCGCCCCCGAAATCGCCATCCCCGAGCTGGACGGGAAAACGGCCAAGATGTACCGGTGGGTCTGGGGGGCTTCGGGGGGGGCTGGGGGGTTTGGGGGCTGGGGGGGGCATGGGGAGGGTCTCAGGGCTTTGGGGGGTCCTGATTTGATTTTTGGGGCTGGGGGGTGGTGAGGGGGGGTCTCAGGGCTGGGGGGAGCTTTGAGGGTGGGTCTGGGGGCTTCGGGGAGGGGTCCTGGTGGGGTTTTTGGGGCTGGGGATGTCCTGGGGAGGGTCTCAGGGCTGGGGAGGGGGATTTGGGGAGGGTCCTGGAGGAGTTTTTGGGGGCATGGGGAGGGTCTTTTGGCTTTGGGGGAGGGTCCTGAGGGGTGAGGGGGGGTCCTGGGGAGGGTCTCAGGGGCTGGGGGGGGGGGGAACTTGGGGAGGGTCTTGGAGGGATTTTGGGGCTGGGGGGGTCTCAGAGAGGGTCTTTTTGGTTTGGGGGGCACTTTGGGGGTGGGTCTGGGGGCTTCGAGGGAGGGGTCCTGGGGGGGGTCTTGGGGCTGGGGGTGTCCTGGGGGAGGGTCTCAGGGCTTTGGGGGGCCCTGATTTGATTTTTGGGGCTGGGGGGGGTGGTGAGGGGTATCTCAGGGCTGGGGGGAGCTTTGGGAGGCTGGGTCTGGGGGGCTTCGTGGGGGGGGATGCTGAGGGGGGTTTTGGGGGGCTGGGGGGGGTCCTGGGGGAGGGGCTCAGGGCTGGGGGGGGACTTGGGAGGGTCCTGGGTTGATTTTTTGGGGGCTGGGGGGGGTTGTGGACAGGGTCTTTAGGAGGGTCTTTTGCTCTGGGGGGGACTTTGGGGTGGGTCTGGGGGGGCTTCAGGGGGGTCCTGGGTGGGTTTTGGGGCTGGGGGTGTCCTGGGAAGGGTCTCAGGGCTTGGGGGGGGAACTTGGGGAGGGTCCTGATTTGATTTTTGGGGCTGGGGGGTGTCATGGGGAGGGTCTTTTGGCTTTGGGGTGGGTCTGGGGGGGCTTCAGGGGGGGTTCCTGGGGGGGTTTTGGGGGCTGGGAGGGGGCCCAGGGGGTGAGGGGGGGATCTCCTGAGGGGGGTCCCAGAGGGGATTTGGGGGGTCCTGGGGGGATCCCGGGGGGATTTGGGGGGTCCCAGGGGGTCTCTGGGGGGTCCCGGGCTCTGACGGGTCCCTGACCCCAGAGGGGGATTTGGGGGGTTCCTGGGGGTCCCTGGGGGGGTCTCTGGGGGGTCCCGGGCTCTGACGGGTCCCTGAGCCCCCCCAGGGGGGGCAGGATCTGCCTCAGTGACCACTTCAAGCCGCTGTGGGCCAGGAGCGTCCCCAAATTCGGGCTGGCACACCTGATGCAGCTGGGGGTGAGCGAGTGAGGGACACGGGGGGACAGGGGACACTGGGGGGTGACAGGGGTGACACTGGGGGAGTGACACTGGGGGGGACAGGGGGACACTGGGGGGGTGACACTGTGTCAGGGGGGTGACACTGGGGGTGTGTCACTGTGTCAGGGGTGACACTGGGGGGGTGATGGGGTGACATTTGGGGGGGAAAAGGGGTGACGCTGGGAGTGACACGGGGGTCTAGGGTGACACTGGGGGTGTGTCACTGTGTCGGGTGACACTGGGGGGGGTGACACTGGGGGGGGACAGGGGTGACACTGGGGGGGTGACGGGGTGACACTGGGGAGGAACAGGGGGTGATACTGGGGGGTGGCAGCTGTGTCAGGGGTGACACTGGGGGGGTGACACAGAGAGTGATGGGGGTGACATTTGCGGGGGGACAGAGGTGACACTGGGGGAGTGACGGGTGACACTGGGGGGTGACACTGGGGGTGACACTGGGGGAGTGACAGGGGTGACATTTGTGGGGGGGACAGGGGGTGGCACTGGGGGTGTCACTGTGTCAGGGATGACACTGGGGGGGGACAGAGGTGACACTAGGGGTGGTGGTGTCACCGTGCCATGGGGTGACACTGGGGGGGTGACACTGCGAGAGTGACAGGGGGTGACACTGGGGGGGCTGACAGGTGACACTGGGAGAGTGACAGGGGTGACAGCTGCTGTGCTGTCACCCTGTCAGGGGTGACACTGGGGGTAAGGGTGACACTGGGAGTGACAGGGGTGACACTGGGGGTGTCACCGTGCCAGGGTGACACTTGAGGGGTGACACTGCAGGGTGTTGTCACCTGTGTGGGGACACTGTGGAGAGGTGACACCGTGGGGGGAGGGCACGGGGAGGTCACCCATGGGGGGATGCGGGGTGACACTGGGGGGGAATTGTCACCCATGGGGGGGGGGGTGTGACACTGCTGTCACCCTTCCGGCGGGTGTGACACTGCTGTCACCCTTCCGGGGGTGACACCCACAGCTGGGGGCCCTGGCTCGCCGTGGAGATCCCGGACCTGGTCTCCAAGGGGCTCATCCAGCACAAGGACAAGTGACCGGCGCCCCTCCCCCTTCCCCTCCCCCCTGCCCCTCCCCCAATAAAACCCGAGCCCCGGTTCAGTCGCGCTCCGTCCTTTCCCCGCGCGCGCTGCGGCCCCTTTAAGACGCCGCGCGGTTGCCATGGCGACGCGCGGCGCGGGGGGGCGGGGCCTGGGGCGCGGCGCGTGCGCAGAGCCGGCCGCGAGGCCGCGGGGGGCGGGGCCGGCCGAGGGAGGAACAAAGATGGCGGCGGGTGCGGCGGGAGTTGTTGCCATGGCGGCCCGCGGGAGGTGCGGGGGACGGCGGCGGGGGGGCGTCAGTCGGGGCTGGGGGGCTCCGGGACCGCGGGCACCCCCGTGCGGGGCGGCGCGGGACCGGGCGGGCGGTGCGGGACAGGCCCGGCGGTACCGGGATGGTGGGGGGGGCAGCGGGGGCACCGCCGGTGGGATTTGGGGAGGGGGCTGCGGGAGGATCGTATGGGGGACCCCGCGGGGGCTGAGCGCGCGGGGGTCGCGGGCCTGCGGGGGGTGGGAGGCTTTTTCCAGCCGAGACCCCCGCCCCGACAGCGGGGGGCCTGTCCTCCGGGACCACCCGCCCACCTCCGCGGGTGTCCTGGGGCAGCAGCCGGTTTGGGGGCCGAGCCCCTCCATTACTCCCCATGGAGCTGGGGGCCCCCGAGGTTTTGGGGTCCCCTCGAGGTTTTGGGGTCCCCCCAGGTTTTGGGGTCCCCCCAGGTTTTGGGTCCCCCCGGAGTTTTTGGGGTCTCCCCCGAGGTTTTGGGTCCCCCCGAGTTTTTGGGGGTCTCCCCGAGGTTTTGGGTTCCCCCCAGGTTTTGGATTCCCCTCGAGGTTTTGGGGTATCCCCGATGTTTTGGGTTCCCCCGATGTTTTGGGCTCCCCCAGGTTTTGGGTTCCCCCCAGGTTTTGGGTTCCCCCCAGGTTTTGGGTTCCCCCCGAGGTTTTGGGTTCCCCCCGAGGTTTTGGGCTCCCCAGGTTTTGGGTTCCCCCAGGTTTGGGGTCCTCCCCAGGTTTTGGATTCTCCCCGAGGTTTTGGGGTCTCCCCGAGGTTTTGGGTTCCCCCAGGTTTAGGGTCCCCCCCAGGCTTTGGATTCCCCCGAGGTTTTGGGGTTCCCCCAGGTTTTGGGGTCCCCCCGAGGTTTTGGGGTCTCCCCGAGGTTTTGGGTTCCCCCCAGGCTTTGGGGTCACCCCCAGGTTTCGGTTCCCCCGAGTTTTTGGGTTCCCCCCAGGTTTGGGCTCCCCCGAGGTTTTGGGTTCCCCTCGAGGTTTGGGTCCCCCCAGATTTCGGGTTCCCCCCAGGTTTTGGGTTCCCCCCGAGGTTTTGGGTCCCCCCCAGGTTTTGGGGTTCCCCCGAGGTTTGGGGTCCCCTCTTTTCCCCTGGAGCAGCACCCGGTTTTGAGGGGGATCCGACCCCTTCCATTACTCACCATGGAGCTGGGGGGGGTCTCCCTGAGGTTTTGTGGTCCCCCCGAGGTTTGGGTCCCCCCAGGTTTTGGGTTCCTCCCCCAGTTTTTGGGATCTCCCCGAGGTTTCGGTTCCCCCGAGGTTTCGGTTCCCCCCAGTTTTGGGTCCCCCCAGGTTTTGGGTCCCCCCAGTTTTGGGTTCCCCCAGTTTTTGGGTTCCCCCCAGTTTTTGGGTCCCCCCAGTTTTTGGGTCCCCCCCAGTTTTGGGGTGCCCCCGGTTTCGGCCGCCCGTGACCCCGTGCCCCTCCCGCAGGGGCCCCCGCCGACGGGACGCTGTGTGCGGCCGCCCGGGCGCTGGGGGGCTGTGAGCAGGTGAGTCCCCGCCCGCGTCCCCCCGCTCCGCCCGCCCGCCCCGCCCGCTGTCACCGCGCTGTCGCTGTCCCCGCAGGCCCCGCCATGCCCCCAGGCCTCGGAGCACCGCCTGGGCAGCGCCCGGGGCGCCCCGCCCGCCCGCCCGCCCGCCGCCCGCCGCCCGTGGTGACCCGCGCAGCCCGGCCCGCCGCCCGCCTGCCCCGCGCGCTGAGCCAGGAGCGCCATGCGGCCCCCAACGGGCTCTCCCCGGCCCCCAAACTGCGCCTGCTGCCCCCCCGGCCCCCGCCGCCCACCGACGACCCCCGCCCCAAGAAGCTGGAGCTGGAGCGGGGCCGCGCGGCCAGGCGGGGGGACGCCGCTCCCCGCGGGCCGGGGGGCCGCCGGGGGCCGCTGAAAGGCGATCACGGCGTGCGGGTGCCCGGCGGCGCCCCGCAGGTGCCCGGCAGCGCCTCCTTCTCGCTGCCCAGCGCGGCCGAGCGCCGCCGGAGCAACTTGGCCCGCTCCAAGTCCATCAGCATCGGGGATCTGAGCCAGGGCGGCGGCGCCGGTGTCCCCAGCCGCGCCGAGGACGTGGCGGTGGCGCTGAGCCGGCTGGTGCTCCGGGACTGCGGGCACCCGCTGGGCGCGCTGGCGCTCCGCAGGAGCTCCTCGCTGCGCAGGGTCACCGCGGCGGCCGGGCCCGACGGCAAAGCCGCCCCGCCGCTGCTCTCCGTGCGCCCCGAGGGCCCCCGCGCCCGCGCCGAGCCCGCGTACGGCCACGGACACGCACACGGACACGGGCACGGGCACGGACACGGCCCCGGCAGCCCCGCGCCCGGCCGGACCGAGGACAAGGCGGCCGCCGTAAGAGCCCGCGGCGGGCGGGGGGTGTGGCGGGGCTCGGCGGCACGGGAGACCCCCGCGGTGTGCCCGGCTCTGGGAACATCCTGAGACCCCCGCGGTGTGCCCGGCTCCGGGGCGTTCTGAGACCCCCGCGGTGTGCCCGGCTCTGGGGCGTTGTGAGACCCCCACACTGTCCCCGGCTTTGGGGCGTTCTGAGACCCCCACACTGTCCCCGGCTTTGGGGACATGTTGAGACCCTCACACTGTCCCCAGCCTCAGGGGCGTTCTGAGACCCCCACACTGTCCCCAGTTTTGGGGACATTTTAAGACCCCCAGAGTTTCCCCAACCTCGGGGACATTTTGCGACCCCCCGCACTGTCCCCTGCTTCAGGGACGTTTTGAGACCCCCACACTGTCCCCAGCCTCAGGGATATTTTAAGACCCCCACACTGTCCCCAGTTTTAGGGACGTTTTGAGACCCCCGCGCTCTCCCCAGCTTTAGGGACGTGGTGTGACCCCCGCGGTGTCCCCGCTGTCGGGGTCGGTGACATCGCCAGGGTGGGGACACTGGTGACAGTCTCACCTGTCCCTTCTCCAGTCCTGTTTTGGGGACCCCCACGGCTCTGGGGAGGGGTCGCTGCTGTCCCCCACAGCTCGGGGCTGTGGCTCTGGCAATGACCGGTTCTGTCCCGCACAGCTCCGGGGGTGGCCGCGGGTGACCACACGGGGGTGGCCGCTGGTGACCACACGGGGGTGGCCGCTGCCCTCCCGTTTCCGCATCCGCCTCCCCCCCGCCCCACCCCGCACCTGCCCGGCCACGTGTGGGGCGATCGTAATCCCCAAAATCCCACCGGGACCCCGCGACACAGCCTTGTCCCCCTCGCCATGTCCCCAGCGCTGGCACTGGGGGGTCCCGCAGCCCCGCCAAGCCCCCTGGATTTAAATTGGGGAGTGGATTTTTTATTTTGGGAGGGGTGTTTACTCTCACTGTCCCCCGGGGCAGCTCCGGCTAATTAATCCCGGCGGGATGAGCCTCCCTGGCGGCCCAGAATAGCCGGGGCAATCGGATCAGCTAATGAGCTGAGCGGGGGAGGGGACACGCCGCCGTCCGTCCCGCGGGGCCACCAGCGCCGGTGGCCACCATGCCGGGGCTGCAGGGAGCCACGCTGGTGGAGCTGCCGCGGAGGCTGCACCGCTCGCTGGTGACCCGGCGGGAGCTCCAGGGCCGGGCCACCGACATCTCCGAGTCCGTGGTGCACACGGCGGTCATGGGGCTGCTGCTGGTCACCGGCGAGGTGAAGCCACCGGCGGCGGGGCGCGCTCCGGGGGGACGGGGCGGGCGGGGCGCGGCTCACGGCGTGTCGCTCGCTGTCCCCTCAGAGCCACCACGCGCTGCTGCTGGGCTCGGGCCACGTCGGCCTCAGGAATTTGGGCAACACGGTAAGTGGCCGTGGCCACCTGGCCCCTCCTGTCCCTCTGTTTTGGGGTGCGGGAGGGATTTGGGGTCCCCCAGGGTCGGTGGCCGTGGTCCTGTCCTGCTGGGATGGCACATTCCCAGAGGGACCCCATCCCCACAGCGCTGTCCCCACGGTCCCCAACCCTCCTGTCCCTCTGTCCTGGGGTGCAGGAGGGATTTGGGGTCACCCTCAGGGTCACTTTGGGGTCCCCCAGGGTCGGTGGCCGTGGTCCTGTCCTGCTGGGATGTCACATTTCCACACCTCTCCATCCCCACAGCGCTGTCCCCACGGTCCCCAGCCCTCCTGTCCCCCATCCCGGGCTGTGGGGGGGATTTGGGGTCCCCTTGTGTCCTTTAAGGGTCCCTTAGTGTCACCTGGGCATCACCTCCGTGTCCCCCGGGCTCTGTGGCTTGTCCCACCACAGCCCCACCCGCTGGGGACTTGTGACAGCCCTGAGGGCCCCCTGGGGACGTGCCCCGCCCCAGGATGTCCCCAGGATGTCGCCGTGTCCCCGGCAGTGCTTCATGAACGCGGTGCTGCAGTGCCTGAGCAGCACCAAACCCCTGCGGGACTACTGCCTGCGCCGGGACTTCCAGCAGGAGCAGCCGCCCGGCCCCCGCGCCCCCCAGGAGCTCACCGAAGGTGGGACAGACCCCCAGATGTCCCCCAGCCCCCCCCGGGGGTGTCCCACCCCCCCGGGGCGCTGAGGCCGCCGTGTCCCCGCAGCCTTTGCCGACGTCATCGCCGCCCTGTGGCACCCCGACTCCTCCGAGGCCGTCAACCCCGGGCGCTTCAAGGCCGTGTTCCAAAAATACGTCCCCTCCTTCACGGGCTACAGGTGAGACCCCCCCGAAAAAAGCTTTTGGGGACCCCCCCGGGGGTGGTGGCTGAGCGTGGCCGTGCCTGCAGCCAGCAGGACGCGCAGGAATTCCTCAAGTTCTTCATGGATCGGCTGCACGTGGAGATCAACAGGAAGGGCCGGCGCACCCCCAGCATCCTGTCGGACACACGGAGAGCCCCGGCCCTGGAGGACCCCGAAACGCTCAGGTGAGGGTGAGGGGGGGCCGGTGGGGAGGGGGAACCCCGAGTTTTGGGGGTAACTCACCCCCCAAGCCCACCCCGGTGTCACCCCCGCAGCGACGACGAACGCGCCAACCAGATGTGGAAACGGTACCTGGAGAGAGAGGACAGCAAGATTGTGGGTGAGCTCTGGGGAAAGGGGGTGTCCCCCCCTTCCATGGGACCCCAAATTTCTGGGGGTGCCCTCCTGAGTGCCCCTTTGCCCCCCCAGATCTCTTCGTGGGGCAGCTCAAGAGCTGCCTCAAGTGCCAGGCCTGCGGCTACCGCTCCACCACCTTCGAGGTGTTCTGCGACCTCTCGCTGCCCATCCCAAAGGTAGGGCCCCCAAAAACCCCTCAGACCCCCCAAAAAAACCTTCAGACGCTCCAAAAAACACCTCAGACCCCCCCAAAAAAACTCCTCAGACCCCCTGACGCCCCAAACTCCCCCTGACCTCCAGAAAAGCTTTGCCGGGGGGAAGGTCTCAGCTCCACGACTGCTTCAGCCTCTTCACCAAGGAGGAGGAGCTGGACTCGGAGAACGCCCCGGTGAGAGGATGGACCCTCCCCCTCCGTGTGTGCCCCCTCCCCAGAGTCCCCCAGCCCCTCCCTGAGCGTGCTGTCCCCCCAGGTGTGTGACAAGTGCCGGCAGCGCACGCGGAGCACCAAGAAGTTGACGATCCAGCGCTTCCCACGCATCCTGGTGCTCCGTATCCTTTGGGAAGCAGCGCCCCCTAAAGCTTTTGGGGGTTTTTTGGGGGGCTTCAGGGGTCACCCCTCCATCCTCCCCCCCTTTTCCCTTAACCCTGGCCAGACCTGAACCGGTTCTCCACCACTCGTTACTCCATCAAGAAATGCTCCGTCTTCGTGGACTTCCCGCTGCAGCAGCTCAACCTGCGGGAGTTCGCCAGCGAGAAGGCGGGTGAGGAGGGGATTCCGCCCTGGGGGAGGGGTTTTGGGGGGGGGGGCACAGCGCTGAACCCGCCCCCTCCCCCCGTACTGCAGGCAGCCCGGTCTACAGCCTGTACGCGCTGTGCAACCACTCGGGCAGCGTCCACTACGGTCACTACACGGCGTTCTGTCGCGACCCGGCCGGCTGGCGCGTCTACAACGACTCCCGGTCAGTGCCCCCCGCCCTGCCCGCGCCCCCCGCCCCGCCCGGGCACCCCCAGCCCCCCCCGCGGGTGCTGAGGGTGTCCCCGCAGCGTCTCGCCCATCAGCGAGAACCAGGTGCCGTCCAGCGAGGGCTACGTGCTGTTCTACGAGCTGGAGGAGCCCCCCGGCCGCAGACCCTGAGACCCCCCCCCGCCCCCGGACACGGCTCTGGGGGTTTGGGGGGGGGGGTTGAGGGGGGGTGAACCCCTCCTTCCCTTCCCTCGGGAGCCCCCCGGACCCCGCGGCGAGGGGGGGCGGGGGGTGCGGCCGCAGCCCGAGCGGCCCCGGGGGGTTTTGTGAATAAATTTATTAAAAAAAGCCCAAAACCCGCCGAGTTTTGGGGGGGTGTGGTGTTAAAGGGAGGGGTGGGGCTTGTGATTGACAGCAAATGGGGAGGAGTGGGCGTGGCTGTGAGTGGGCGTGGCTTAGCCGCGCAACGTGGCTGCTGATTGGTTAATCATTAAATGGGCGGGGCTTATCGCCACGGCGCCGCAGCGCGCTGTCAATCAACGCTCCGCGCCCTCCCATTGGTCCGCGCGCGCTAAGCCCCGCCCCCCAGCCCGATAAGCGGCGGGAAGGGGCGTGGCCAGCGCGCGAGCGGCTCGGGAAGGTTCGGGGGGCTCGGGGGCGTTTTTGGGGGTCCCGGCGGGTTTTGGGGGTCCCGGCGCCGCTCTGACCCTGCCCGCCGCAGCTCCCCTCATGCCGCGGACCGTGGCCGTCGTGGGCGGCGGCATCAGCGGCCTAGCCGCCTGTTACCACCTGGTGCGCGCCCCCCGCCCGCCCAAGGTGAGCGTGGGACCCCCCCCATTGCACCGCGGGACCCCCGAACTCTCCCCCCGCTCCAAACCGCGACCCCCGACTCCATTTCCCTCCCGGTGTGCGTTCTCCGGGATTCGCAGTCTTCCGGGTCACCCTCCGGGACCCCCAACCCTGCAGGGACCCCCCAGTGTCACCCCCAGCCCCTGTGAGACCCCCAGTGTCACCCCGAACCCCTGTGAGACCCCCGGTGTCACCCCCAATCCTGCAGGGACCCCCGGTGTCACCCCCAACCCCTGTAGGACCCCCGGTGTCACCCCCAGCCCCTGTGAGGCCCGAGAGCCCCCCAATTCCCGCGGGGTTCCCACCTCCCAGCACCCCCAATTCCCCCAGGACCCCCCAATTTCCAGAGACCCCCAATCCCCCAGACCCCCAATCCCCAGACCCCCAATTCCCGGGGATTCCCTTTTCCCTCCTGGCACCCCCAATCCCCCAGACCCCAATCCCCCAGACCCCCAATTTCAGAGACCCCCGATCCCCCAGACCCCCGACCCCCGGGGATTCCCTTTTCCCTCCCAGACCCCCCGATCCCCCCAGACCCCCAATCCCCAGACCCCCGATCCCCGGGGTTCCCTTTCCCCCCGCCGCAGCTCGGGACCCGCCGCTCCCCGCGCTGATTTGGGGTGGGGGTCCGCAGGATGGTGCTGCTGGAGGGCAGCGGCCGCTTCGGGGGGTGGCTGCAGAGCTCGGACCCCCGAGGGCGCCGTGTTCGAGAGCACAGCCCGCGCGGCGTCTGCGGCCGGCAGGGGCGGCGGGGCCAGACCTGCGCATGGTACGGGGGCGGGGGCGCGAGCGCGGGGGGAGCTGGGGGTTGGGGTTTGAGGGGGGAGCCTAGGGCTGGTTTGGGGGGAGCAGAGGGGTTTAGCAGGGGGTCTGGGGTTTGGGGGGTCCGGGGTTGGGTGTGGGTGGAGCCCAGGGCTGTTTCTGGGGGTCCAGGATTGGGTTTGGGGGACAGGGGGGAATCCCGGGGGTTTGGGGGTTGGGTTTGGGGGGAGCTTGGGGCTGGTTTGGGGGGGCAGAGGGGGTTTGGGGGGTCCCTGGTTTGGGTTTGGGATCCCTAGGGCTGGTTTTAGGGGGTCCCTGGGATTTGGGGGGTCCCCTAGGGCTGGTTTGGGGGGGACAGAGGGTCCCTGGGTGTGTGCTGGGGGTCCCTGGGGTTTTGGGGGGCCATTGAGGTGGGTGTTGGGGATCCCCGGGGCTCCGTTTTGGGTGCTGGGGTTTGGGGGAGTCCCTGGATGCATTTTTGGGGTCCCTCTCTGGATTCTGGGGGTCCTGTGTGGGTTCTGGGCCTCCCTGGGAGGATTCTGGGGGTCTCACAATGGATTCTGGGGTCCCTGTCTGTATTTTTGGGGGTTCCTGTCTCTATTTTTGGGGTCCCTGTCCCCGCAGGTGGCCGAGCTGGGGCTGTGTGTGTATTTTTGGGGTCCCTGTCTGTATTTTGGGGTCCCTGTCTTTATTTTGGGGTCCCTGTGTGTATTTTGGGGTCCCTGTCTCTATTTTGGGGTCCCTGTCCCTATTTTGGGGTGCCTGTCCCGATTTTGGGGTGCCTGTCCCTATTTTGGGGTCCCTGTCTCTATTTTGGGGTGCCTGTGTCCCTATTTTGGGGTGCCTGTCCCGATTTTTGGGGTGCCTGTGTCTCTATTTTGGGGATCCCTGTCTCTATTTTGGGGTGCCTGTCCCTATTTGGGGTCCCTGTCTCTATTTTTGAGGTGCCTGTCCCTATTTTGGGGTCCCTGTCCCTATTTTGGGGTCCCTGTCTCTATTTTGGGGTCCCTGTCCCTATTTTGGGGTGCCTGTCTCTATTTTGGGGTCCCTGTCCCTATTTTGGGGTGCCTGTCTCTATTTTGCGCTGTCCCTATTTTGGGGTCCCTGTCTCTATTTTGGGGTCCCTGTCCTATTTTGGGGTGCCTGTGTCCCTATTTTGGGGGTCCCTGTCCTATTTTGGGGTCCCTGTCTCTATTTTGGGGTGCCTGTCCCGATTTTGGCGTCCTATTGCCGATTTTGGGGTCCCTGTCTGTATTTTGGGGTCCCTGTGTGTGTATTTTGGGGTCCCTGTGTGTGTATTTTGGGGTCCCTGTCTCTATTTTGGGGTCCCTGTCCCTATTTTGGGGTCCCTGTCTCTATTTTGGGGTGCCTGTCCCTATTTTGGGGTCCCTGTCCCTATTTTGGGGTGCCTGTCCCGCAGGTGGCCGAGCTGGGACTGGCCGGTGACGTTCTGTTCGTGCCCCGGGATCACCCGGCGGCTCGGAACCGCTTCCTGTACCGGGGGGGGGCGCTGCACGCGCTGCCCTCGGGGCTGGGGTCAGTGTCCTGTGTCACCTGTGTCACCTGTCCCACCTGTGTCACACCTGTGTCCCACCTGTGTCACCTGCCCCTGTCACCTGTCATCTGTGTCACCTGTGTCACACCTGTACCAAGAGCTGCCTTGCCCTCGGGGCTGGGGTCAGTGTCCTGTCACACTTGTCACCTGTGTCACACCTGTGTCCACGCCCCTTGCTGCTGTGCGGTCCAGTGCATGCTGTCCACACCCTGTCACCTGTCATGCTGCCCCCAGGGGGCTACTCTGGGCTGTGTCCCCTGTCCCCAATGCCATCTGCTGTCCCCAGGGGTTGCTCCAGGCTGTCCCCAATGCCACCAGCCCTGTCCCTGCTGTCCCCAATGTCCCCACTGTCCCCTCTGTGTCCCCAGTGTCCCCAGTGTCCCCAATGTCCCCAGTGTCCCCAGTGTCCCCAATGTCTCCAATGTCCCCAATGTGTCCCTGCTGTCCCTCTGTCCCTCTGTCCCCAGGGGGCCTGCTCCGGGCTGTGCCCCATTCTCCCGGGCCCTGCTCTGGGCAATGTCCCAGTGTCCCCTCTGTGCCTGTCCGGGAGTACAGTGTCCCCAGTGTCCCCAGTGTCCCCATGTCCCCAGTATCCCCAGTGTCCCCAGTGTCCCCAGTGTCCCCAATGTCCCCAGTGCCCCCAGTGTCCCCATGTCCCCTCTGTCCCCAGGGGCCTGCTCCGGGCTGTGCCCCCGTTCTCCCGGGCCCTGCTCTGGAGCAATGTCCCAGTGTCCCCAGTGTCCCCAATGTCCCCAATGTCCCCAGTATCCAGTGTCCCAAGTGTACTAGTGTCCCCAGTGTGTCCCCTCTGTCCCTGTGCAGGTGTCCCCAGTGTCCCAGTGTCGCGCGTCCCTGCAGGGGCCTGCTCCGGGCTGTGCCCCCCGTTCTCCACGAGGGCCCTGCTCTGGGCTTGGGTTCGGGACCCTGCTGGCCTTGGCGAGGGGCGGGGCCGGTGGCTGGCCGCCGCGTGCCAGCCCGAGCGCCGCTTCGGGCGGAGGTGCCAGGTCGCCGGGACGCCTCGCCAAGGCAGCCCCAAAAGGCACCCCAAAACGCAAAGGCCGCCCCCAAAGGCAGCAAAGACCACAAAAGCCACAAAAGCTGCCGAAAGCCACAAGGCCACGCCCCAAAGAAACCACCCCAAAGGAAACTGCCCCAAAAGGCCACAAAAACGCAAAGCTGCTAAAAGGCCACTCAGGCTGCCGAGCCGCCCCAAAAGTGCTCCCAAAGAGCCGCCCCAAAGGCCGGCAAAAGGCCAAGCCTGAGACCCGCCCCAAAAGGCTTGCAAAAGCCGCAAGGCCATAGACCACCCCAAAAGGGCACGAGGCTGACAGCCCCAAAAGCGCACACACAAAGGCACCCCAAAAGAAACACCCCAAAGAAACGCAAAAAGCCACCCCGGACACCCAAAGGCCCCAGGCAAAAGCCAGCCGGTGTCAAAAGGCCAGGACCCTAGGCCACAGAACCCCAAGGCCACCTCCAGGCCTCAAAAGGACCAGCCCAAGGCCACAGGACCCCAAGGCCAGAAACCCCAAGGCGGAGACCCCAAGGCCAAAATCTCAAGACCCCAAAGACCCCAGGCAGGATCCCAAGGCCAAGACCCCTACAAACCACGAACCCCCAGCTCCTCACACACAGGGCCCCACCCCAAAGCCCCAGGCAGACAAAGTAGCCGATGCTGCCTAGGCCGATGGCTGCAAGGCCACCCGGCCTTATCGGGGACCTCCCCGCGGGGCGTCCTGGTGTCACTGTCCCTGTCACTGTCCCCATCGGTGTCACTGTTACTGTCTCTGCTGTCACTGTCCCCATAGCTGTCCCTGTCCCTGCTTTGTCCCTGTCCCTGTCCCCATCGGTTGCCAGTGTCAGTCCTGCTCTCACTGTGTGTGCCCGTTGCTGTCTATCGCTGTCCCCATCAGTGTCCCCGCTGTCCCTGTCCCCACTGTTCCACACGTGCCTGTGGCTGTCCCTACCTCCACTGTGCCTGTTCCTCTCTCTGTCCTTGTCCCTGTCACTGTTGTTGTCCCTGTCCCCGCTGTCCCTGTTTCTGCTGTCCCTGTGACCGTGGCTGTCCCTGTCCCTGCAGTGACTGTCCCTGTCCCTGTCACAGTGTCCCTGTCACTGTCCCTGTCTCTGTCACACAGTGTCCGTGTTGCTGTGACACTGTCCCTGTCCCAGGTGGCGGACCTGGCCGCGGACAGCCTGTGCGAGTGTTTGCTGGGCTCCACAGGTGTCACGTCAGCGTCACCACAGTGTCACACTAGTGTCACACAGTGTCACACAGTGACACTGTGACACTGTCCCTGTCTGGTGCAGCGGACCTGGCCGTGGACAGCCTGTGCCGAAGTGTTTGCCGGGCTGTCAGTGTCCACACAGTGTGTCACACGGTGTCACACAGTGTCACACACAGTGACTGTCCCACTGTCCCCAGGTGGCGGACCTGGCCGTGGACAGCCTGTGCCGGGGGGTGTTTGCCGGCGACAGCCGCGCCCTCAGCGTGCGCTCCTGCTTCCCCGCCCTGTTCCAGGCCGAGCGGCGCCGCGGCTCCGTGCTGCTGGGGCTGGCGCTGACCAGACAGGTGCAGGGACAGTGGGGGACACTGCTGTGAGGACACTGTTGCACTGAGGGGACTGATGACACTGCTGGGAGCTGGCGCTGAACGCAGTGAGTCACTGAACACTTGAGACACTGAGACACTGCTGGGGACACTGGGGAGCACTGCTGGGGGACACTGGGGGACACTGCTGCCAGGGGACACTGGGGGACAGTGGGGACACTGCTAGGGCACTGGGGACACTGGAGACACTGTGGGGACATTGGGGTGACACTGCTGGGGACATTGGGGTGACACTGCTGGGGACACTGCTGGGGACACTGGGGACACTGCTGGGGACGTGGGGTTACACTGCTGGGGACAATGGGGATATTTGGGACATTGGGGACACTGCTGGGGCTGGGGCTGGCATCTGGTGGGCACGGGGACACCCTGGGGACACCCCGGTGCCACCCGCGGGCTGGGGCCGCCCGGCCCGTCCCCGCGCAGTGTCACCGCCGCTGTCGCCGCCGCTGTCGCCGCAGGGTCGCGCGGGCGGGGCCCGGAGGTGGCGCTGGCGCGGCGCGCGCGCGCCGAGCGCTGGAGCCAGTGGTCGCTGCGGGGCGGGATGGAGACGCTGGCGCGCGCCTTGGTGGCCTTCGTGTCCCCGCGCGGCGCCGAGCTGCGCTGCCACGCGCCCCTGCGACACCTGTGCCGCCGCCGCGGCCGCTGGCAGGTGGGGACATCCCCCCGTGTCCCCTCCCTGAGCTCCGCCCCCGTCACAGCGATCGCTGTCCCCTCCCCAGTGTCCCCAGTGCTCCCAGTGCCACCCGGACCCCTCCCCGGTGTCCCTGGTGTCCCTGGTGTCCCCTGCCCTATGCTCTCCATCCCCAGTGTCCCTAGTGTCCCAATGTCCCCCAATGTTCCAATGTCCCCAATGTCCCCATGTCCCCAATGTCCATGTCCCGTGTCCCTCTCTCTCCCCAGCTCACCGTACCTGGCGGCACCATCACGGCCGATCACGCGTGGTCAGCTCGCCGAGCAGCCTTGGGTACAGCCGGACCGCCGGTGTCTAGTGTCCCCAGTGTCCCCAGTGTCACCAGTGTCCCCAGTGTCCCCGCAGTGTCCCCAGTGTCCCCGTAGTGTCCCCAGTGTCCCCAGTGTCCCCCAGAGTGTCCCCAGTGTCCCCAGTGTCCCCAGTGTCCCCAATGTCCCCAGAGTCCCCAGTGTCCCCAGTGTCCCCAGTGTCCCCAGTGTCCCCAGTGTCTCCAGTGTCCCCCAGTGTCCCCCAGTGTCCCCAGAGTCCCTCCCTGGATGTGCTGAGTGTCCCCAATGTCCCCAGTGTCCCCAGCTGTCCCCCAGTGTCCCCCAGTGTCGGTGTCCCCGGTGTCCCCCAGTGTCTAGTGTCCCTAATGTCCCCTCCCAGTGTCCCTGAGTCCCTGATGTCGCCTGCATGTCGTGCTGTCCCTGCCGTGTCCCCTGCCCGTGTCTCCGCTCATGTCCCCGTGTCCCTGCTGTCCCCGTGTCCCTGCTGTCGCTGATGTCCCCGTGTCCCTGATGTCCCCGTGTCCCCCCGTGTCGCAGCTGGCCGACGGCCCTCCCGCCCGAGCTGGCAGCTGTCCCTGATGTCCCCGCTGATGTCCCCCGTGTCCCCGCTGATGTCCCTGCTGTCCCCGCTGTCCCCGCTGATGTCCCCGTGTCCCCGCTGCTGTCCCCGTGTCCCTGATGTCCCCGCTGTCCCCGTGTCCCCGCTGATGTCCCCGTGTCCCCGTGTGTCGCAGCTGGCCCTTCCCTCCCGCCCGAGCTGTCGCCGCTGTCCCTGATGTCCCCGTGTCCCCGCTGTCCCCGCTGATGTCCCTGATGTCCCTGATGTCTCTGATGTCCCCGTGTCGCAGCGCTGGCCCGCGCCCTCCCGCCCGAGCTGTCGCCGCTGTCCCGCGAGCTCGGCTCCATCCGCGCCGCCTCCGTGGCCGTGGTCAACCTGCAGCTCCCGGGGGCCGCGCTGCCCGTCGCGGGTCGAGTGAGAGCTCGGTCCCCTGGTAGCCGCCCCGGTGACCCCGCCCCTGTCCCCGCAGGGGGTTCGGGCACCTGGTGCATCCTACGAGGGACTCGCGCTGCTGGTGTCAGCTCCCTGTATGGCTCCCGGTGGCTGTTCGGGACTTCAGAGGACCCCGCGGTGAGCGAGGGGCGCGCACTCAGCGGCTGACGGTGGGGACACGGGGGGACACCGGGGGGGACACCGGCGGGGTCACTGGGGACACGGGGGGGGGACACTGAGTGATACTAGGGGACACCTGAGGTGACACCGCTGAGCATCACGAGAGGCATTGAGACGACTACTGGGGACACGACACTGAGTGACACCGGAGACACTAGGGGACATCGGGGTGACGATTGAGTCACACTGAGTGACACTGAGGACACCGGGGGGACACTGAGTGACACTGGGGACACCGAGGGGACGCTGGGGACACGGGGGGTGACATTGAGTGACACTGGGGACACTGGGGGGGTGACACTGAGTGACACTGGGGACAGGTGACGGGTGATTCTGGGGGTGACAAAGGTGATATTGAGGGGGTGACACCGGCGGTTCTGGCGGGGTGACACTGGGGACACCTGCAGGTGACAGAGGTGATTTTGGGGTGTCCCCAGGTGATTTTTGGGGACTGATGGGTATTTTGGGGTGCCGCAGGTGATTTTGGGGTGCTGATGATAATTTTGGGGTGCTGATGGATGTTTTGGGGTGCTGATGAAGGTTTCGGGGTGCTGATGGATATTTTGGGGTGCTGATAATGATGTTGGGGTGCTGATGAATATTTTGGGGTGCTGATGATAATTTTGGGGTGCTGATGAAGATGTTGGGGTGCCGATGAATATTTTGGGGTGCTGATGATAATTTTGGGGTGCTGATGGATATTTTTGGGGTGCCGTGAGTGATATTAAGTGCTGATGATAATGTTGAGCTGATGGATGTTTTGGGGTGCTGGATGATATTTTGGGGTGCTGATGGATGTTTTGGGGTGCTGATGATAATTTCGGGGTGCTGACGGGTATTTCGGGTGCCGAGGTGATGCTGGGGCGGGCCTGGTTCCAGCAGAGTTCAGGGACCCCTCGACGCGTGGCCGGAGCTGCTGCTGGCTGCGCCCATGAGCCACCCTGGGGCTGGGGCGGCCCCCTGCGCTGTGCTGTGCTGCAGCAGGTGCGGGGGAGGGGGGCGATTTTCAGGGAGGCGAGCTCTTGGGGGAGCTCTGGGGGGTGACACCTTTTAGGGGGGGCTTTGGGTGACGCTTTTTGGAGGGGTTCTGGGTTTCATACGTGATTTTTGGGGGGCTGTGGGTGGGTGGCACTTGAGGGGGGGGCTCTGGGGGGCCATTTTGGGGGGCTCTGGGTTGGCCACGGTTTTGTGGGGGCTGTGGGTGGGTGACACTTGGGGGCTCTGGGTTTTTCACATTTTGGGGGACTCTGGGTGACATTTTTGGGGGGCTCTGGATGGGTGACACTTTTTTGGGGGTTCTGGGGGAGTGACGCTTTGGGGGGACTCTGGGTTGGTGACACTTTTTGGGGGGGCTCTGGGTGACGCTTTTGGGGTGCTCTAGGTTTGTCACACTTTTGGGGGGGTCTGAGGGGGGTGACACTTTTGGGGTGCTCACCTGTGTCCCCCTCAGCCCGCTCTCCCCAGGACTGCATCCCCCAGTACACGCTGGGACACTGGGAGCTCCTGGGTGAGAGCGGCTGGGGGGCCCTGGGGGGCCCTGGGGTGTCCCTGTCCCTGGGGGGTCCCCTGAGGGTGTCCCCTGGGGTGTCCCCCTGTCCCCGGGAGTGTCCCTGGGCTGTCCCTCTCTCCCTGGGCTGTCCCCTGTGTCCCTGGGCTGTCCCTGTGTCCCCTGGGCTGTCCCCCTCTGTCCCTGGGCTGTCCCCGTGTCCCCGTGTCCCTGGGCTGTCCCTGTGTCCCTGGGCTGTCCCCGTGTCCCCGGGCTGTCCCCGTGTCGTGTCCCCAGCTGTGCCGTGTCCCCAGAGCGGATCCAGCGCTTCCTGCAGGAGCAGCAGCTGCCCCTCAGCCTCATCGGCGCCTCCTACTGGGGGGTCTCGGTCAATGACTGCATCTCCAGCGCCAAGGCGGCCGTGGGGCGGATTTTGGGGCTCCCCCCCTGAGCCCCCCCCCCATTCGGGGGTCCCCCTCAGCCACCAACAGAGAACAAAGCGATTTTTTTTTTTAATTGAAAAAAACCCCTTAGAAAGGTCCAGGGAGCGGCTCATAAATAGAATAAATACCCGATGTGGGGACCCCCAAAAACCCGCGGGGGGGTGGGGCGAGCCCCTGGCTCAGCCCATGTCCCTTCCCGGGAGTGTCCCCTGTGTCCCCCCCCTCCCACGGCCCAGAGTCCACACGGGGGGCGGGGGGAGGATGGAAATCCGGGGCTCACGGGGGTCCCTGCGCCACGCTCAGGTTGGGGTGTGTCCCCTCCGCGGGCGCGGGGGGCGGGGCCGCCTTGGTGGCGTTGGGCGGTGACAGCGACAGCGCCAGCGCCAGCGGCAGGTCCCCGCGGGGGGGCTGGCGCAGCATCTCCTCCCGGAGGCGGCTGGAGCCGCCGGGGGCGGCGCGGGGGGCGCGGGGGTCGCGGCCGATGTCCACGGTCAGGTTGGTGTAGAGCGGCCGCAGCTCCTTGCGCAGCAGCGCGTACGAGAGCGAGTTCATGCCGTCCTGCGTCCAGGAGCGCTGCGTGCGCACCAGCAGGTCGAACCTGGGCGGGGACAGGGCATTGTCACCTCCCGGGCACACCCAGTGTCACCGCTGTCACTCCCCGGCGGGGACACACCCACAGTGTCACCGGTGTCACCTCCCCGGCAGGGGCACACCCACAGTGTCACCTCCCCACCCCCGGTCAAATGTCTCAGCGCTGCGCGCGCACCAGCGGGTCCAGCCTGGGCGGGGACAGGGACATTGTCACCTCCCCGGCAGGGACACACCCAGGGCGTCACCGCTGTCCCCTGCCCGTCCCCTCGCTGTCACCTGTGCGGGTTCTCCTCGTTGCCTTTGTCGCTCTTGTGTTTCACCATTTTGTAGTGGCCGATGGAGATGGGAGGGCGGGAGATCTTCATCCCGGCCAGGCGCACCCTGGGGGGACAGGGGGGTCACTGAGGGGACAGGGGGGTCACCGAGGGGACAGGGGGTCACTGAGGGGACAGGGGGTCACTGAAGGGACAGAGGGGTCACTGACAGGACAGGGACAGTGACAGGAGATCTTCATCCCGGCCAGGCACACCCTGAGGGGACAGGGGGGTCACTGAGGGACAGGGGTCACCACGGGGGTCACTTCTGAGGACAGGGGTCACTGAGGGACAGGAACAGGAGATCTTCATCCCAGCCAGGCACACCCTGAGGGGACACGGCATGGGGACATCCCTGTGTCCCCTCCCTCCCAAGGTGACAGGACACCCCTTGTGTCCCCCCCAGGGCAATGTCACACCCCCTGTGTCCCCCCAGGGTGACAGGACACCTCTCATGTCCCCCCAGGGCAATGTCACACCCCCTGTGTCCCCCCCAGCTCGGTGGGCACACCCCCACAACCGTGTGACAATGTCCCCAGCTGTCCCCAGCTGTCCCCAGCCCCACCTGGTGGCAATGTCGTCGTCCTCGCCCCCCCAGCCCCAGTACTCGTTGGGGAACCCGTTGATCTTCATGTGTACTGGTCGGGGGTCAGCCGAGACTTCGAAATACTGCAGGGTGCAGGCAGGCTGGGGACAGGGCCAGTGAGCCAGTGCCCCAGTGCCCCAGTGCTCCCAGTGAGCCAGTGCCCCCCAGTATCCCCCAGTGATCCCAGTGTTCCCAGTGCCCCCCAGTGTCCCCAGTGCTCCCAGTGACCCCCAGTATCCCCAGTGACCCCCAGTGCCCCAGTGCCCCAGTGCTCCCAGTGAGCCAGTGCCCCAGTGCTCCCAGTGCCCCCAGTGTCCCCCAGTGCCCCAGTGCTCCCAGTGAGCCAGTGCCCCAGTGCCCCCAGTGCCCCCAGTGCCCCCAGTGTCCCCAGTGCCCCCAGACTCCCCAGTGCCCCAGTGCCCTCAGTGTCCCAGTGTCCCCAATGTCCCCAGTGTCCCCAGTGCTCCCAGTGCCCCCAGTGCCCCCCAGTGCCCCCAGTGTCCCCAGTGTCCCCCAGTGCCCCCCAGTGTCCCCAGTACCCCCAGTGTCCTCAGTGCCCCCCAGTGCCCCCAGACTCCCCAGTGCCCCCAGTGCCCTCAGTGTCCCAGTGTCCCCAGTGTCCCCAATGTCCCCAGTTCCCCCAGTCTCCCCCAGTGCCCCGGCACACCTGTAGCCGAATTTGTTCATGGCCACCGAGACGTGTTTGGGGTTCCAGGGGTCGCACGTGTACAGGTTGTGGTCGTTCTCGGGGATCAGGTCCACGTCGTGCAGGAACAGGCAGTCCCAGTCCTCGTCCTTGAGAGCCTCCTTCACCCCCACGTTCAGCAGCTTGGCCCGGTTAAACGTGGAGTTCCCGGCCTGGGGAGCCCCAAAATCATCATGGGGGCACCCCAAAATATCCGGGGGATACCCCAAACCACCCTGGGACCCTCTCAACCCTCCCTGGGGACCCCCAAACCCCTCAAACCCTCCCTGAGGATCCCCCAAACCACCCTGGGGACCCCCCAAACCCCCCAAACCACCCTGGGGACCCCTCGAACCCTCCCTGGGGGCCCGCCCGGCGCCCCCGCACCTGGTGCACCACGTAGATGCCGTAGTGCAGCTGCTGGCGCTGCAGGAAGGGGTGCAGGTAGTAGAGCAGGTGGCCCAGGTGGCTCTCCCGGTTGCGGTGCGGGACGATGACGGCGGTTCTGGAGCGGGACTCGCACCGGGGGGGGCGGTACCGGCCCCCCGCCCCCACCCACGGGTTCTTGGCCCGGATCTGCTCCAGCGTCGGCACCCGGGAGAAGGACACGGCCAGGGGGCCCACTGGGGACAGGGGACACGTCAGGGACACTGGGGACACGTCAGGGACACTGGGGACACTGGGGACAGGGGACACGTCAGGGACACTGGGGACACGGCCAGGGGCACACTGGGGACAGGGGACACGTCAGGGGACAGGGGACACGTCAGGGGACACGGCCAGGGGACACACTGGGGACAGGGGACACGTCAGGGACAGGTCAGGGACACCGGGGACAGGGGACACGTCAGGGGACAGGGGACACTGGGGACAGGGGACACGGGGCTGGCACCGCAGGGGATTGGGGGGGCCCAGCCTGGCCCAAACCAGGGGGTTCCAGGGATTGGTCCCTCCCATCCCAAACTGGGCTGGGTGTGTCCCCTCCCCAATCCCAAACTGGGCTGTGTCCCAGTGTCCCAAACTGGGCTGGGTGTCTCAAACTGGGCTGGGTGTCCCAAACTGGGGTCCCAGGGCTCTCCCCGTCCCAAACCAGAGCAGCCCCCCGATCTCCCCTCGGGCCCGGTCCCGTCCCGGGCGGGGGGGGGGAGGGGATCCGGTCGGACCGGTTCCTGTCCCCGGGGCGGGGCCGGACCCTCCCCCCACGGGGAGGGGTCACTGCTCGCTCCTTCCCCCGGGGGGCTCCGGTTCTTTCCGCCCTTCCCCTCCTCCCCTCGGGGCTCCCCGGGTCCTCCCCTGGGAGTCTCGAGTTCTTTTCTCTCGGGGGTCTCCACTGCCCGTTCCCCTCCCCGTTTTCCTCGAGGGTCTCCGTTTCCCAGACCCCCCCCCGATTCTTTCTGGGGGTCTCCATTCCCGGTTTCCCTCCCCGTTCTCCTCAGGGGTCTCCGTTCTCCTCCCGGGGGTCTCTGCTCTCCCTGCACCTCCCGGTTCCCCCCGGGGGTCTCCCTTCCCCAGACCCCTCCCATTCCCCCCGAGGATCTCCTGTTCCCCAGACCCTTCCCGGTTTTTTTGGGGGTCTCCACTCCCAGTTCCCCTCCCAGTTCCCCCCCGGCTGTCTCCCCCAGACCCCTCCCGGTTCCCCCCCGTCTCGGTTCTCCAGACCCCTCCCGGTTTCCACTCCCAGTTCCCCTCCCGGTTCCCGCCGGGGGTCTCCCCTCCCAGTTCCTCCCCTCCCGGGTTTTTTGGGGGTCTCCCCTCCCGGTTCCTCCACTCCTGGTTCCTCCCCTCCCGGCTCCCCCCGGGGGACTCCCTTCCCCAGACCCCTCCCGGTTTCCCCGGGGGTCTCCACTCCCAGACCCCTCCCGGTTTTTTTGGGGGTCTCCACTCCGGGTTCCTCCCCTCCCGGTTCCCCCCGGGGGTCTCGGTTCCCCAGACCCCTCCCGGTTCTTTCTGGGGGGGTCTCCTTTCCTCAGACCCCTCCCGGTTCCTCCCGGCTGTCTCCGTTCCCCAGACCCCTCCCGGTTCCCCCCTCCCGTTTTTTCTGGGGGTCTCCCCTCCCGGTTCCTCCCCTCCCGGTCCCCCCGGGGGTCTCGGTTCCCCAGACCCCTCCCGGTTCCCCTTGCAGGTCTCCTTTCCCCAGACCCCTACCGGTTCCCCCCGGGGGTCTCGGTTCCCCAGTTCCCCTCCCGGTTCCCCCCGGGGGTCTCGGTTCCCCAGACCCCTCCCGGTTCTTTCTGGGGGGTCTCCGTTCCCCAGACCCCTCCCGGTTCCCCTTGCAGGTCTCCTTTCCCCAGACCCCTCCCGGTTCCTCCCCTCCCGGTCCCCCCGCCGCGTCTCACCGAGGAACGGCGACCTCTCGGGGCAGTAGGGCAGCGGCCGCGCGGGGTCGGGCGGCGCGGCGGGGCCGGGCGCGATGCGGCTCAGGTTGGCGTACACATCGTGGGTGCGCGAGTAATCCACGGCGGGCCCGGCCGCGCGGCCGAACAGCGCCGTGAGGTTCCGGAACCCGCCCAGCGAGAAATAGGCCACGAAGGCGAACTGGCACCCGACCAGCAGCGCCAGCGAGCACGGCCGCTCCAGCAGCCGCCGCAGCATCGCGGAGCCGCCCGGTGCGACGGGAGCAGCCCGGCTCAGCGGGGCAGCATGGCGGGGGCAGCGCGGCGGGGCTGCGGGACACGGGACGGCCGCTCTTGGGGCTGCCGGTACCGGGAAGTGCGCGGGAATGAACCGGCTCGCTGCCCGCGCAGCCCTGCGGCGCCGCTCTCCGGTACCGGGATGGGCCCGCTGCAGTCCCCGCCAGGCCCGGCTCAGCCCGTTCCCTCGGCCCGGGCCCGGTTCAGCCCCTCCCCTCAGCCCGGTCCCGGCCCGATCCCGGTATCTGTCCGGGCCCGGTTCAGCCCCCCCACCTCAGCCCAGCCCAGTCCCGGCCCGGTCCCGGTATCTGCCCGGGCCCGGTTTAGCCCCTCCCTCCAGCCCGATCCTGATACCTGCCCGGGCCCGGTTCCGCCCTCCCCGGCCCGGTCCCGGCCCGGTTCCGCCCTCCCCCGGCCCGGTCCCGGCCCGGTTCCGCCCCTCCCCCCAGCCCGGTCCCGGCCCGGTTCCGCCCCTCCCCTCAGCCCGATCCCGGCCCGGTCCCGGTACCTGCCTGGGCCCAGCTCAGCCCCGCCCGGCCGCCGCCATCTTGGAGCGGAGGGCGCTGCGCGATGACGTCACAGGGCGGGGCCGCGGCGGGGTCACGGCGCGGCCGCAGCGGGCGGGGGGAGGGGCGGATCAGGGGGTCCCTGAGGGGCCCCGGGAGCGCGCGGGGGCCGCTCGGTGACCCCCGGTGACGCCCGGTGACCCCCGGGCGGGGCGCGGGGCCCGGAACGATCCGGGAGAACCCTCGGAGGCGGAGGGGGGCGTGGTCTGTCATAATATCGGCATGAGGGGGCGTGGTCATAGCTGGCGCCGTCGCCGTGGTAACCGCGCGTGGCCACGCCCCCTCCTCGGTATTCCCCCGCCTGTTGTGTGACGTCACGAAGAGGACGTGCTGTGATTGGGTGCGGCACAGGGGGCGGGCGCGCGTTCGCGCCACGTGTGTCACCCCCGGCCACGTGTCCCTGTCCCCGGGGTGTCCCTGCGACCTCGCTGTCCCCTCCCGTCACCTGTGTCCCCTCTCTCCTTCTGCGGTCACCGCCGGCCACGTGTCTCCTCATCCAGAGGTCACCTGCCACCGCCATGTCCCCCCTCAGCCACGCGTGTCCCTTTTCCCCCATGGGAGCCACCCCAGCCCCGTGTCCCCCCTGTCCCCGTGGGCTCCCCTCAGGGAGGAGACCCCATTAAAGTCCCACCCTGGGAATGTTTTTGGGGGAACGGGAGTGCTGGTGGCAGCCCGGGTGAGGGGAACGTGCAGCGCAGTGGCACCTCCCGGGCAGTGCCACCTCGCACGGGGAGGGGACCAGGACGTGTTGAGCAGGGACAAGGGAGGGGACAATGGCCTTAGTGGCGGTGGTAGCACCCCAGGGGATGTGGGGACGCGGGGACACAGCGGCTCCTCTGCCCGTAACAAAGATGGCGCCTCTCCGGCCTCGCTTTCCCTTATCAAACATGGCGCCTTCCACCCTTGCCCACATCCATCATGGCGGCGCTCTTTGCTGCCCCTCCCCACGGCGTTCCCACATCTGCCCACACCCACTACAGAGACACTCATTGGTCTGCCCTTCCCACACTGGGCTCCCTCTGCTCTCGCGCAGCTACAGCGGCGCTCACAGCCCGCTTCTCCCCGCAGCCCAAAGGCGCCGCGCGCATGCGCAGTGAGCACCGCGACGGCGCCAACTCTGCCCGTACCCAACATGGCGGCGCGCGCAACTCCCGCCCTGCCCCGCCATGGCGGCCGCCGCGCATGCGCAGCGCCAAGGGCACGATGGCGGCGCTGCGGGCGCTGTGGCGGCTCCGCGGCCCCTCGGGGCTGAGGGCGGCGGGGGCGCGGCTGGGCCCGGCCCCGGCCCGGTGAGAGCGCGGGGACACGGCGTGGGGGGCTGTGGGGGGGCTGTGGGGATGTCCCCCCGCTCACCCGCCCGCCCCGCAGGTCGCGACAGTGGCAGCCCGACATGGAGTGGGCGCAGCAGTTCGCCGGGGCCATCATGTACCCCAGCAAGGCCACGGACAAATGGGTGCCGCCGCCCTGGAACGGTGAGGGCAGCGCGGGAGGCTCGGGGAGGGGGCGGGGAGGGGCCCTGAGGGGTCCCCGGGCCCTTGAGGGGGGTCTCAGGAGATTTGGGGGGGCCCTGAGGGGTTCCCAGGCCTTTGGGGGGTCCCTGACGGGTCCCCATGCCCCTTGAGGGGGGTCTCGGGTGATTTGGGGGGGCCCTGAGGGATCCCCAGGCCCTTTGGGGGAGTCTCAGGTGATTTGGGGGCGCCCTGAGGGGTCCCCATGCCCTTTGGGGGGGTCTCAGGGTGATTTGGGGGGGCCCTGAGGGGTCCCCAGGCCCTTTGGGGGGGTCTTGGGGTGATTTGGGGGGCCCTGAGGGGTCCCCAGGCCCTTGGGGGGGCTCTAGGGGTGCTCTGAGGCATTTGGGGGGTCCCAGAGCAGTTTGGGGTCACTCAGGGCAGTTCTGGGGTCATTCCAAGCGCTTTGGGGTCACTTTGGGGGTCACTCGGGTTAGTTTGGGATCACTCAGCACAATTTTGGGGTCACTTGAGGCACTTTGGGATCACTCAGAGCAGTTTTGGGGTCCTTCAAAGCAGTTTTGGGTTCACTTGAGGCACCTTTGGGTTCACTTGAGGCACCTTTGGGCTCACCTGGGTCAGTTTTGGGCTCACTTGAGGCATCTTTGGGCTCACTTGAGGCACTTTTGGGTCACTCAGCAGTTTTGGGCTCACCTGGGTCAGTTTTGGACTCACTTGGGTCAGTTTTGAGCTCACTTGGGTCAGTTTTGGGCTCACTTGGGTCAGTTTTGGGCTCACTTGGGTCAGTTTTGGACTCACTTGGGTCAGTTTTGAGCTCACTTGGGTCAGTTTTGAGCTCACTTGGGTCAGATTTGGGCTCACTTGAGGCACTTTTGGGCTCACTTGGGTCAGTTTTGAGCTCACTTGGGTCAGATTTGGGCTCACTTGAGGCACTTTTGGGCTCACTTGGGTCAGTTTTGAGCTCACCTGGGTCAGTTTTGAGCTCACTTGAGGCCCTTTGTGGTGACTCTCAGCCCTTTGGGGTCACTCAGAGCAGTTTTGGGCGCACTTGAGGCACTTTTGGGCTCACTTGGGTCAGTTTTGAGCTCACCTGGGTCAGTTTTGAGCTCACTTGAGGCCCCTTTGGGGTGACTCCAGCCCTCTGTGGCCGCTCAGGTCACTCCACACCCCTCTCCAGCTGCCGTCCCCTCGCTGCCCCCCAGCACTTGAGGTTCCCGTGCCCCCTGCCCCACACCAGCGGGGTCTGTCCCCCCGTGCCCTGCCCCTGAGCCCTCCCCGTGCCTCTCCCCCAGACAAGGACCCCGTGGCCCACAAGAAGGTGGCCAGCCTGACCATCAACTTCGGGCCGCAGCACCCGGCGGCTCACGGCGTGCTGCGCCTGGTGCTGGAGCTCAGCGGGGAGACGGTGAAGCGCTGCGACCCGCACGTGGGGCTGCTGCACCGGGGCACCGAGAAGCTCATCGAGTACAAAACCTACCTGCAGGTACCTGGGCAGCTGGGGAGCACAGCCCTGACACCCCCATTCCCATGAAATCCCCATCCCTGGGATCCCTGACCCATGGGAATCCCCACTGCCCTGGTACCTGCACGTGGGGCTGCTGCACCGGGGCACCGAGAAGCTCATCGAGTACGAAACCTACCTGCAGGTACCTGGGGAGCCCCAGGAAACTGGGGAGCACAGCCCTGGGTTCCAAAATCCCATCCCTGGGATCCCTGACCCATGGGAATCCCCATCCCTGAGATCCCATTCCCATGGGACCTGCCTGTGGGGCTGCTGCACCGGGGCACCGAGAAGCTCATCGAGTACAAAACCTACCTGCAGGTACCTGGGGAGACAGCTCTGGGTCCCAAATCCCATCCCTGAGATCCCTGACCCATGGTACCCCCATCCCTGAGATCCCATTCCCATGGTAATCCTCATTTCCCTGGTACCTGCCCGTGGGGCTGCTGCACCGGGGCACAGAGAAACTCATCGAGTACAAAACCTACCTGCAGGTACCTGGGGAGACAGCTCTGGGTCCCAAATCCCATCCCTGGGATCCCTGACCCATGGTACCCCCATCCCTGAGATCCCATTCCCATGGTAATCCTCATTTCCCTGGTACCTGCCCGTGGGGCTGCTGCACCGGGGCACAGAGAAACTCATCAAGTACAAAACCTACCTGCAGGTACCTGGGGAGCCCCAGGAAACTGGGGAGCACAGCCCTGGGTCCCATTCCCATGGTGCCCCCACTGCCCTGGTACCCCCACGTGGGGCTGCTGCACCAGGGCACAGAGAAACTCATCGAATACAAAACCTACCTGCAGGTACCTGGGGAGCCCCAGGAAACTGGGGAGCACAGCCCTGGGTCCCAAATCCCATCCCTGAGATCCCTGATCCATGGGATCCCCATCCCTGAGATTCCTGATCCATGGGAATCCCCACTGCCCTGGTACCCCCACGTGGGGCTGCACCGGGGCAGAAACTCATCGAGTACAAAATGTGTCCGTGATGTGCAATGAGCAGCATTCCCAGTTTTATTCCCAGTGTTATTCCCAGTGTTATTCCCAGTGTTATTCCCAGTATTCCCAGTGTTGTTCCCAGTATTCCCAGCATCATTCCCAGTATTATTCCTGCAGGCCCTGTCCTACTTTGACCACCTGGACTATGTCTGCATGGTGTGCAATGAGCAGCGTTAATCCCAGTGTTATTCCCAGTGTTATTCCCAGTGTTATTCCCAGTGTTATTCCCAGTGTTATTCCCAGTGTTATTCCCAGTGTTATTCCCAGTGTTATTCTCAGTATTCCCAGTGTTATTCCCAGTATTCCCAGTGTTATTCCCAGCATCATTCCCAGTGTTCCCACAGGCCCTGCCCTACTTTGACTGCCTGGACTGCGTCTCCATGATGTGCAATGAGCAGCCTTAATCCCAGTGTTAATTCCAATATTCCCAGTGTTATTCCCAGTGTTAATCCCAGTGTTATTCCCAGTATTCCCAGTGTTATTCCCAGCATCATTCCCAGTGTTCCCACAGGCCCTGCCCTACTTTGACTGCCTGGACTGCGTCTCCATGATGTGCAATGAGCAGCCTTAATCCCAGTGTTAATTCCAATATTCCCAGTGTTATTCCCAGTGTTAATCCCAGTGTTATTCCCAGTATTCCCAGTGTTATTCCCAGTGTTTCCAGCATCATTCCCAGTGTTCCCACAGGCCCTGCCCTACTTTGACCGCCTGGACTACGTCTCCATGATGTGCAATGAGCAGGCCTACTCCCTGGCCGTGGAGAAGCTGCTCAACATCCGCCCCCCGCCCCGCGCCCAGTGGATCCGAGGTCAGCCCCCCTCCCCTTGCATTCCTTTATTCTCCATCACAATCAGGATTTAAAACCTCCAGAGGTGTTTGAATTGAGATATTTAATAATTATTATTTATATTGCATTCTCACAAAGTGTGAGTTCTGCAGGATCTTTGCCTAATCAGCTAAAAATGTAAATTTATCTCTCTCTACAAAGCATTTTGAGGGCAAATTTATCCAGTTAAACACCTAATTAAAATAAGTTATTAGATTAGTAATCAAAGTAAATGAATAAATTAATTGAAGTAAATTAAAGTAAATTATTTTTATTTTTAGTTCTGAAACCAACCATCCGTGACCAGCAGTACGGATTTTTCAATTATGAAATTTTCAGTTTTCAGTTATAAAAATACCACCTAGATTCATCAGGAGAATGAAGAAGAAACACAAAACCTCTGCCCTAAAACTTCTTTGTTGCTCTCTATATATTGCTGTGTTTTAAAACCTAAATTATTTTTACTTTTAACTTAATCAAACACCTGAGATTCACAATGTGGAATTTTTTGTTCAATTACAAAAGTTACCAGCTAGTTCCATGAAAAAAAAAAGGTGAAAAAAACCAAAACTTCCACCCTAAAATCTCTATTTTGCCCTCTCTGTATTACTGTGTTCTAAAACCTTAAGTTCTGAATTTCCCACTGTGTGGTATTAGACAATTCTATGCAAACTACACACCAGCAATTTTAATTTTATCATTCAATTTTATCACTAAATTTTATCATTCAAGGTCAAAATTGGGGTTTTTTTGTGGGTTAACACCCATCAGCACAGAAAATCCCAAATGTTGATTTCTGGGTTTCCATCACCCCAGGATTTCTGGGATCACCCCTTTCCCCCCAATTTTCTGCCCAAATTCCCAGTTTCTGGGTTTCCATCACCCCAGGATTTGTGGGCTCACCCCAGTTTCTGCCCCCCCCAGTTCTGCTTGTCAAGATCCGGTATTTTGAGCTAACACCCATCAGCACAGAAAATCCCAAATCTTGATTTCTGGGTTTCCATCACCCCAGGATTTGTGGGATCACCCTTTCCCCTCAATTTTCTTCCCAAACTCCTGATTTCTGGGTTTCCATCACCCCAGGATTTGTGGGATCACCATTTCCCCCCAATTTTCTTCCCAAATTCCCAGTTTTTGGGTTTCCATCACCCAGGATTTGTGGGCTCACCCTAGTTTTTGCCCCCCCAGTTCTGCTTGCCAAGATCAGGTATTTTGAGCTAACACCCATCAGCACAGAAAATCCCAAATCTTGATTTCTGGGATTCCATCACCCCAGGATTTCTGGGATCACCCTTTCCCCACAATTTTCTGCCCAAATTCCCAGTTTCTGGGTCTCCATCACCCAGGATTTGTGGGCTCACCCCACTTTTTGCCCCCCAGTTCTCTTCGCCGAGATCACGCGGCTGCTCAACCACATCATGGCAGTGACCACGCACGCGCTGGACATCGGGGCCATGACCCCCTTCTTCTGGATGTTCGAGGAGAGGGAGAAGGTGGGGGTTTTTTGGGGGGTTTTGGGGGGGTTTTTGTGTTTTTGGGGTGCTGAGAGCAGCGGGTGTTTCTGTCCCCCCCAGATGTTCGAGTTCTACGAGCGCGTGTCGGGGGCGCGGATGCACGCGGCGTACGTGCGGCCCGGGGGGGTGCACCAGGTGAGGGCTGGGCTCTGCTGGGGGCCCCCCATGGCTGGGGACCCTCTTTATGGGGGCCCCATTCCCACAGGAACCTCCTTCCCCTGGGTATCTCATTCCCTGGGATCTCTGTTCCTGGGTTTCCCCATTGCTGGGATTCCCATTCCCACAGGAACCTCCTTCCCATGGGTATCTCATTCCCTGGGATCTCCATTCCTGGGAACCCCGTTTCTGGAATTCCCAGGATCCCCATTCCCATGGGAACCCCATCTGTAGGATCCCCATTCCCATGGGCATCCCATTTCCTGGGATCTCCATTCCTGGGAACCCTGTTCCTGAGATCCCCATTTCTGCGTTTGCCATTCCCATGGGATCCCCATTCCCCCAGCACCCCCATTCCCTGGGATCCCCACTTCCTGAGATCCCCATTCCCTGGGATCCCCATTTCCATGAATATCCCATTCCCTGGGATCTCCATTCCTGGGTTTCCCCATTTCTGGGGACCCTGTTTATGGGATCCCCATTCCCTGGGATCCCCATTCCCTGGGATCCCCATTCCCATGAGTATCCTATTCCCTGGGATCTCCATTCCTGGGTTTCTCTGTTTCTGGGATCCCTGTTCCCACAAGATCCCCATTCCTATGGGTATCCCCATTTCCTGGGAACCCCATTCCCATGGGAAACCCATTCCTTGAAATTCCCATTCCCTAGGATTCCCATTTCCTGGGATCCCCATTCCCTGGGATCTCCATTCCTGGGGGATCCCTGTTTCTGGGTTTCCCTCTTTCTGGGATCCCCATTCCTACGAGATCCCCATTCCCTGGGATCTCCATTTCTGGGTTTCCCCATTTCTAGGATCCCCATTCCCACAGGAACCCCATCTATAGGATCCCCATTCCCTGGGATTTCAATTCCTGGGGGATCCCCATTTCTGGGATTCCCATTCCCAAAGCATCCCCACTCCTGGGACCCCCACACCTGGGACACCTCTCCATGGCCCACCTGTCCCAATCCCCCCTGTCCCAATCCCCCCTGTCCCAATCCCACCTGTCCCAATCCCCCCTGTCCCAATCCCACCTGTCCCAATCCCCCCTGTCCCAATCCCACCTGTCCCAATCCCCCTGTCCCAATCCCACCTGTGCTCACCTGTCCCAATCCCCCCTGTCCCAATCCCACCTGTCCCACCTGTGCCAATCGCACCTGTCCCAATCCCCCTGTCCCAATCCCCCCTGTCCCAATCCCCCTGTCCCAATCCCACCTGTGCCAATCCCCCTGTCCCAATCCCACCTGTGCTAATCCCCCCTGTCCCAATCCCACCTGTGCCAATCCCACCTGTCCCACCTGTCCCAATCCCACCTGTCCCAATCCCACCTGTGCCAATCCCCTGTCCCACCTGTCCCAATCCCACCTGTCCCAATCCCACCTGTGCCAATCCCCCCTGTCCCAATCCCACCTGTGCCAATCCCACCTGTGTTAATCCCACCTGTCCCAATCCCCCCTGTCCCACCTGTGCCAATCCCACCTGTCCCAATCCCACCTGACCCCCCTGTCCCACCTGTGCCAGGACCTGCCCCTGGGGCTCATGGACGACATCTACGAGTTTGCCAAGAACTTTTCCATCCGGGTCGACGAGGTGGAGGAGGTGAGGGGGGTGGGGATTCGAGAATTGGGGAGTTGGGGGAGGGAGGGGGCACGGCCAGGCTGCTGTCACCTGTCACCTGTCACCTGGGAGGGGCAGGGTCATTCCTCACAGTGCGGGGGGTGAGGTGACACAGATGAGGGTGGAGGGGGAGAGGGACAGGTGAGAGGTGTGAGGGACAGGTGAGAGGGACAGGTGAGGGGTGTCAGAGACAGGTGAGGGGTGTGAGGGACAGGTGAAGGTGCCAGGGACAGGTGAGAGGTGCCAGGGACAGGTGAGAGGTGTGAGGGACAGGTGAGGGGTGTCAGGGACAGGTGAGGGGTGTGAAGGACAGGTGAGGGGGTGTGAAGGACAGGTGAGGGGTGTGAGGGACAGGTGAGGGGTGTCAGGACAGGTGAGAGGTGTGAGGGACAGGTGAGGGGTGTGAGGACAGGTGAGGGGTGTGAAGGACAGGTGAGAGGTGTGAGGGACAGGTGAGGGGTGTGAGGGACAGGTGAGGGGTGTCAGGGACAGGTGAGGGGGTGTGAAGGACAGGTGAGAGGTGTGAGGGACAGGTGAGGGGTGTGAGGGACAGGTGAGGGGTGTCAGGGACAGGTGAGGGGGTGTGAGGGACAGGTGTGAGGTGTGAGGGACAGGTGAGAGGTGCGAGGGACCGGTGAGGGGTGTGAGGGACAGGTGAGAGGTGTGAGGGACAGGTGAGGGTGTGAGGGACAGGTGAGGGGTGTGAGGGACAGGTGAGAGGTGCGAGGGACCGGTGAGGGGTGTGAGGGACAGGTGAGAGGTGTGAGGACAGGTGAGAGGGGTGTGAGGGACAGGTGAGGGGTGTGAGGGACAGGTGAGGGGTGTCAGGGACAGGTGAGAGGTGTGAGGGACAGGTGAGAGGTGTGAGGGACAGGTGAGGGTGTGAGGGACAGGTGAGGGGTGTCAGGGACAGGTGAGGGGTGTGAGGGACAGGTGAGGTGTGAGGGACAGGTGAGAGGTGCGAGGGACAGGTGAGGGTGTGAGGGACAGGTGAGGGTGTGAGGGACAGGTGAGAGGTGTGAGGGACAGGTGAGAGGTGTGAGGGACAGGTGAGGGTGTGAGGGACAGGTGAGGTGTGAGGGACAGGTGAGGGGTGTGAGGGACAGGTGAGTGTGCCGGGGACAGGTGAGGTTCCAAGAGGCACATGGGGGTGACAATGAACAGGTGCCAGGGACAGGTGAGCAGGGCAGGCCAGGTGCCAGGTCTGCCAGGTGTGCCAGGCGTGCCAGCCAGGTGTGCCAGCCAGGTGTGCCAGGTGTCCCCCCGTGCAGATGCTGACCAACAACCGCATCTGGAAGAACCGCACCGTGGACATCGGCGCCATCACGGCCGAGGAGGCGCTCAACTACGGCTTCAGGTGAGCGGGACCCCTCACCTGCCCCGCCCAGGTGTGCCCGGCGGGGCGGGGCCGGGCTCAGGTGTGCCAGGCTCAGGTGTGCCAGGCTCAGGTGTGCCCAGCGGGGCGGGGCCAGGCTCAGGTGTGCCAGGCTCAGGTGTGCCAGGCTCAGGTGTGCCCAACTGGGCGGGCAAGGCTCAGGTGTGCCAGGCTCAGGTGTGCCAGGCTCAAGTGTGCCCAGCTGGGCAGGGCCAGGCTCAGGTGTGCCAGGCTCAGGTGTGCCCAGCTGGGCGGGGCAAGGCTCAGGTGTGCCAGGCTCAGGTGTGCCCAGCGGGGCGGGGCCAGGCTCAGGTGTGCCAGGCTCAGGTGTGCCGGGCTCAGGTGTGCCCAGCGGGGCGGGGCCAGGCTCAGGCGTGCCAGGCTCAGGTGTGCCAGGCTCAAGTGTGCCCAGCTGGGCAGGGCCAGGCTCAGGTGTGCCAGGCTCAGGTGTGCCCAGCGGGGCAGGGCCGGGCTCAGGTGTGCCAGGCTCAGGTGTGCCCAGCAGGGCGGGGCAAGGCTCAGGTGTGCCAGGCTCAGGTGTGCCCAGCTGGGCGGGGCAAGGCTCAGGTGTGCCGGGCTCAGGTGTGCTCAGCGGGGCGGGGCTGGGCTCAGGTGTTCTCACCTGTCCGAGGCCAGGCTCAGGTGTGCTCAGGTGTGCTCACCTGGCTGGTTCCAGGCTCAGGTGTGAGTTTTTGGCTCCCCTAGCAGGGTGATGCTGTGGGGCCAGGCTCAGGTGTGCTCAGGTGTGCATTTTGGGGTTTTTGGCTCCCCCAGCGGGGTGATGCTGTGGGGCTGGGCTCAGGTGTGCTCAGGTGTGCTCACCTGTCCGAGGCCAGGCTCAGGTGTGCTCAGGTGTGCTCAGGTGTGCTCAGGTGTGCTCAGGTGTGTGTTTTTGGCTCCCCCAGCGGGGTGATGCTGCGCGGCTCCGGGATCCAGTGGGACCTGCGCAAGACTCAGCCCTACGACGTGTACGACCAGGTGGAGTTCGACGTCCCCATCGGCTCCCGCGGCGACTGCTACGACAGGTGAGCTCCCCTGGGCTCCCCTGGGCTCACCTGGGCTCCCCTGGGCTCACCTGGGCTCCCCTGGGCTCACCTGGGCTCCCCTGGGCTCACCGGGGCTCCCCTGGGCTCCCCTGGGCTCACCGGGGCTCACCTGGGCTCCCCTGGGCTCACCTGAGCTCCCCTGGGCTCCCCTGGGCTCACCTGGGCTCCCCTGGGCTCCCCTGGGCTCACCTGGGCTCCCCTGAGCTCACCTGGGCTCCCCTGGGCTCCCCTGGGCTGACCTGAGCTCACCTGGGCTCCCCTGAGCTCACCTGGGCTCCCCCTGGGCTCACCTGGGCTCCCCTGGGCTCCCCTGGGCTCACCTGGGCTCCCCTGAGCTCACCTGGGCTCCCCTGGGCTCCCCTGGGCTGACCTGAGCTCCCCTGGGCTCCCCTGAGCTCACCTGGGCTCCCCTGGGCTCACCTGGGCTCACCTGGGCTCCCCTGGGCTCCTCTGGGCTCACCTGAGCTCACCGGGGCTCCCCTGGGCTCACCGGGGCTCACCGGGGCTCCCCTGGGCTCACCTGAGCTCCCCTGGGCTCACCTGAGCTCACCTGGGCTCACCTGGGCTCACCTGAGCTCACCGGGGCTCACCTGGGCTCTGGGCGGGGCTGGGGGGCTGCTGCGGATCCCAATCCCGATTTTGGGGTGCTGTTTTTGGGGTGATTTTTGGGGTGCAGGTACCTGTGCCGATTTTGGGGTGATTTTTGGGTTGCTGGTACCTGTGCCAATCCCGATTTTGGGGTGATGTTTTTGGGGTGATTTTTGGGGTGCAGGTACCTGTGCCCATCCCGATTTTGGGGTGATTTCGGGGTGCAGGTACCTGTGCCGATTTTGGGGTGCCGTTTTTGGGGTGCAGGTACCTGTGCCGCATGGAGGAGATGCACCAGTCCCTCGCGGATCCCAATCCCGATTTTGGGGTGCTGTTTTTGGGGTGATTTTTGGGGTGCAGGTACCTGTGCTGATTTTGTGGTGATTTTTGGGGTGCAGGTACCTGTGCCGATTTTGGGGTGATTTTTGGGGTGATGTTTTTGGGGTGATTTTTGGGGTGCAGGTACCTGTGCCGATTTTGGGGTGCCGATTTTGGGGTGCAGGTACCTGTGCCGCGTGGAGGAGATGCTCCAGTCGCTGCGGATCCCAATCCCGATTTTGGGGTGCTGATTTTGGGGTGATGTTTTTGGGGTGCAGGTACCTGTGCCCATCCCAATTTCGGGGTGATTTTTGGGGTGCAGGTACCTGTGCCGCGTGGAGGAGATGCGCCAGTCGCCATGGATCCCAATCCCGATTTTGGGGTGATTTTGGGGTGCAGGTACCTGTGCCGATTTTTGGGGTGTTTTTGGGGTGCAGGTACCTGTGCTGATTTTGGGGTGATGTTTTTGGGGTGATTTTTGGGGTGCAGGTACCTGTGCCGATTTTGGGGTGCCGATTTTGGGGTGCAGGTACCTGTGCCAATCCCGATTTTGGGGTGATTTTGGGGTGCAGGTACCTGTGCCGCGTGGAGGAGATGCGCCAGTCGCTGCGGATCATCCTGCAGTGCCTCAACAAGATGCCGCCGGGGGAGATCAAGGTGGACGACGCCAAAGTGTCGCCCCCGAAACGCGCCGAGATGAAGGTGACGTGGCACAGGTGTCCCGGGGGAGGTGACACAAGGAAAGGTGACACCAGGGCAGGTGACACCCAGCGCAGGTGACACCCAGGACAGGTAACACCCAGTGACACCCTGGGCAGGTGACAGTGCCAGCTCTGTGGGTGACACTGAGAGCAGGTGCCAATGCCAGCTGTGCAGGTGACACCCTGCACAAGTGACACCCAGCACAGATGACACCCAGCACAGGTGACACTCAGCACAGGTGACACCGGCACAGGTGCCAGTGCCAGCCCTGCAGGTGACACCAGCACAGGTGACACCTGCACAGGTGACAGCACAGGTGACACTCAGCACAAGTGACACCAGCACAGGTGACAGCACAGGTGCCAGGGCCAGCGCTCAGGTGACACTGAGGGCAGATGACACCCAGACCAGGTGACACCCAGCACAGGTGACACTCAGCACAGGTGACACCCAGGCCAGGTGACACTCAGCACAGGTGGCAGCACAGGTGGCAGCACAGGTGACACCAGCACAGGTGGCAGCATGGGTGACACCAGCACAGGTGACACCAACACAGGTGACAGCACAGGTGACACCCAGGCCAGGTGACACCCAGCACAGGTGACACCAGCACAGGTGACACCAGCACAGGTGACACCAGCACAGGTGCCAGGGCCACGCTCAGTGTCCCCTGTCCCCCCAGAGCTCCATGGAGTCCCTGATCCATCACTTCAAGCTCTACACCGAGGGCTACCAGGTGCCACCCGGGGCCACCTACACGGCCATCGAGGCCCCCAAGGTGACACTTGCTGCTCTGTGTCCTGTCCCGTGTGCCAGCCCTGTACCTGTGTCCCTGTCCCTGTCCCCAGCCCTGTCCCCGTGTCCCCAGCCCTGTACCTGTGTCCCCAACTCTGTCATTGTGTCCCCAGCCCTATACTTGTGTCCCCAGCCCTGTCCCCGTGTCCCCAGCCCCGTTCCTTTGTCCCCCCCTGTACTTGTGTCCCTGTGTCCCCAGCCCGGTTCCTGTGTCCCCAACTCTGTCATTGGGTCCCAAACCTGCCCCAGCCCTGTCCCCCTGTCCCTGTCCCCATGTCCCTCTCCCATGTCCCCAGTCCTGTCCCATGTCCCCTCAGGGTGAGTTTGGGGTGTACCTGGTGTCCCCATGTCCCTGTCCCCCTGTCCCTCTGTCCCTGTCCCCCTGTCTGTGTCCCCATGTCCCTGTCCCTTGTCCCTCAGGGTGAGTTTGGGGTGTACCTGGTGTCCCCATGTCCCTGTCCCTTGTCCCTCAGGGTGAGTTTGGGGTGTACCTGGTGTCCCCAATGCTGTCCCTTGTCCCTCAGGGTGAGTTTGGGGTACCTGGTGTCCCTAATCCTGTCCCATATCCCTGTCCCCAATCCTGTTCCCATGTCCCTGTCCCTGTTTCAGGGTGAGTTTGGGGTGTACCTGGTGTCCCCATGTCCCTGTCCCTGTTTCAGGGTGAGTTTGGGGTGTACCTGGTGTCCGACGGCAGCAGCCGCCCCTATCGCTGCAAGATCAAAGCGCCCGGATTCGCACACCTGGTACTGGGGGCACTGGGGGTACTGGGGATACTGGGGATACTGGGGACACTGGGGGTTACTGGGGATACTGGGGACACTGGGGACACTGGGGACACTGGGGCACTAAGGGACACTAAGGGACACTGGGGACACTGGGGGCACTGGGGACACTGGGGCACTGGGGACACTGGGGACACTGGGGACACTGGGGATACTGGGGGACTGGGGGCACTGGGGACACTGGGACACTGGGGACGCTGGGGACATTGGGGACACTAGGGACACTGAGGGACACTGGGGATACTGGGGATACTGGGACACGGGACACTGGGGACACTGGGGGCATTGGGGACACTGGGGATACTGGGGACACTGGGGGCACTGGGGACACTGGGGGACACTGGGGGCACTGGGGACACTGGGGATACTGGGGACACTGGGGGTACTGGGGACACTGGGGGCACTGGGGACACTGGGGGACACTGGGGGCACTACTGGGGCACTGGGGGCACTGGGGACACTGGGGACACTGGGGGATACTGGGGACACTGGGGATACTGGAGATACTGGAGATAATGGTGATACTGGGGGACACTGGGGGACATTGGGGACACTTGAGGGGTTCAGGGGGACGTTGGGACCCGGTTAATCGGTTGTTAATTGGCTGTTAATCGGGTGTTAATTGGTTATTGATCGGGTGTTGATCAGGTGTTGATCGGTGTTGATCGGGTCCCTGTGGTTGGTCGGGCTCTGTGGCTCGGGGCTGTTCCTGGTGTCACTCTGAGGGTCGGGGGCTGTTCCCGATGTCACTGAGGGTCGGGGCTGTTCCTGGTGTCACTCTGAGGGTCGGGGGGCTGTTCTGGTGTCACTCTGAGGGTCGGGGGCTGTTCCCGATGTCACTGAGGGTCGGGGCTGTTCCTGGTGTCACTCTGAGGGTCGGGGGGGCTGTTCTGGTGTCACTCTGAGGGTCGGGGGCTGTTCAGTTTCACTCTGTGTCTCGGGGGCTGTTCTGGTGTCACTCTGTGTCTCGGGGGGCTGTTCTGGTGTCACTCTGAGGCTCGGGGGGCTGTTCCTGGTGTCACTCTGAGGGTCGGGGGCTGTTCCCGGTTTCACTCTGTGTCTCGGGGGGCTGTTCTGGTGTCACTCTGTGTCTCGGGGGCTGTTCTGGTGTCACTCTGTGTCTCGGGGGCTGTTCCTGGTGTCACTCTGAGGCTCGGGGCTGTTCCTGGTGTCACTCTGAGGGTCGGGGGCTGTTCTGGTGTCACTGTGTCTCGGGGGGCTGTTCCTGGTGTCACTGTGTCTCGGGGGCTGTTCTGGTGTCACTCTGTGTCTCGGGGGCTGTTCTGGTGTCACTCTGTGGCTCGGGGGCTGTTCCTGGTGTCACTCTGTGGCTCCGGGCTGTTCTGGTGTCACTCTGCGTGTCGCTGGGTGTCACCCCGTCACCGCCTGTTCCCTTCCCGGCGCAGGCGGGGCTGGACAGGATGTCCCAGGGGCACATGCTGGCCGACGTGGTGGCAATCATCGGTACGGCGGGGCTGGGGGCTGGGGGGCCCTTTTGGGGGGCCCTTTTGGGGGGCCCTTCCCCCATTTGGGGTCCCCTTCCCTCATTTGGGGTTCCTTTCCCCCATTTGGGGTGCCCTTCCTCCTTTTGGGGTCCCCTTCCCTCATTTGGGGTCCCTTTGTGGGGTGCCCTCTCCCCTTTCAGGGGTCCCATCCCCACTTTTGGGGTCCCATCCCCATTTTTGGGGTCCCCTTTTGGGCTGTCCTTCTCCCTTTGGGGTCCCATTTCCCCATTTTTGGGGTCGTCCCTCCTCATTTTGGGGCCCCATTTTGGGGTCCCCTTCCCCCAGTTGGGGTCGTCCCTCCTCATTTTGGGGTCCCCATCTCCATTTTGGGGTCCCCTTTCAGGGGTCCCACCCCCATTTTTGGGGTCCCCTTTTGGGATACCCTTCCCCATTTTGGGGTGCCCTCACTTTGAGGTGTCCTTCCTTCCCCATTTTGGGGTTCCCTTACCTCATTTTGGGGTCCCTTCCCCATTTTTGGGTTTCTTTCCCCATTTGGGGTCCCCATCCCCATTTTTGGGGTCCCCCTTCCCCATTTTGGGGTGCCCTCACTTTGAGGTGCCCTTCCTTCCCCATTTTGGGGTCCCTTCCCCTATTTTGGGTTCCTTTCCCCATTTTTGGATCCCCCTTCCCTTTTAGGGGTCCCTTCCTCATTTTGGGGTCTCCTTCCCCTTCCCAACCCCACACCCCACTTTGAGGGGGTCTCTCCCCAATTTGGGGTGCGCTGACCCCATTTTTGGGGTGCCCTGACCCCCCTTTCCCCACAGGCACCCAGGACATCGTTTTTGGGGAGGTGGATCGCTGAGGGGGGTCCGGCCCCCTCCCTGTGCTGCTCTGCTTTGGGGGTCCCCCGCCCCCATCTCCAGTTTGGGGTCCCCCGCCCCCATCTCCAGTTTAGGTCCCCGCCCCCATCTCCAGTTTGGGGGTCCCCCCGCCCCCCAGTTCCAGTCAAATAAAGGCAAAATCGGGTCCTGAGTCTCTGTGTCCCCTCCTTCCCCTTTGGGGGTCTCTTGCCCTGTTTGGGGGCTCCTTTCCCAGTTTGGGGGGGCTCCTTTCCCATTTAGGGCCTCTTCCCAGTTTGGGGGGCTCCTTTCCCAGTTTGGGGGGCTCCTCTCCCAGTTTGGGGGGCTCCTTTCCCAGTTTGGGGGGCTCCTCTCCCAGTTTGGGATCTCTTCCCAGTTTGGGGGGCTCCTTCCCCAGTTTGGGGGGCTCCTTTCCCCAGTTTGGGGGGCTCCTTTCCCATTTAGGGCCTCTCTTCCCAGTTTGGGGGCTCCTTTCCCAGTTTGGGGGGCTCCTTTCCCATTTAGGGCCTCTCTTCCCCAGTTTGGGGGGCTCCTTTCCCAGTTTGGGGGCTCCTTTCCCATTTAGGGCCTCTCTTCCCAGTTTGGGGGGCTCCTTTCCCAGTTTGGGGGGCTCCTCTCCCAGTTTGGGGGCTCTCTCCCCAGTTTGGGGGGGCTCCTTCCCCGTTTGGGGATCTCTTTCCCCAGTTTAGGGGGCTCCTTTCCCAGTTTGGGAGGCTCCTTTCCCAGTTTGGGGTCTCTTCCCAGTTTGGGGGGACTCCTTTCCCCAGTTTGGGGGGCTCCTTTCCCAGTTTGGGGGGCTCCTTTCCCAGTTTGGGATCTCTTCCCAGTTTGGGGGGCTCCTTCCCCCAGTTTGGGGGCTTCTTTCCCCAGTTTGGGGGCTCCTTCCCAGTTTGGGGCACTTCATTCCCCCAGTTTAGGGGGCTCCTTTCCCAGTTTGGGAGGGCTCCTCTCCCAGTTTGGGATCTCTTTCCTCAGTTTGGGGGCTCCTTTCCCATTTAGAGCCTCTCTTCCCAGTTTGGGGGGCTCCTTTCCCAGTTTGGGACCTATTTCCCAAATTTAGGGGGGGTCCTTTCCCAGTTTGAGGGTCTCCTTTCCCAGTTTGGGGTCTCTTCCCAGTTTGGGGGCTCCTTTCCCAATTTGGGTCCCTTCATTCCCAGTTTGGGGGTCTCTTTCCCAGTTTGGGGGGGCTCCAGCCCAGTTTGGGGGGCTCCTTTCCCAGTTTGGGGTCTCCTTCCCCATTTCGGGCCCCTCTCCCAGTTTGGGGCAGGAAGGATCCCCCCAAAAACCAGGCGGGGGATCCCAAAATGGTGACAGAGCCCCCCAAAAAACGGGGGAAGGGGCTTCCCCCCCCCAGACCCCCGCACACCTCCCCCTCCCCGTGGGGATTTTGGGGACCCCCGTTCGGGGGGAGCGACACGCGGGGACCGCGGGAGGAGCCGCGGCGGCCCGGGGGAAGTGGGGGAGGGGCGGCGCCGCGGCCGCTCCGCGCGTGACCGCGGGACCCGCGGGGACCATGGGGGCGGCGGGGCCGCGCTGGCTGCGGGGGCTCGCGCTGCTGGGGACCCCCGCGCTGGCCGCAGGTGGGGGCAGGGGCGGGGGGTCCGGGGGGTTGGGGGTTCGGGGGATTTTGGGGGTGTCGGGGGGGTCTGGGATGATTTGGGGTGTCCGGGGGGGTGTGGGGTGTTGGGGGGGTTTCGGGGGATTTTTGGGGTGTCGGGGGGTTGGGGTGTCCAAAAGGTTTGGGGGGATTTGGGGGGATTTTGGGGCGATTTAGAGGATTTGGGGTGTCCAGGGGGGTGTTGGGGGGATTCGGAGGATTTTGGGGCGATTCAGAGGATTTGGGGTGTCGGGTGGGTGTGGGGTGTTGGGGGGTTTCGGGGGATTTTGGGGTGTCGGGGGTTGGGGTGTCCAAAAGGTTTGGGGGATTTGGGGGATTTTAGGGGCGATTTAGAGGAGGGTGTCCAGGGGGTGTTGGGGGATTCGAGATTTTGGGGCGATTCAGAGGATTTGGGGTGTCCGGGTGGGTGTGGGGTATTGGGGGGATTTGGGGGATTCCGGGGTGTCCGAGTGTTGGGGGGATTCGGGGGATTTTGGGTGTCCCGGGGGGTTGGGGTGATTTGTACAGGGGGTGTTAGGGGGATTCGGGATTTTGGGGTGTCAGGGGTGATTTGGGGTGTACAGGGGGGTGTTGGGGTGTCCAGACGGTTTGGGGGATTCGGGGGATTTTGGGGGATTCAGAGGATTTGGGGTGTCCAGGGGGTGTGGGATAATTTGGGGTGTCCGGGTGGGTGTGGGGTGTTGGGGGGATTCGGGGGATTTTTGGGGCGATTCAGAAGATTGGGGGTGTCCGGGGAGGTTGGGGAATTTTCGGGGGATTTTGGGGGATTTGGGGGCATTCTGAGGATTTGGGAGATTTATGGGATTCGGGTGTCCGGGAGGGTTTGAGGGAATTCGGGGGGATTTGGGAGGATTCAGGGGATTTTGGGGAAGTTTGGGGTGTCCGGGGTTTTTGGGGGGATTTGGGGGGTTGCTGGGAAGGGGCTTTGTAGGGGGGGAGGTTTTAGGAACTGGGAGGGTCTCAGGGATTTGGGGTGGCCCCGAGATTGGGGGGGTCCCAGGGACTGGGGGGGTCCAGGGGATCCAGGAGTTTGGGGTCACGAGGATTTGGGGTCACGAGGATTTGGGATCCCAGGGGTTTGGGGTCACAAAGATTTGGGGTCACAGGGATTTGGGATCTCAAGGATTTGGGATCCCAGGAGTTTGGGGCCACGAGGATTTGGTGTCACAAAGATTTGGGGTCACAGAGATTTGGGATTCTGAGGATTTGGGGTCACAGAGATTTGGGATTCTGAAGATTTGGGGTCACAGAGATTTGGGATCTCAAGAATTTGAGGTCACAGGGATTTGGGATCCTGATGATTTGGGGTCACAGAGATTTGGGGTCCAAAGGATTTGGAATCTCAAGGATTTGGGGTCCCAGGGATTTGGGATCCTGAGGATTTGGGATCCCAAGGATTTGGGGTCACAGAGATTTGGGGTCACAGAGATTTGGGATCTCAAGGATTTGGGGTCCCAGGGATATGGGACACATCCCCCCCCACTGTGCTCTGACCCAGCAACTCCCCAAAACCCCAAAATCCCCCCAAAACCCCAAAATCCCCCCAAACCCCCGCAGGGTTCCTGGCCGAGCCCCAGCTCTGCTACGTGCTGGACGCGGTGCTCTTCCTCTACAGCCTCATCCTCACCGGCCTCTACCTGCGCCTCCGGGTGAGGGCACCCCCAAGCCCCTTTTTGGGGGTCCCCAAAATTCCCCACCCCCACCGCTCCCTTCCCTTTTTTAATTTTTTTTTAATTTTTTTTCCCCATTTTCTCCCTTTATTTCCCCCAGTTCGTGGCTCGGCGGTGGCGAGGGGAGGCTGAGAAGGTAAAGGGGGGATTTTGGGGGGCATTTTTGGGGTTTGGGGGGGATTTTTGGGGTTTGGAGGATTTTGGGGTGTCCGGTTGTGCCACCCCAAAAATCCCTTTCGGTTTCTGTTCCCGCAGCCGAAGGAGGAGGCGCTGTACGCCGTGAGTCGGGGGCGGGGTTTGGGGCGGGGCTTATTTGGGATTTGGGGGGTCTGGGATTTGGGGTGACACCCGATTATGGGGTGGGATTTGGGGGGTTTGGGGTTTGGGGTGTTTGGGATTTGGGGGGTTTGGGATTTGAGGTGTTTATTTGGGATTTGGGGGTTTTGGGATTTGGGGGGTTTGGGGTTTGGGGTGTTTATTTGGGATTTGGGGGGTTTGGGATTTGGGGGTTCTGGGATTTGGGGTCCCTCCTGTTTATGGGGGTGGGATTTGGGGGGTTTGGGATTTGGGGTGTTTATTTGGGATTTGGGGGTTTGGGATTTGGGGGTTCTGGGATTTGGGGTCCCCCCTATTTATGGGGTGGGATTTGGGGGTTTGGGATTTGGGGTGTTTATTTGGGATTTGGGGTGTTTGGGATTTGGGGTCCCCCCTATTTATGGGGTGAGATTTGGGGGGTTCCCTCTGTTTATGTGATAAAATTTGGAGTGTTTGGGATTTGGGGATTTGGGATTTGGGGTGTTTGGGATTTGGGGTGTTTGGGAATAGGGGTAGTCTGGGATTTGGGGTGTTTGGGATTTGGAGTGTTTGGGATTTGGGGTGTTTGGGATTTGGGGTGTTTTGGGAATAGGGGTAATTGGGATTTGGGGGGTCTAGAATTTGGGGTGACACCCGATTATGGGGTGGGATTTGGGGGTTCTCTCTATGGGGGTAAAAATTTGGGGTGTTCGGGATTTGGGGGATTTGGGATTTTGGGTGTTTGGAATTTGGGATGTCCCCAGACCCTAAGGAACCATTTATGGGGTGAGATTTGGGGGGTTCCCTCCATTAATAGGTTTCAGATTTGGAGGGTTTGGGATTTGGGGGGTTTGGGATTTGGGGTGTTTATTTGGGATTTGGGGGTTTGGAATTTGGGGTGTCCCCAGACCCTAAACCACCATTTGTGGGGTGAGATTTGGGGGTTCCCTCAATTAATGGGGGTAAAATTTGGGGTGTTTGGGATTTGGGGGGTTTATTTGGGATTTGGGGTCCCCCCATTTATGGGGGTGAGATTTGGGGGGGTTCTCTCCATTATTTGGTTTCAGATTTGGGGTGTTTGGGATTTGGGGTGTTTGGAATTTGGGGTGACATCCGTTTATGGGGGTGGGATTTGGGGTGTTTGGGATTTGGGGTGTTCAGGATTTGGGGATTTGGGATTTGGGGTCCCCTCCCATTTATGGGTGTCAGATTTGGGGTGTTCGGAATTTGGGGTGTTTTGGGATTTGGGGTGTTTATTTGGGATTTGGGGTCCCTCCCATTTATGGGGGTGAGATTTGGGGGGTTCCCTCCATTATTTGGTTTCAGATTTGGGGTGTTCGGGATTTGGGGTGTTTGGGATTTGGGGTGTTTGGAATTTGGGGGTAACATCCGTTTATGGGGTGGGATTTGGGGTGTTTGGGATTTGGGGGGTTTTGGGATTTGGGGGAGTTTGGGATTTGGGGTGTTTATTTGAGATTTGGGGATTTGGGATTTGGGGTCCCCCCCATTTATGGGTGTCAGATTTGGGGTGTTCGGAATTTGGGGTGTTTGGGATTTGGGGTGTTTATTTGGGATTTGGGGTCCCCCCATTTACGGGTGTCAGATTTCGGGTGTTTTTGGGGATTTGGGGGGTCTGTCCCTATTCTGGGGCCGTCACATCCTGGGGACCCCTTTGGGGGTCCCCCAACTTTTTGGGGGTGTCACTGGTGTGGGGGAGGGGCGGCACAGACCCCCCAAAAATCGCCCTAACCCCCATGAGGGTCTCAGCTCGGAGCACCAGGAGACCCTCTGAGACCCTGCAGATGAAGCCCTCCTGACCCCCCAGTGTCCCCCAAATGTCCCCCTGACCCCCCGACCCCCCAAATGTCCCCAAACCCCCAGGACCCCCCGTGCCGGAAAACTGGAATTTCCCCGAATTGCAGAATTTGGCTCCAAATTCAGATTTTTGGGGGGCTCCCCCTTCTCCCTCCCCCCCTCAGGGGTGTTTGTGTCCCCCAAATTCTGTCTGAGGAAACCCCATGGAAATAAACCAGTGCAAACCAGTTTAAAGCAGTTCAAATCAGTATAAACCGGTTCAAACCGCTTCAAAATGGTTCAAGGCAGTTCACATCAGTTTAAACCAGTTCAAACCAGCTCAAATCGCTTCGAACTGGTTCAAATCAGTTTAAACGAGTTCAAAGTGGTTCAAATCAGTTTAAACCAGCTTTGGGGTCACTGGGGTCACTTTGGGGTCATTTTGGGGTCAGTGGGGTCAGTTTTGGGGTCACTTTGGGGTCACTTTGGGGTCAGTTTTGGGGACACTGGGGTCACTCTGGGGTCAGTTTTGGGGTCACTTTGGGGGTCACTTTGGGGGTCAGTTTTGGGGTCACTCTGGGGGTCAGTTTTGGGGACACTTTGGGGACACTTTGGGGTCAGTTTTGGGGTCACTCTGGGGTCCCCCTCAATCTCAGCACCCCCGGCCCCCTGTAGTGACCCCCAAAACTCCTGAGCATCTGTTAACCCCTTAAACCCCTGGCAGTGAGACCCCTGCCCAAACCTGAGCCCCCCCCCAGCTTCATGGAACCCCCCCGTGTGACGTCACGCGAGTGACGTCACCGCGCAGCACCGCCGCGAACAGCGCCCCCTTCCTGTTCCCGCCGCACCCCCTGTTTCCACGGCAACGCAGCCCCGTTCCCATAGCAACGGCATCCCGTTCCCACGGCGACAGCGCCCCGTTCGCGTGTCAGCGACCCCCTGTCCCATGGCGACAACACCCTTCTGTTCCCATGGCAACAGCCCCTCCCATTTCCCACGCCCTCTGGTTACCATGGCAACAGCCCCCCAAGCCCGTGGCGACTGTAACCCGCGTTCCCATGCGCCCCGCTCCCCATTCTCATCGCAACAGCCCCTCTGTTTCCATGGCAACAACCCCTCCTTCCTGTGACAACAGCCCCGTCCCCATGGCAACAGCTCCGTTCCCACGCCCACGGCGCACGCGCGGCGCTGTCCCCGCCTCTCCGTCTTTCCGACTCCATTTCCCATCAGCCCCCGCGGCCCCGGGCGCGCTAACGGCGCTCGGCAGCCCCGCGGACTCCATTTCCCATCACACCCCGCGGCGCGGCCGGGGGGGTGTGTCCGTACGGCGGCCGGCGCGGGCCCGGTCTCGTGACGCGCGCCGTGCGCGGAGGCCAAGATGGCGGACGAGGAGGGCGAAGCGCGGCCGGGGGCGCGGAACGGAGCCGGGGAGGGACCCCCGGGCGGGCCCCGCGTCGTCCGCATCGTCAAATCCGAGTCCGGCTACGGCTTTAACGTCCGCGGGCAAGTGAGCGAAGGCGGGCAGCTGCGCAGCATCAACGGCGAGCTGTACGCGCCGCTGCAGCACGTCAGCGCCGTGCTGGGCGGAGGGGCCGCGGACCGCGCCGGGGTGCGCAAGGGGGACCGCATCCTGGAGGTGTGAGTACGAGGGGGCCGCCCGCCCACAGCCCCCCGGCAGCCGGCCCCGGGAACGGCCCCCCAGGCGGCCGGGGGAGGGGGAAGGGGTCCTGAGGGGGCTCTGAGGGGGAATGGGGGGTCGTGAGGGGGCTCTGAGGGGGAATGGGGGGTCCTGAGGGGGCTCTGAGGGGGAATGGGGGGTCCTGAGGGGGCTCTGAGGGGGAATGGGGGGGTCCTGAGAGGGCTCTGAGGGGGATTGGGGGGTCCTGAGGGGGGCTCTGAGGGGGAATGGGGGGTCGTGAGGGGGCTCTGAGGGGGGAATGGGGGGTCCTGAGGGGGGCTCTGAGGGGGAATGGGGGTCGTGAGGGGGGCTCTGAGGGGGAATGGGGGTCCTGAGACGGCTCTGAGGGGGAATGGGGGCTCTGAGGGGGTTGTGAGGGGGAATGGGGGAGTCCTGAGGGGGGCTCTGAGGGGCAAAGGGGGGTCCTGAGGGGGGTCCTGAGGGGGGCTCTGAGGGGTTTGAGGGTCCTGAGGGGGATTGGGGGGGTCCTGAGGGGGGCTCTGAGGGGATTGGGGGTCCTGAAGGGTCTTTGAGGGGGCTCTGAGGGGGGTCGGGGGTCCTGAGGGGGGCTCTGAGGGGGTTTGAGGGGGCTCTGAGGGGGCTGGGGGGGACGATCCTGAAGGGGGTGGGCGCCCTGTGGAGGCGTTTGGGGGGGTGTTGGGGGTCGTGAGGGTCCCTTGCTGAGAGTGTCATGAGGTGGGGGTGAGCCCCCAATCCTTAGTAGAGATTTGGGGGGGTCCTGAGGGGGCTGAGGGTCCCTTGGTGAGGGTGCCATGAGGGGGAGTGAGACCCCCCAGACTTTTATGGGAATTTGGGGGTTCCTGGGGACAGGAGGCTGAGCCCAGACTGAGCCTCCCACCCCTCACTGGGAATTTTGGGGGGTCCTGAGGGGGCTGAGCCACACGGGGAATTAGGGGGGGGGTCCCAAAGAAGGAGGATGAGCCTCCCACCCCTCACTGAGGATTTTGGGGGGATTTTACAGGAACCTCTAAAAGGGGAACTCTTGGATTTCAACGTGGGGTCCCTGCTGGGGAGGCCAGAGGAGAATTTTTAGGGATAAAACTTTTGGATTTCAATGCTAGGACCATCCTGAGGAGTGCAAAGAAACATTTTTAGGGATAAAACTTTTGGGTTTCGACGTGGAAATATTTCTTCCCATTCCTGAAGCTCGTGTTCTCCAGCTCTGCTGCTTTTTGCCACCCAAAATTGTAACTTTGACCTAGAAAACACCTTCCCATGGGAATATTCCTGATATTCCTGCTGTGTGGAAACTCATCTTCACCCTCAAAACCAAAAATCCTTAAACTTTGTGCCTGTTTTGGGGGTGAAACCCTTCAAATCCCAGCAATTTCCCCTCATTTTTGAGCATTTTGGGGAACATTTAAAACTGAGTTTGGCATGAGAGAGGTTTGGAATTTTGGGATTCAGTGGCTGGTGCCAGGTGATGACTGGGACATGGTGTGTGAAATAATTAAGCCCTGGGGTTAATTATTTGGCTTAATGATGGTTAATGAAGGAGGTTTGCTTGTGGTCTCCCAATCTCTGGTGTCCCTATGGGAGCTGCAAGGGTTGGGAATTTCCTCTTGTTTATAAATTTATTTACTGGGAGAAGTGGCTTTAATTTGTCCCTGTGTCCTGTAGGGCTGCCAGGTTGGCTCTTGCTCTATTCCTATATGCCAGTATTTCAATAATCCTGTGTTTTGTATCCCAAAATTTCAATAATCCAGTGCTCTCATATCCCAATATTTCAATATTCTAGTATTCCTATATCCCAATATTTCAATATTCTAGTATTCCTATATCCCAATATTTCAATATTCTAGTATTCCTATATCCCAATATTTCAATATTCTAGTATTCCTATATCCCAATATTTCAATATTTTAGTGTTCCTGTATCCCAATATTTCAATATTCTAGTATTCCTATATCCCAATATTCCAACAATCCAGTGTTCCTGTATCCCAATATTTCAATATTCTAGTATTCCTGTATCCCAATATTTCAATAATCCAGTGCTCCTATATCCCAATATTTCAATAATCCAGTGTTTCTGTATCCCAATATTTCAATAATCCAGTGTTTCTGTATCCCAATGTTTCTATAATCCAATGTTCTTATATCCCAATATTTCAATTTCCCACTAGCCTTGTATCCCAAAATGTCAATATTCCAATATTTCAGTATTCCTATGTTTCAATATTTCAATATTCTATTATTCCAATATTTCAGTATTGCAATATCCCAGTGTTCCAACACTGCTAAATTCCTATTTCTCTATATCCAAATATTCCCATAATTCAATGTCACTATGCCCAAACATTCCCATTTTCCCATATTCCAAAATTACCAAATTCCCATATTCCAGCATTCCTATTCTTTGCTGCAGAAACCACCCCAAAATTCCAGAGTCCCATCCGTGTTCCATCTTAAAATCCCCCAGAGGAGCCTGGGCAGGAACAGGGTGAACATGGAGGGAATTCAGTGGGAATTTGGGATTTGCTCCATTTAGGAATGGGGTGAACATGGAGGGAATTCAGTGGGAATTTAGGATTTGTTCCATGCAGGAAGAGGTTGAACATGGTGGGAATTCAATTGGAATTTGGGATTTATTCCTTTAGGAATGAGGTGAACATGGAAAGAGCCACCCACAAGCAGGTGGTGGATGGGAATTCAGTGGGAATTTGGGATTTGTTCCATAGAGGAATGGGGTGAACATGGAGGGAATTCAGTGGGAATTTGGGATTTGTTCCATAGAGGAATGGGGTGAACATGGAGGGAATTGAGTGGGAATTTGGGATTTGTCCATTTAGGAACAGAGTGACCATGGAGGGAATTCAGTGGATATTTGAGATTTGTTCCCTTTAGGAACGGGCTGAATGTGGAAGGAGCCACCCATAACCCAGTGGTGGATCTGATCCATGGGAATTCAGTGGGAATTTGGGATTTTTACCCTTCAGGAGCTGGGTGAACATGGAGGGAGCCACACAGAAGAAGGTGGTGGATGGGAATTCAGCGGGAATGTGGGATTTGTTCCACACAGGAATGGGGTGAACACGGATGTGAATTCAGTGGGAATTTGGGATTTATTCCTTTAGGAACCACCCACAAGCAGGTGGTGGATGTGAGTTCAGTGGGAATTTGGGATATTTTCCCCTTTAGGAATGGTGTGAATGTGGAAGGAGCCACCCACCAGCAAGTGGTAGATGGGAATTCAGTGGGAATTTGGGATTTGTTCCATACAGGAATGGTGTGAACAGCCACCCACAAGCAGTTGGTGGATGTGAACTGAGTGTGAATTTGGGATTTTTTCCCTTACAGGAACGGTGTGAACGTGGAGGGAGCCACCCACAAGCAGGTGGTGGATCTGATCCGGGCCGGGGAGAAGGAGCTGGTGCTGACGGTGCTGTCGGTGCCGCCACACGAGGCCGAGAGCCTGGAGCCGCCCGAGGAGCCGCTGGGGCCGCCCTTCTACGACTACAGCGAGAAGCAGGCGGTGCCCATCTCCATCCCCACCTACAAGCACGTGGAGCAGAGCGGGGAGAAGTTCGTGGTGAGGCTTCTTCACCCCCGGGGCTGCGGGGGAACGGGGCAGTCGGGACTTTGGTTGTTTGGGGGTTGGTGGGGTTTTTCTTTTTGGTTTTTTTCCCAAAAATTCAGGGTTTTTTTCCAAAAATTCAGGGTTTTTTTCCCCGAAAAATCAGGGGTTTTGCCAAAAAATTAGGGGTTTTTTTTTCTGAAAAAAATCAGGTGTTTTCCCAAAAAAATCCGGTTTTTTTTCCTAAAAAATCAGCGGTTTTTTTCCTAAAAAATCAGGGTTTTTTTCCCAAAAACTCAGGTTTTTTTTTCCCAAAAACTCAGGGTTTTTTTTCCCAAAAACTCAGGTTTTTTTTTCCCGAAAAATCAGTGTTTTTTTACCTAAAAAAATCAGGGTTTTTCCCAAAAAATCAGGGGATTTTTTTCCGAAAAAATCAGGGTTTTTTTTTCTAAAAATTCAGGGTTTTTTCCCAAAAAATCAGCTTTTTTTTTTTTTTCCTGAAAAATCAGCGGGTTTTTTTCCCCAAAAAAATCAGGGGTTTTTTTCAAAAAAAATCAGGGTTTTTTCCCGAAAAATCCGGGGTTTTTCCAAAAAATTAGGGTGGTTTTTTTTTCGAAAAAATCAGGGGTTTTTCCCAAAAAATCAGGGGTTTTTTTTACCAAAACATCAGGGTTTTTTTCCCCAAAAAATCAGGGGCTTTCCCAAAAAATTAGGGGTTTTTTATCTGAAAAAATCAGGTGTTTTCCCAAAAAAATCCGGTTTTTTTCCTAAAAAATCAGCGGTTTTTTTTCCCCAAAAAATCAGGGGTTTTCTACCCGAAGATTCAGGGTTTTTTCCCCAAAAAATCAGGGTTTTTACCCAAAAGGCAGTGGTTTTCACAAGAAAGAAAAAAAATCTTATCTGAGAAAATCAGGGGTTTTTCCGCCCCAAAAAATCAGGTTTTTTTCCCCCCAGAAAATCAGGGTTTTTCCTAAAAAATCAGGGTTTTTTTTTCCAATATAGCAGGATTTTTTTCCCAAAAAATCAGGGTTTTTTTCCAAAATAGCAGGGTTTTTTCCAAAATAGCAGGGTTTGTTGCAAGAAAATCAGAGTTTCTCCCCCAAAAAAATCAGGGTTTTTTTTCCTGAAAAATGAGAGTTTTTCCCAAAAAACCAGGGTTTTTTTCCCCGAAAAATCAGGGTTTTCTTTTCCCAAAAAATCAGGGGTTGTTTTTTCCCAAAAAATTCAGGGTTTTTTCCTGAAAAATCATGGGGTTTTTTTCCAAAAATTCAGGGTTTTACCCCCAAAAAAATTAGGGTTTTTTTTCCCAAAAAATCAGGGTTTTTCCCCAAAAAGCAGTGGTTTTCACAAAAAAAAAATCAAATTTTTTCACAGAAAATTCAGGGTTTTACCCAAAAATCAGAGTTTTTCTCAAAAAATCATGTTTTTTCCCAAAAAATCAGGGGTTTCCCCCAAAATAGCAGGGTTTTGCCCTAAAAAAGCAGAATTTTCCCCAAAATGTGAGAATTCTTCCTGCCAACAGCAGGATTTCTCAGGAGAAAGAACCTTGAGCCTGAATCCCAAAATTTAGGGCTTTGGGTGGAAAATGAGGAATTTTGGATTTTTCATTGTCTCATTAGAAGGAGCCAAGAATTTAAATCCCAAAATTTGGGACTGTGGGTGGAGCACAGGGAGTTTGGGATCTCTCTGCATTCCATGGGAAGGAGTCAGGAACCTAAATCCAAATATTTGGGGGTTTGGATAGAAAATGAGGAATTTTGGATCTCTCTGTGTCTTGTGGGAAGTATCCATGACCCTGAATCCCAAAATTTGGGACTTTGGACACAACATGAGGAGTTTGGGATCTCTCTGTGCCTTGGAGAGAATATCCATGACCCTGAATCCCAAAATTTGGGGCTTTGGGTGTAACACAGGGAGTTTGGGATGTCTCAGTGTCTCATGAGAAGTATCCATGACCCTGAATCCCAAAATTTGGGGCTTTGGACACAACATGAGGAGTTTGGGATCTCTGGGAAGTATCAATGACCCTGAATCCCAAAATTTGGGGCTTTGGATACAACATGATTAGTTTGGGATCTCTCTGTGTTTTGGAGAGAGAATCCATGACCCTGAATCCCAAAATTTGGGGCTTTGGATACCATATGAGGAGTTTGAGATCTCTGGGAAGTATCAATGACGCTGAATCCCAAAATTTGGGGCTTTGGACACAACATGATTAGTTTGAGATTTCTGGGAAGTATCCATGACCCTTGGATCCCAAAATTTTGGATTCTGAGTCCCTGGCCCAGCGGGATCAGCAGGCACAGCCCCAGCTCCGGGCTCATTCCCCTCCTCACCCCCACCCCTCTCTCCAGGAGGGGATTTTGGGGCCCACCTGTGCTTCTGGGGCTCTTTCCCCAGGTGTACAACGTTTACATGGCCGGGAGGCAGCTGTGCTCCAAGCGCTACCGGGAATTTGCCATCCTGCACCAGAACCTGAAGCGCGAATTCGCCAACTTCACCTTCCCGCGCCTGCCGGGCAAGTGGCCGTTCTCGCTGTCCGAGCAGCAGCTGGACGCCCGCAGGAGGGGCCTGGAGGAGTACCTGGAGAAGGGTAGGGGCTGGGCTGCTCCAGATCCTCGTCCCAGTCCTGAAATCCCAAAATCCATCCTCATCGCAATCGCGAAATTCCAAAATTCTTCCTCATTCTGAAATCCATCCTCGTCCTGAAATCTTGAAATCCATCCTCGTCCCAATCCCAAAATTCCAAAATTCTTCCTTGTCCTGAAATCCATCCTCGTCCTGAAATCCATCCTCATCCCAATCCTGAAATTCCAAAATCCATCCTCTTCCTGAAATCCATCCCCATCCCAATCCTGAAATCCCAAAATCCATCCTCGTCCTGAAATCCATCCGAAATCCTGAAATCCGTCATCCTGAAATCCATTCTCATCCCAATCCTGAAATCCCAGAATTCCTCCTCGTCCTGAAATCCATCCTCCTCCTGAAATCCATCCATAATCTGGAAATCCCTCATCCTGAAATCCATCCCCATCCCAATCCTGAAATCTCAAAATCCTTCCTTGTCCTGAAATCCATTCTCATCCCAATCCTGAAATCCCAAAATCCATCCTCATCCTAAATCCATCCTCATCCTAAATCCCTCCTCATCCCAAATTCCCCACTCATCCCAAAAACCTCCTCCCGGTCCCGAATTCCCTCCTCATCCCAAAAACCTCCCCCTCATCCCAAATTCCCTATTCATCCCAAATCCCTCCACATCCTGAATCCCAAAATCCCGAATTCCCTCCTCATCCCGAATTCCCCCCTCATCCCGAATTCCCCCCTCATCCCGAATTCCCCCCTCATCCCGAATTCCCCCTCATCCCGAATTCCCTCCTCATCCCGAATTCCCTCCTCATCCCGAATCCCCCTAATCCCAAATCCCCCCTGATCCCAAATTCCCTCCTCATCCCAAAAACCTCCCCCCTGATCCCAAATTCCCCTATCCCAAGCCCCTGACCCCCGTGCCGCTGTGTCCCGCAGTTTGCTCCATCCGGGTCATCGGCGAGAGCGACATCATGCAGGAGTTCCTGTCGGAGTCGGACGAGGTGGGTGACGTCATCCCTGGGAATTCCATGGAAAAACCTTCCAGGGAATCACTGGGTGGGAAAACCTTCCCCAGGCCCTGTCCCCAAGTGTCACATCCATGGGTTTGGGGACAATTTATGGGATTGAGGATTGGTCCAGCAGAATTCCATGGGAAAAAAACCTAAATCTTTCATGGGATGTCCAAAATTGGAAAAGGTCTTGGAGCTCCTCAGTCCAAGTGTCCCCAGAGCCACCCCAAGTGTCACTTCCATGGGTTTGGGGACAATTCCAACTTTTTATGGGATTATGAGGATTGGTCCATCAGAGTTCCATGGAAAAAAAATTCCCAAACCTTCCATGGGATGAGCAAAATTGGAAAAACCCTCAGAGCTCCTCAGTCCAAGTGTCCCCAGGGCCATGTCACTTCCATGGGTTTGGGGACAATTCCAACTTTTTATGGGATTGAGGCACCCCAAACTCCCAGAATTCCTCCAGTCCCCAGAATCCTTCAGGATCCAGGGAACACAGATTCCTAATTCCTGATTTTTGGGGAATTTTTTCCACTGGGGGATTTTGAGGGATCCCAAACCAGGATTTCCTGATTTTGGGGGTGGAATTTTCCATTGGGGGATTTTGAGGGATCCCAAATCACTGGAAAATTGGGATTTCCTGATTTTGGGGGGGAATTTTCCCTACTGAGGGATTTTGAGTGATCCCAAACCAGGATTCCCTAATTTTTGGGGAGGAATTTCTTCCTATTAGGGGATTTTGAATGATCCCAAATAATTTGAAAATCGAAATTCCCTGATTTTTGGGGGGAATTTTTCCCTGCTGAGCCGTTTTAAGTGATCCCTAATCACTGGGAAATCGGGATTTCCTGATTTTTGGGGGGGAATTTCTTCCTGTTAGGGGGTTTTGAATGATCCCAAATCGCTGGAAAATTGGGGTTCCCTGATTTTTTGGGGATTTTTTCCCAGAATTACAACGGCGTCTCGGACGTGGAGCTGCGCGTGGCGCTGCCGGACGTCACCACGGTCACGGTCAGGGTGAAGAAGAACAGCACCACAGACCAGGTGTACCAGGTGAGCCCCAAAAATTGTCCTTCCCCCAAAAATTGTCCTTCCCCCAAAAATTGTCCTTCCCCCAAAAATTGTCCTTCCCCCTCAAAAATTGTCCTTCCCCCCAAAAATTGTCCTTCCCCTAAAAATTGTCCTTCCCCTAAAAATCGTCCTTCCCCCCAAAAATTGTCCTTCCTCCAAAAATTGTCCTTCCCCCCAAAAATTGTCCTTCCTCCAAAATTGTCCTTCCCCCCAAAAATTGTCCTTCCTCCAAAAATTGTCCTTCCCCCAGGAATTGTTCTTCCCCCCAAAAATTGTCCTTTCCCCCCAGGAATTGTCCTTCCCCAAAAAAATTGTCCTTCCCCCAAAAAATTGTCCTTCCCCCTCAAAAATTGTCCTTCCCTCCAAAAATTGTCCTTCCCCTCAAAAATTGTCCTTCCCTCCAAAAATTGTCCTTCCCCAAAAAAATTGTCCTTCCCACGAGGAATTCCCATCCCCCCAACTCCATTTCCTCACCCCCACCTGGATTTTCCTTTTCCCCACCTGGATTTTTCTCTTCCCACCTTGATTTCCCCCCATTTTTTGACAATTGGGACCCACTGAATCCATGAATTATGGGGAATAAAACAGCACAAGGGAGACCCTTTGGAAGAAGGAGCTGAAAACTCTTCTGGAATTCCAGAATCCTGTGGATTAATGGGATTTGGACACAACCCATGGAGTTCCACTCCAGCTTTTGGCTGTGGGGATGATCCCAGAGGGGATTTTCCTGGGGGAGTCCAGGCTGGGACTGTGGGGACACCATTTGGGATGGGATGAGGAGCTGGCCTGGCTGTGCTGGCACAGCTCCAAGTGGGTTTTCCATGCTCAGGGGGTTCCTGGGGTGCTGATGCTGTTTTCCTGGGTTTTCCAGGCTGTGGCTGCCAAGGTGGGCATGGACAGTGTCACTGCCAACTACTTCGCCCTCTTCGAGGTCATCAACCACTCCTTTGGTGAGCCTGGAATTCCTGGGGTTTAGGGGAGAAACTGGGGGAAATGGGAAGGGAGGGGATCCTTGGGGTGGGACTGGGGGATCTGGGGGGTCACACAGAGCCAGGCTGGGTTTGGATCATTCCAGGGGTGGGGAATCCATGGAATAACCTGGGTTTGGATTGAGGAGAATCCATGGAATAATCTGGGTTTGGATTCATGGGAATCCATTAATTAACCTGGGTTTGGATTGCAGGGAATCCGTGGAATAATCTGGGTTTGGATTGAAGGGAATCCATGGAATAATTTGGGTTTGGAATCTATGGAATAATCTGAGTTTGGGTTGAAGGGAATCCATGGAATAATTTGGATTTGGATGGCAAGGAATCCATGGAATAACCAGGGTGGGGAATCCATGGAATAACCTGGGTTTGGATTGAGGGGAATCACCTGGGTTTGGGTGGCAAGGAATGCATGGAATAACCTGGGTGGGGAATCCATGGAATAACCTGGGTTTGGATTGCAGGGAATCCATGGAATAATTTGGGTTTGGATTGCAGGGAATCCATGGAAAAATCTGGGTTTGGATGAAGGGAATCCATGGAATAATTTGAGTTTGGAATCCATGGAATCACCTGGGTTTGAATTCCATGGAATCACCTGGGTTTGGATTGCAGGGATGGAGAATCCATGGAATCCCCTAGGGTAGGGAAGGATTTATCCCTAAAATCCCATTAAAGCAGGACAGGGAGTCCTGGAATGCTTTGGGATGGAAAAGATCCTCAGGATCTTTGGGAAGATTTTGGGATGATTCTAGAGAATTTGGGGATCATTCTGGAAGGATTTGGGATAATTTTTCAGGATTTTAACTCTGATTTTTTTGCCTCTCCTGGAACCCCTGTCCTGCCCTCACCATCCCATGATTTGGGATCATCTTAATAGATTTAGCAGCCATTTTAGAGAACTTGAGAATAATTTTGGAAGATTTTGGGATAACTTTTGAAGGTTTTAAATGGAAAAATCCCATTTTAACTCTGATTTTTTGCCTCTCCTGGTACCCCTGTCCTTCCCACATCCTGCCCTCGCCATCCCATAATTTCCCATGATTTCCCATGATTTCCCATGTTTTTTCCTGTCTCCCAGTGAGGAAGCTGGCTCCCAACGAGTTCCCCCACAATCTCTACATGCAGAACCACACTTGGGATTTTAGGGATGTTCCTCCAGATTCCAGGGATCATCCTGGAAGGGTTTGGGATCATCTTGGAGAATTTAGGAGCCATTTTAGAGGATTTGGGAATAATTTTGGAAGATTTGGGATCATCCTGGAAGGGTTTGGGATCATCTTGGAGAATTTAGGAGCCATATTTAGAGGATTTGTTGATAACTTGAGAAGATTTTGGGTCGAGTCTGGACAGATTTGGGATAATTTTTGACGGTTTTATGAGTGAAAATCCCATTTTAACTCTGATTTTTTGCCTCTCCTGGTACCCCTGTCCTTCCCACGCCCTGCCCTCGCCATCCCATAATTTCCCATGGATTTCCCATGATTTCCCATGTTTTTCCTGTCTCCCAGTGAGGAAGCTGGCTCCCAACGAGTTCCCCCAAATCTCTACATGCAGAACCACACTTGGGATTTTAGGGATGTTCCTCCAGATTCCAGGGATCATCCTGGAAGGAATTTGGGTCATCCTGGAAAGATTTGGGATCATCTTGGAGAATTTAGGAGCCATTTTAGAGGATTTGGGAATAATTTTGGAAGATTTGGGATCATCCTGGAAGGGTTTAGGATCATCTTGGAGAATTTAGGAGCCATTTTAGAGGATTTGTTGATAACTTGAGAAGATTTTGGGTCGATTCTGGACAGATTTGGGATAACTTTTGACGGTTTTATGAGTGAAAATCCCATTTAAACTCTGATTTTTTTGCCTCTCCTGGTTCCCCTGTCCTTCCCACGCCCTGCCCTTGCCATCCCATGATTTCCCATGATTTCCCATGATTTCCCATGATTTCCCATGTTTTTTCCTGTCTCCCAGTGAGGAAGCTGGCTCCCAACGAGTTCCCCCACAAGCTCTACATGCAGAACCACACTTGGGATTTTAGGGATGTTCCTCCAGATTCCAGGGATCATCCTGGAAGGGTTTAGGATCATCTTGGAGGATTTAGGAGCCATTTTAGAGGATTTGTTGATAACTTGAGAAGATTTTGGTTTGATTCTGGACAGATTTGGGATAATTTTTGACGGTTTTATGAGTGAAAATCCCATTTTGACACCGATTTTTTTGCCTCTCCTGGTTCCCCTGTCCTTCCCACGCCCTGCCCTCGCCATCCCATAATTTCCCATGGATTTCCCATGATTTCCCATGGTTTGTCCTGTCTCCCAGTGAGGAAGCTGGCTCCCAACGAGTTCCCCCACAAGCTCTACGTGCAGAACTACACGTCGGCCGTGCCGGGGACGTGCCTGACGCTGCGCAAGTGGCTCTTCACCACCGAGGAGGAGGCGCTGCTCAACGACAACGACCTGGCCGTGGCCTACTTCTTCCACCAGGTAGGGAATTCCCAGCTGGAATCTCCCTGGAATTCCTCAGGAAAACTCCCTCTGGGGTGCCATGGTTGATCCCAAAGTTTTGGGATGTTGGTTGTTTCCGTGGGATTGAGGCGCTGCCAACTTCTCGAGAATCCGCTGGGCCAGGTGAGGAATTCCCAGCAGGAATTGGCAGCAGGAATTCCCATTTTTATGGGATTGAGGCACCCCAAGCTCCCAGGACTGCACCAGGTACAGAATTCCCAGCTGGAATTCCATTGCAGAACTCATTCAGGCCACTGGAAGGTGATTGGGTCTAATGGTTGACCCAACATTGGGAATTCCTTCTTTTTTATGGGATTGAGACACCCCAAACTCCCAGAAGGACTCAACCAGGTACACAATTCCTGCCTGGATTCCCCCTGGAATTACTTGGGAAAAGTCTTTCTGGGGTGCCATGCTTGATCCCAGAGTTTTGGGATGTTGGTTGTTTCCATGGGATTGAGGCGCTGCCAACTTCTCGAGAATCCGCTGGGCCAGGTGAGGAATTCCCAGCAGGAATTGGCAGCAGGAATTCCCATTTTATGGGCATTGAGGCACTCCAAGCTCCCAGGACTGCACCAGGTACAGAATTCCCAGCTGGAATTCCATTGCAGAACTCATTCAGGCCACTGGAAGGTGGTTGGGTCTAATGGTTGACCCAACATTGGGAATTCTGCCCAATTTATGGGATGGGGGCACCCCAAGCTCTCAGAAGGACAGAATTCCCACCTGGAATTTCTCTGCAATTCCTCAGGAAAACTCCTTTTCCTTTTTATGGGATTCTGGCACCCCAAGCTCCTTCTCCTCCTCCCCCCATCCCAAATCCCAGATTTTTCCTGGATTTTTCCCATTTTTCCCCATTCCCAGGCCGTTGATGATGTCAAGAAAGGCTACATCAAGGCAGAGGAGAAATCCTACCAGCTGCAGAAGCTCTGTGAGCAGAGGAAGATGGTCATGGTGAGTTATCCCAGAATTTCCTGGGGAGAGGCTCTGGAATGGGTTTTCCAGAGAATCCTTGGATTTCCCCAGCCCTGGAAGTGTCCCAGGGCAGGCTGGAACAACCTGGGAGTGTGGGAATGGGATTCCCAGCCCATTCTGGGATTTCCTTTGTGCTGGGATAGGTTGAGTTTTTGGGATAATATGGATGTTTGGGACAGGTTGGGTATTTGGGACAGGTTGGATATTTGGGACTGGTTGGATATTTGGAATAATTTGGAGTTTTGGGACAGGTTGGATATTTGGGATAAAACCTTCCACTATCCCTGGCTGCTCCAAGCCTCACAAACCAGCCTTGAACCTTTCTAGGGATGGGGAATCCATGGAATAACCTGGGCCAGCACTTCCCTTTCTGCCTTTCTGCCTTTCTGCCTTTCTGCCTTTCTGCCTTTCTGCCTTTCTGCCTTTTCCCTTCCCTTCTCTTCCCTTGTGAATCCCAGTGTCTCTTGGTGACTCCCTGGATTCCTGGTGATCCCCTGGAATCCCAGTGATCCCTGTGATCCCAGTGACTCCCTGTGATCCCAGTGACTCCCTGGGTTCCTGGTGACTCCCAGTGATCCCAGTGACTCTCTGGTGACCCCCTGGATTCCCAGTGACCTCCTGCATTCCCGGTGCTCCCAGTGACCCCCTGCATTCCCAGTGCCTGCCTGGATTCCTGGTGACTCCCTGCATTCCCGGTGATCCCCTGGAATCCCAGTGACTCCCTGAGATTCCAGTGACTCCCTGGTGACTCCCTGCATTCCCGGTTACTCCCAGTGACTCCCAGTGCTCCCAGTGACTCCCTGGATTCCTGGTGATCCCCTGGAATCCCGGTGACTCCCTGGGGTTCCTGGTGACTACCAGTGATCCCGGTGCTCCTGGGTGACCTCTGGATTCCCGGTGCTCCCGGTGACTGCCTGGATTCCTGGAGACTCCCTGGATTCCCGATGATCCCCTGGAATCCCAGTGACTCCCTGAGATTCCAGTGATTCCCAGTGACTCCCAGTGACTCCCAGTGACTCCCAGTGACTCCCCTGCATTCCCAGTGACCCCCTGCATTCCCGGTTCCCCCGGTGCCCCCCTTGATTCCCTGGTGACCCCCCGAGTCCCCCTGGTTCTCCCGGTGACCCCCGGGCTCCTGGTGCCCCCAGTGCCCCGCTGCATTCCCAGTGCCCCTGCATTCCCAGTGCCCCCCTGGGCTCCCGTAGCCCCGGTGACCCTCCCGGTTCTCCTGGTGCCCCCTGCATTCCCGGTGCCCCCCGGGCTCCCGGTGCCCCCCTGCATTCCCGGTGCCCCCCTGCATTCCCGGTGCCCCCGGTTCTCCGGTGCCCCCCCCTGCATTCATTCCCAGTGCCCCCGGTTCTCCGGTGCTCCCCGGTGCCCCCGATGCATCCCGGCTAGCCCGCTGGCGCTGCTGCCCGCAGTACCTGACCATGCTGCGCACGTGCGAGGGCTACAACGAGATCACCTTCCCGCACTGCTCGTGCGACTCGCGCCGCAAGGGCCACGTCATCTCTGCCATCAGCATCCGCCACTTCAAACTGCACGCCTGCACCGAGGAGGGGCAGCTCGAGGTACTGCCGGCTCAGCACAGCTCCCTGGGGTCAGCACAACATCGCTGGGGTCAGCACAACTCCCTGGGATTGTCCTCAACACCCCGGGGTCAGCACAACTTCCCTGGGATTGTCCTCAACATCCCCGGGATCAGCACAACATCCCTGGGGGTCAGCACAACATCCCCGGGATCAGCACAACATCCCTGGGGTCAGCACAACATCCCTGGGATTGTCCTCAGCTCCTGGGGTCAGCACAACATCCCTGGGATTGTCCTCAGCTCCCTGGGGTCAGCACAACATCCCCGGGGTCAGCACAACATCCCCGGGGGTCAGCACAACTCCCTGGGATTGTTCTCAGCTCCCTGGGGTCAGCACAACATCCCCGGGGTCAGCACAACATCCCTGGGGTCAGCACAACATCCCCGGGGTCAGCACAACATCCCCGGGGTCAGCACAACATCCCGGGGTCAGCACAACATCCCCGGTCAGCACTAACATCCCCGGGTTCAGCACAACATCCCGGGGTCAGCACAACATCCCTGGGGTCAGCACAACTCCCTGGGATTGTCCCTCAGCTCCCTGGGGTCAGCACAACATCCCCCGGGGTCAGCACAACATCCTCGGGGGTCAGCACAACATCCCCGGGGTCAGCACAACTCTCTGGGATTGTCCTCAGCTCCCTGGGATTGTCCTCAGCTCCCTGGGGTCAGCACAACTCCCTGGGATTGTCCTCAACACCCGGGGTCAGCACAACATCCCCGGGGGTCAGCACTAACTCCCTGGGATTGTCCTCAGCTCCCCGGGGTCAGCACAACATCCCCGGGGTCAGCACAACATCCTCGGGGTCAGCACAACATCCCCGGGGGTCAGCACAACATCCCTGGGGGTCAGCACAACATCCCCGGGGTCAGCACAACATCCCCGGGTCAGCACAACATCCCCGGGGTCAGCACAACATCCCTGGGATTGTCCTCAGCTCCCTGGGGTCAGCACAACATCCCCGGGGTCAGCACAACATCCTCGGGGTCAGCACAACATCCCCGGGGTCAGCACAACATCCTCGGGGTCAGCACAACATCCCCGGGGTCAGTACAACATCCCCAGGGGTCAGCACAACATCCCCGGGGTCAGCACAACATCCCTGGGATTGTCCTCAGCTCCCTGGGGTCAGCACAACATCCCCGGGGGTCAGCACAACATCCTCGGGGGTCAGCACAACATCCCCCGGGGGTCAGCACAACTCCCGGGGGTCAGCACAACATCCTCGGGGGTCAGCACAACATCCTCGGGGGTCAGCACAACATCCCCGGGGTCAGCACAACATCCTCGGGGTCAGCACAACATCCCCGGGGTCAGCACAACATCCTCGGGGGTCAGCACAACATCCCCGGGGTCAGCACAACATCCCCGGGGTCAGCACAACATCCCCGGGGTCAGCACAACATCCCCGGGGTCAGCACAACATCCTCGGGGGTCAGCACAACATCCCCGGGGGTCAGCACGACATCCTCGGGGTCAGCACAACATCCCCGGGGTCAGCACAACTCCCGGGGGTCAGCACAACATCCTCGGGGTCAGCACAACATCCTCGGGGGTCAGCACAACATCCCCGGGGGTCAGCACAACATCCCCGGGGTCAGCACAACATCCTCGGGGTCAGCACAACATCCTCGGGGTCAGCACAACATCCCCGGGGGTCATCACACATCCCTGGGGTCATCCCTGACTTCACACCCTGGGTTTTACACCATCACCATGTTCCCACATCCCTGGGGGTCATCCCCAAATCCCTGGGACCCTCCCAAACCCCTGGGACCCTCCCATACCCCTGGGACCCTCCCAAACCCCTGGGACCATCCCAATCCCCAAACCCCTGAGACCATCCCAATCCCCTGAGATCATCCCAATCCCCTGGGGTCATCCCAATCCCCTGGGACCCTCCCAATCCCCTGGGACCCTCCCAAACCCCCCGGATCTCCCCAAGCTCTGCCGGGATTTGGGAAGCGCAGCCCAGGATAACTCTGGGAATCCTCCCTGAGCCAAATCCCCATTTTCCCCTCATCCCCTGACCCCTCCCGTGATCCAGCTGGGCTTGGGGGTTTTGGGGTTCCCCCAGAACCAGGTGATTGCTTTTGAGTGGGAGGAGATGCAGCGCTGGGACACGGACGAGGAGGGCATGGCCTTCTGCTTCGAGTACGCGCGCGCCGAGAAGAAACCGCGCTGGGTCAAGATCTTCACGCCCTACGTGAGTGCCTGGGGTCCTGAAAATCCTTAAATCCTGACTGGGGGTCCTGAAAATCCTTAAATCCTGCCTGGGATCCTGAGAATCCTGCCTGGGGGTCCTGAAAATCCTTAAATCCTGACTGGGGTCCTGAAACTCCTGCCTGGGGGTCCTGAAAATCCTCAAATCCCACCTGGGATTCCTGAAAATCCTTAAATCCCACCTGGGGGTCCTGAAAATCCTTAAATCCTGACTGGGGGTCCTGAAAATCCTGCCTGGGGTTCATGAAAATCCTCAAATCCCACCTGGGATTCCTGAAAATCCTGCCTGGGGTCCTGAAACTCCTGCCTGGGGGTCCTGCAAACCCTCAGATCCTGCCTGGGGTCCTGAAAATCCTTAAATCCTACCTGGGGTCCTGAAAATCCTGCCTGGGGTCTTGAAAATCCTTAAATCCCACCTGGGATTCCTGAAACTCCTGATTGGGGTTCATGAAAATCCTTAAATCCCACCTGGGATTCCTGCAAATCCTGCCTGGGGGTCCTGAAAATCCTCAAATCCTGCCTGGGATTCCTGAAAAATTCATAAATCCTGACTGGGGGGTCCTGAAAATCCTCAAATTTTGCCTGAGGTTCCTGCAAATCCTGCCTGGAATTCCTGCAAATCTTGCCCAGAATTCCCACAAATTCCACCCAGAATTCCCTGAGATCCTGCCTGGAATTCCCACAAATCCCACCTGGATTTTCCCTGGATTTTAGCTGGATTTTCACTGATTTTCCTGGTTTTCCCTGGAATTTCCCTGATTTTTCTGGGTTTTCCTGGTTTTTCCCTGATTTTCCCTGGATTTTAGCTGGATTTTCCCTGATTTTCCTGGTTTCCCTGGATTTTCCCTGGTTTTCCCTGGATTTTCCCTGATTTTCCTGGTTTCCCTGGATTTTCCCTGGATTTTCCCTGGTTTTCCCTGGATTTTCCCTCATTTTCCTGGTTTTCCCTGGATTTCCCTGATTTTCCTTCATTTCCCTGATTTTCCCTGGATTTTCCCTGATTTTCCCTGGATTTTCCCTGGATTTTCCCTGATTTTCCCTGGATTTTCCCTGGATTTTCCCTGATTTTCCCTGGATTTTCCCTGATTTTCCTGCATTTCCCTGGATTTTAGCTGGATTTTCCCTGGTTTTCCTGGATTTTCCCTGATTTTCCTGTATTCCCCTGTATTCCCCTGTATTCCCCTGGATTTCCCTGGATTTCCCTGATTTCCCTGATTTTCCCCCCAGTTCAATTACATGCACGAGTGCTTCGAGCGAGTGTTCTGCGAGCTCAAGTGGAGGAAGGAGGTGAGAGTTCCAAACAAATTGGATTTGGATTTGGGATTGGGATTTATAATTGGAATCTAAATTGGAATTGGGATTGAGGTTGGAATTGGGATTTAAATTGGAATTTGGATTGAGGTTGGAATTGGATTTGGGATTGGAGTTTGAATTGGAATTAGAATTGAGATTGGAATAGGAATTGGAATTAAGATTGAGATTGGAATTTAAATTGAAATTGGGAATGGAATTGAAATTGGAATTGGGATTGAGACTGGAATTGGAATTGGGAATGGAATTGAAATTTGGTTTGGAATTGGAATTTGGGTTGGAATTTGGTTTAGGATTAGAATTGGAGTTTAAATTGGAATTGGAATTGTGATTGGAATTTAAATTGGAATTGGGATTGAGACTGGAATTGAAGTTTAAATTGGAATTAGATTAGAATTGGGGTTAGGATTGGAATTGGGATTTAAATTGGAATTAGGATTGGGATGGGGATAGAGATGGGGATAGGGTTTGGAATTGGAATTGGGATTGGGAGTGGAAATTAAATTGGAATTTAAATTGGGATGGGGATTGGAATTGGAATTGGGATTGAAATTTAAATTGAAATAAGAATGTAAATTGGGATTGGGATTGGAAATTAAATTGGAATTTAAATTGTGATTGTGATTGGAGTTGGAATTTGGTTTGGGATTGGGATTGGAATTTAAATTGGAATTTGAATTGGGTTGGGATTGGGATTGGAATTGGGATTGGAAGTGAAATTGCAATTTAGATTGGGATAGGGATGGGGTTTGGAATTGGAATTTGGATTGGGATTGGGATTTAAATTGGAATTTAAATTGGGATTGGAATTATTTGGATTGGGATTGGAATTTAAATTGGGATGGGGATGGGAATTGGGATTGGAATTTAAATTGGGATTGGGATTTAAATTGGGTTGGAATTGGGGTTGGAATTTAAATTGGGATTGGGGTTGGGATTTAAATTGGGATGGGGATGGGAATTGGAATTTAAATTGTGATGGGGATGGGAATTGGGATTGGAATTTAAATTGGCATTGGGATTGGGATTTAAATTGGGATTGGAATTGGGATTTAGGTTGGGATGGGTGTGTCCCAGCCCTGTGGCTCTGAGCCCTCTCATTCCCCATCTCCCAGTCTCTCCCTCACTTTTCCCTTTTTTCCAGAACCTTTTCCAGCTGGTCAGGTCACAGCAGAGGGACGTGGCCACTTAACCCTGGCAGCTCCAGGAACCCCAAAATCCACTCTTGTATCAAAGCCCCCCCAACTAAATCTCATTAATTCCAAATCCATTCGTGCCCATCATCTTTATGGAATTCCAGAGGAAAAAAAACAAAACAAAAAAACAAAACAAAAAAATCCAAGGGGGCTCCTTTTTCCCACTCACATCCAGTTCCAGGCTGGGAATTTTGGGATTTTTTCTTTTTTAAACAACTGGAATTAAAACAAAAATTGTTATTTCTGCTTGGTCAGATGTGGAAAAATAAGGAGGGGAAAAAAAACACCCAAACAGGAAAATAATTCCTTTAAAATCCCAGATTTTTAAAGGGATTTTCCTCCCTTTTCTCCTCCTGATCTGTGTTTTTTTTTTTTTTAATCTCCAAAAAACATCCAAAAGGAGTAAAATTCCAAGGAAATGTCTTTCCTGGCACAAGGATCCTTCTCATGGATTTGGATTCCTGCTTTTTTTGGGAATTTTGGGGTGGTTTTTTGGGATGGGATCTGGGAAATTCCTAAAAATCACCTGAAAAAAACCCAATTTTCCCTATTTTTGAGCACTTTTTATCCATGACTTGGGTGTCCAAGCAGGAAAAATAACCTGGAAAAAAAATTTTCCTTCATTTTGAGCAGGATTTTTCCAAAGTTCTGGAAGAAAAGGTGGAAAATTCATTTTTCTCTGGCTTTGAATGGGATTTTTCCACAGATCCAGTGGTCAGGATGTTCCCAGGAGGAAAAATAAGCTGGAAATTATTTTTTTTCCCTGGTTTGGAGCAGGAATTTTCAGTATTTTGGACCAGCAGCTGCCAGAGGGAAAAACCCTCTGGAAAATCCATTTTTTTCCTGGTTTTGAGTGGGATTTTTCCATGTTTTGGGAGGAAAAAATCACCTGGAAAAGTTTTTTTTTTCCCCATTTTTGGGCTGGCCTGGAGCTGGTTCTCCCAGGATTTGGGGTGAATTTGGGAATATTTGGAACCAAACCCAGCAGGAGCATCCTGGCCTCATTCCCAACCTCTGGAATGCACCAGAATTGCTCCAAAATTGGGATTTTTCCCAAAAATTCCCATTTTTGGGAAGGGGTTTTCCCCCACCCTGGAGCTGGGATAGGGGAGATTTTTTTTTTTTTTTTTTTTGGGGGGAGAATCCCAAATCCTCAGCTCTGGAGGATTAATTCCATTAATTGGATCCTGTAATTAATTAAATTTCTGTTGTCCTCGGGAGCCCCAAGCTGTGAAAACCCAGGAGTGGGGGAGGGGAAACTGGGAAATTTTGGGATCCCCCAAAATCCCCCCAAAAAATCAGCACCCCCAGTTTGGGTCAAATCCCAAATTTAATTTTCTTGCTATCTCCAAATTCCAGTGGATCAAGGAGAATTGAATCTTCCTGTGGATTTTTTTTTTAATTAATTAAAAAAAAAAAAAACCAAAAAGGGAGAAATCAAAAAAATTATAAAACAAATCCCTGCCCCCCCTTCTTCCCATTTTTCCCTCTTCCCATTCCTTGGTTTCCTGGCTGGGAAAAGCCCCATTAGTGTAATTAATTGTAACATATTCTTTTAAATAAATTGATTTATTGAGGAAATTCTGGTGCTCCTTCCCCTGGGGAAATCCAGGGATGGTTTCAAACTTCTGGATTTTGGGAATTCAGTGGGTTTTAAGGTGGTTTTTTTTTAATTTATTTTTATTTTTTTAATTATTATTTCGACAGAAAAACCAAAAAAAAACAAAAAAACCAAAAAAAGAGAGAAAAAAGTCAATCCTGAAAGGAACTGCAATAAATAGCAAATAAATAAAGCCTTGAGCCCCTCCCCCAACGCCCCCCAACCCCTCCCCCACCCCCCAAAATCAACCCAGCAGGTCCCAAACCCCCCAAAATGGGGGAGGGGGAGGGGCACGGAGGGGGCCCCGCAGCCCCCTATGTACAGCGGGGGGGGTGGGGCACTGGTGGGGGGCTGGGGGGGCCTGACCCCGTGGGGGGGAGGGAGGGCACTGGTTTGGGGGGCACTGTCCCAGTTTGGGGTGAACTGTCCCAGTTCGGGGGCTCTGTCCCAGTTTGGGGGTGAACTGTCCCAGTTTGGGGTGAACTGTCCCAGTTTGGGGGTGCTGGGGGCACTGGTTTGGGGGGCTCTGTCCCCAGTTTGGGGGGCTCTGTCCCAGTTTGGGGAGCACTGTCCCAGTTTGGGGGCAGCACTGGTTTGAGGGGCTCTGTCCCAGTTTGGGGGCTCTGTCCCAGTTTGGGGGGGTCAGGGCTGTTGGGGGTCGCTGGTTTTGGGCTCTGGGGGGTTCTGGGCTGGACACGGCCCCAGTTTGGCTGGAGGGGACCCCAAATGGGACATCCCAAAATGGGACACCCCAAAATGGGGACACCCCAAAATTGGGACACCCCGAATTGGGGACACCCCAAATTGGGGACATCCCCAAATGGGACACCCAAAATTGGAACATCCCAAAATTGGAGCATCCCAAAGCTGGAGCATCCCCAGGGTGGGGCATTGTGGGATTGGAGGGTTCCCGTGTCCCGAGCATCTGCTGTGGGATTTTCCCCTGTGGGATTTTCCCCCGTGGGATTTTCCCCCGTGGGATTTTCCCCGGTGGGCCCATCCCAGTGTCAGAGCATCCCCCCGGCAGAACGTTCTGGTATCGGAGCACCCTGGTCCAGAACCAGTCCATCCCAGTAAGAGAGCATCCCAGAACCAGTCCATCCCAGTATGGAGCATCCCAGAACCAGTCCATCCCAGTATGGAGCATCCCAGAACCAGTCCATCCCAGTAATGGAGTGTCCATCCCAGTGCCAGAATATCCTGGTGTTGGATCATCCCAGTGCTGGAGCATTGCAGTGCCAGTCCATCCCAGTATGGAGCATCCCAGAACCAGTCCATCCCAGTAATGGAGCATCCCAGAACTGGTCCATCCCAGAACTAATCCATCCCAGTACCAGTCCATCCAATGGAGCATCCCAGTACCAATCCATCCCAGTAATGGAGCATCTCATTTCCAGTTGCTCCCAGTACTGGTCCATCCATTCCCAGTTGATCCCAGTACCGGCCCATCCCGTTCCCAGTTGATCCCAGTGCTGGTCCATCCGTTCCCAGTTGCTCCCAGTTCCAGCCCATCCCGTCCCAGTTGCTCCCAGTGCTGCCCCGTGGGGGGGCGGGTGGCAGTGGCAGTGTTGGGGTCCCGCTGCCCCCCGGGGGGTGGGGCCGTGTCCCCCCCCCAGGGACCCCCCAGTTTGGAGCTGCTTTTGGTCCTGTTTGCTGAGAAAAGCCCCAGGAGGGGTCCCGGGGGGGGGATGGGATGGGGGGGGTCCTTTTGGGGGGACAACCCCCCCAAAACAGAGCGGACACGGGTGCTGGGGGGTGGCACTGGGCTGGACTGGGCTGGACTGGGCTGGACTGGGGGGTCGGATGGGGCTGGGGGGTCCATCCTTCCTGAGCGAGGGGGGTCTGGGCCCCCCGGCAGCGCTGGGACTGGGGAGGGGGCTGCTGCAGCGGGGGAGGGGCGCCCGCAGGTGCTGCTCCGGAGCCTCGGACCTGGGCAGGAGAGTGTGGGGAGGGAAAGGGTTAAACGGAGTCTGGGGGGCACTTCCAGCCCCCCCGAAATCCTGGGACACCCCAAATCCCAAGGGGGAACATCCCAGCCTGGGGGGGCTCTGGGGGGATCTCTGGGGTCCTGGGGATGTCCCAGGTGTGTCCCAGGTGTCCCAGTCTGTCCCCAGCTGTCCCCGGTGTCCCCAGGTGTGTCCCAGGTGTGTCCCAGCTGTCCCCAGCTGTCCCCGGTGTCCCCAGGTGTGTCCCAGGTGTGTCCCAGCTGTCCCAGGTGTGTCCCAGGTGTGTCCCCAGCTGTCCCAGCTGTCCCCAGCTCTGTCCCCAGCTGTCCCAGGTGTGTCCCAGCTGTCCCAGGTGTGTCCCAGCTGTCCCAGGTGTGTCCCAGCTCTGTCCCCAGCTCTGTCCCCAGCTGTCCCAGGTGTCCCAGGTGTGTCCCAGCTGTCCCCAGCTGTCCCCAAGTGTGTCCCAGCTGTCCCAGGTGTGTCCCAGGTGTGTCCCCAGCTGTCCCCAGCTGTCCCAGGTGTGTCCCCAGGTGTGTCCCAGGTGTGTCCCAGCTGTCCCAGGTGTGTCCCAGGTGTGTCCCCAGGTGTCCCCAGATGTCCCAGGTGTGTCCCAGGTGTGTCCCAGGTGTGTCCCAGCTGTCCCAGGTGTGTCCCAGGTGTGTCCCAGCTGTCCCAGCTGTCCCAGGTGTCCCCAGCTCTGTCCCCAGCTGTCCCAGGTGTGTCCCAGGTGTGTCCCAGTCTGTCCCAGTCTGTCCCAGTCTGTCCCAGCTGTCCCCAGCTGTCCCAGGTGTGTCTCAGTCTATCCCAGGTGTGTCCCCAGCTGTCCCCAGGTGTGTCCCAGCTGTCCCAGGTGTGTCCCAGGTGTGTCCCAGCTGTCCCAGCTGTCCCCAGCTCTGTCCCCAGCTGTCCCAGGTGTGTCCCAGGTGTGTCCCAGGTGTCCCAGCTGTCCCCAGCTCTGTCCCCAGGTGTCCCCAGATGTCCCAGGTGTGTCCCAGGTGTGTCCCAGGTGTGTCCCAGCTGTCCCAGGTGTGTCCCAGCTGTCCCAGGTGTGTCCCAGGTGTGTCCCCCAGCTGTCCCCAGCTGTCCCAGGTGTGTCCCAGGTGTGTCCCCAGCCCCCACCTGGCTCAGTAGGGCCGGTTGGCGTCTTTGGGCCTCTTGAGCTGCACCTTGAGCCGCTTCATCCCGATCTGGAAGCCGTTCATGGCCTGGATGGCGGCCTGGGCGCTGGCCGGGTTGTCAAAGCTCACGAAGCCTGGGGGACACGGGGACACCAGGGACGATGGGGACATTGGGGACATCAGGGACAGCAGGGAGACATCAGGGACATGGGGACCGCGGGGACGTTGGGAGATCAGGGGCAGTGAGGACAGAGGGACATTAAGGGGACATCAGGGACATGGGGACATGAGGACATGGGGACAGCAGGGACATTCAGGGACATTGGGGATGTTGGGGACGTTGGGGACGTTGGGGACATTGGGAGATCAGGGGCAGTGAGGACAGAGGGACATTGGAGACAGATGTGACAGAGGGGATGGCAGGCAGAGGGGACAAGGGGGACATGAAAGACATGGGGACATTGGGGACATTGGGGACATTGGGGGACATTGGGGACATTGGGGGACATTGGGTGACATTGGGGACATTAGGGGACATTGGGGGACATTGGGTGACATTGGGGACATTAAGGGGACATTGGGGACATTGGAGACATTGGGGACATTGGGGGACATTAAGGGGACATTGGGGGACATTGGGGGACATGGGGACATTGGGAGACATTGGGGACATTGGAGACATTGGAGACATTGGGGACATTGGGGGACATTGGGGACATTGGGTGACATTGGGGACATTGGGTGACATTGGGAGACATTGGGGACATTGGGGACATCAGGGGACATTGGGGACATCAGGGGACATTGGGGACAGGGGGACATGGGGACAGGGGGACATTGGGACATGGGGACATTGGGGACAGGGGGACATTGGGGACATGGGGCCATCAGGCAATGCTGTCCCTGGCCATGATGTCACCAGTGCTGGTCATGGCGCTGCCACCCCGTCCTTGCTGTCCCTCCCTGTCCCCCATTTCCCACATCCCCTGTCCCACACCCCGGTGTCCCCAGTGTCCCCAATGTCCCCAGTGTCCCCAGTGTCCCCAGTGTCCCCAATGTCCCCAAGGTCCCAGTGTCCCCTATCCCACATCCCCTGTCCCATATCCCCGATGTCCCCAATGTCCCCATGTCCCCGATGTCCCCAATGATGTCCCCAGTGCTGTCCCCATGTCCCCTGTCCCTGTCCCTACCGAAGCACTTGCTCTGGTTGGTGGCCCTGTCCCCAATGTCCCCAATGTCCCAATGTCCCCATGTCCCCAGTGTCCCCAATGTCCCCAGTGTCCCCAATGTCCCCAATGCTGTCCCCATGTCCCCAATGTCCCCATGTCCCCAATGTCCCCAATGCTGTCCCCATGTCCCCAATGTCCCCAATGTCCCCAATGATGTCCCCTGTCCCCGTCCCTACCGGAAGCACTTGCTCTGGTTGGTGGCCCTGTCCCCAATGTCCCCAGTGTCCCCAATGTCCCCAATGATGTCCCAATGTCCCCAATGTCCCCAATGTCCCCAGTGTCCCCGTCCCTACCGAAGCACTTGCTCTGGTTGGTGGCCCTGTCCCCAATGTCCCCAATGTCCCCAATGTCCCCAATGTCCCCATGTCCCCAATGATGTGCCCAATGTCCCCAGTGTCCCCCGTCCCTACCGAGCACTTGCTCTGGTTGGTGGCCCTGTCCCCATGTCCCCAATGTCCCCAGTGATGTCCCCAATGTCTCCAATGTCCCCAGTAATGTCTAATGTCCCCAATGTCCCCAATGTCCCCAGTAATGTCCCCATGTCCCCATTGTCCCCGTCCCTACCGAAGCACTTGCTCTGGTTGGTGGCCCTGTCTCCATGTCCCCAATGTCCCCAATGTCCCCAATGTCTCCAATGTCCCCAATGTCCCCAATGTCCCCAATGTCCCCATGTCCCCAGTGATGTCCCCATGTCCCCAATGTCCCCGTCCCTACCCGAAGCACTTGCTCTGGTTGGTGGCCCTGTCCCCAATGTCCCCATGTCCCAATGTCCCCAATGATGTCCCAATGTCCCCAATGTCCCCAATGTCCCCAATGATGTCCCCAATGTCCCCGTCCCTACCGAAGCACTTGCTCTGGTTGGTGGCCCTGTCCCCAATGATGTCCCCATGTCCCCAATGTCCCCAATGTCCCCAATGTCCCCATGTCCCCAGTGATGTCCCCAATGTCCCCAATGTCCCTGTCCCTACCGAAGCACTTGCTCTGGTTGGTGGCCCTGTCCCCAATGTCCCCAATGTCCCCAATGTCCCCAATGTCCCAAATGATGTCCCCAATGTCCCCTGTCCCGTCCCTACCGAAGCACTTGCTCTGGTTGGTGGCCCTGTCCCCATGTCCCCAGTGTCTAATGATGTCCCCAATGTCCCCGTCCCTACCGAAGCACTTGCTCTGGTTGGTGGCCCTGTCCCCAATGTCCCCAATGTCCCCAATGTCCCCATGTCCCCAGTGATGTCCCCAATGTCCCCAGTGTCCCCGTCCCTACCGAAGCACTTGCTCTGGTTGGTGGCCCTGTCCCCAGTGTCCCCAATGTCCCCATGTCCCAATGTCCCCAGTGTCCCCAATGTCCCCATGTCCCCAATGTCCCCTAATGTCCCCAATGTCCCCATGTCCCCAATGTCCCCAATGTCCCAAATGATGTCCCCAATGTCCCCTGTCCCCGTCCCTACCGAAGCACTTGCTCTGGTTGGTGGCCCTGTCCACGAACACCTTGGCCGAGATGACGTTGCCGAAGGGGAGGAACATCTGCAGGATCTCGGTGTCGGCGAACTCCTGGGGCAGGTGGTAGATGAAGATGTTACAGCCCTCGGGGCCTGCGGGGGGAGGCGACACCTGGCACGGGGGGCACGGCAGGGACCCCGAAACACAGAGGGGACCCCGAAACAGAGAGGGGACCCCGAAACAGAGAGAGGGACCCCAAAATAGAGACAGGGGACCCAAAAATAGAGACAGGGGACCCCAAAAATAGCACAGGAACCCAAACAGAGAGAGGGACCCCAAAAATAGAGAGAGGGGACTCCAAAATAGCACAGGGACCCCAAAACAGAACTCCTGGGGCAGGTGGTAGATGAAGATGTTACAGCCCTCGGGGCCTGCGGGGGGAGGCGACACCTGGCACGGGGGGCACGGCAGGGACCCCGAAACAGAGAGGGGACCCCGAAACACAGAGGGGACCCCAAAAACAGAGAGAGGGACCCAAAAATAGAGACAGGGACCCCAAAAATAGCACAGGAACCCAAAAATAGAGACAGGGACCCCAAAAACAGAGAGAGGGACCCAAAAAATAGAGAGAGGGACCCCAAAAATAGCACAGGAACCCAAACAGAGAGAGGGACCCCAAAATAGAGAGAGGGACCCCAAAAACAGAGAGAGTGACCCCAAAAATAGCACAGGAACCCAAACAGAGAGGGACCCCAAAAACAGAGAGGGACCCCCAAAATAGAGAGGGGACCCCAAAAACAGAGAGAGACACCCCAAAAATAGCACAGGAACCTAAAACAGAGAGGGGACCCCCAAAATAGCACAGGGACCCCAAAACAGAACTCCTGGGGCAGGTGGTAGATGAAGATGTTACAGCCCTCGGGGCCTGCGGGGGGAGGCGACACCTGGCACGGGGGGCACGGCAGGGACCCCGAAACACAGAGGGGACCCCGAAACACAGAGGGGACCCCGAAACAGAGAGGGGACCCCGAAATAGAGAGGGGACCCCGAAATAGAGAGGGGACCCCGAAAATAGACAGGGACCCAAAAATAGAGACAGGGGACCCCAAAAATAGAGAGAGGGACCCCAAAACAGAGAGGGGACCCCGAAATAGAGACAGGGGACCCCAAAAATAGCACAGGAACCCAAAAATAGAGACAGGGACCCCAAAAGAGAGAGGGACCCCAAAATAGAGAGAGGGAACCCAAAAATAGAGAGGGACCCCAAAACAAAGAGAGGGACCCCAGAAATAGAGAGAGAGGGACCCCAAAATAGAGAGAGAGACCCCGAAAATAGCACAGGAACCCAAAAATAGAGATAGAACCCCAAAAACAGAGAGTGGGACCCCCAAAAATAGAGAGAGGGACCCGAAAAATAACACAGGAACCCAAAAATAGCACAGGAACCCAAAACAGAGAGAGGGACCCCCAAAATAGAGACAGAGAACCCAAAAATAGAGAGAGGGACCCCAAAACAGAGAGAGGGACCCCCAAAAATAGCACAGGAACCCAATCAGAGACGGACCCCAAAAATAGAGAGGGACCCCAAAAACAGAGACAGGGACCCAAACAGGAATGGGGATTTTGGGGGGTCCCGTGGATTTTAAGGGATTTTAAGGGGATTTTAGAGGGTTCAGGGTATTTTGGGGGAGTGTCCAGAAATTTTGGGGGCTCTGGGAAAGGTTTTAGGGGTTCCCAGGGGACTTTGGGGGGTATTTTCAGTGAGGGTCCCAGGGGGTTTGGGGGGTCCCAGGGATTTTGGGGGTCCCAGGGATTTCGAGGGGGTCTCGGTGATTTTAGGGGCATTTGGGGGGGGGTCTCAGGGATTTTAGGGGGTCCCAGTGGTTTAGGGGGGTCCCAGGGGATTTTAGGGGTCCCAGGGGATTTTAGGGGGGTCTCACCTTCGCGCTGCTGCTGCTGCGGGGGGGCAGGGCGAGCAGGGGGTCCCGGGGGGGAAGGCAGGGCTGACGAGCCCGTAGGCAGCAGGGGTAGGCGGCTGGGGGGAGGGGCAGGGGGTCACAGTGCCACCAGTGACACACCAGTGACACACCAGTGTGCCCCCAGTGACACCAGTGCCACCAGTGCCACGCCCAGTGCTACACCAGTGCCACCCCAGTGTCACACCAGTGCCCCCCAGTCCTTCCCAGCCCCTCCCAGTATCCCCCAGTACCACACAACCCCCCTCCCAGTACCTCCCAGTGCCTCCCAGCACTCACCCAGTACTCCCCAGTCCCTCCCAGTGCCCCCCAGTGCCGCACAACGCGCTCCCAGTGCCTCCCCCAGTCCCCTCCCAGCTCCTCCCAGTACCCCCCAGTGACCCCCCAGTGCCCCCAGTACCTCCCAGTGCCCTCCCAGCACTCACTCAGTACTCCCCAGTCTCTCCCAGTGCCTCCCACAGTCTCCTCCCACCCTCCCAGCCCCTCCGAGCCCCTCCCAGTGACAGCCAGTAGCCCCCCAGTACCCCCCAGTCCCTCCCAGCCCCTCCCACTTCCCCCCAGTGACCCCCCAGTGTCACCCCCAGTGCTCCCCAGTACCCCCAGCCCCTCCCAGTATCCCCCAGTACCACACAACGCCCTCCCAGTACCTCCCAGTGCCCCCCAGTACCACAAAACGCACTCTCAGTGCCTCCTCCAGTCCCCTCCCACCCTCCCAGTTCCCCCAGTTCCCCCAGTACCCCCTCAGTGGCCCCCAGCCCCTCCCAGCGCCCGCCAGTCTCTCCCAGCGCCCCCCAGTACGCACCAGTGTAGTGCTGCATGCCGGCGTACGCCTGCTGCAGGGGTCCCCCGGGGGCCGCGGGGCTCTGGGCTGGGGGCACAGGGGGGGTTAGGGGGGCGCGCGGGCCCGGGGGGCGCCGGGGGGGCGGGGGCGCACCTGGGAAGGGGGGGACGCCCCGGCGTAGACGGCGTCGGGCCCGGGCGGGGCGGGCGGCGCCGGCACCGGAGAGTAACCGCTGACGCTGAGCGGGGCCGCGAGCGCCGCCACCGGGGGCGCGGCCATGGCCGGGGGCGTGCTGGTTCCTGGGGACACGGGACACGGGTCAGAGAGGGACAGCACCGGGACATACCCGGGACAGCGCGGGGACAGACCCGGGACAGCACCGGGACACCGGGACAGCACCGGGACAGCACCGGGACAGCGCCGGGACAGCGCCGGGACACACCCGGGACACACCCGGGATATCACCGGGATATCACCGGGACAGGGGGGGCGGCCATGGCCGGGGCGTGCTGGTTCCTGGGGACACGGGACACACGGGTCAGAGAGGGGACAGCGCAGGGGACAGCACCGGGACAGACCCGGGACAGACCCGGGACAGCACCGGCACATCACCGGGACAGCGCTGGGACACCGAGGGTGTCACTGGGACATCACCGGGACAGGGGGCGGCCATGGCCGGGGCGTGCTGGTTCCTGAGGGACACACGGGGACACCACCGAGGAGTCTCCCGAAAGTGTCCACTGCAGGACATCACCCTGCATCCCGGGACAGCCCTGGAATCACTGGGGGCTCCCTGGCATCGGGACGCATGGGGCTCCCGGGGGCTCCGGGGTTCCCCAGGTTTATCTCACCCCGTTCTGCCCCTCACCGTGGGGCTCCCGGTGTCCCCACCAGTGCCCCGCCCCACCTGGTGTCCATTCCCCGGTGCCCCCATTCCCCAGTGTCCCCAGTCATCCCTGTGTCCCTGTCCCAGTGTCCCCATGTCCCCGTGTCCCCTTCCCATTGTCCCCAACCCCGCTGCCCTCCCTGGTGTCCCCACCCCAGTGTCACCATTCCAGGTGCCCCATGTCCCTTCCCCGGTGTCCCATCCAGTGTCCCCAAATCTGATGTCCCCAACTGCACTGCTCGCCATCCCAATGTCCCTCCCCACTGAGGTGTCCCCACCTCCGTGTCCCCATCTCCCAAGACCCTCACCCACCATCCCTCCCCCTGTCCCCCCTGTCCCTCTGTCCCCTCTGTCCCCATTGTCCCTCTGTCCCTCTGTCCCCTCTGTCCCCATTGTCCTTTCTGTCCCCTCTGTCCCCATTGTCCCTCTGTCCCTCTGTCCCCATTGTCCTTTCTGTCCCTCTGTCCCTCTCTTTCCCCCTTCCCTTCTCTCCCCCATCCCCATTGTCCCTCTCTCCCCCCTCCCCCATTGTCCCCATTGTCCCCACTGTCCCCCGTGTCCCCAGTGTCCCTCTGCCCACTCTCTTCCCTCTGTCCCCCACCCCTGCATTGTCCCTCTCCCCCCGCCCCCATTGTCCCCATTGTCCTTTCTGTCGCCTCTGTCCCCATTGTCCCTCTGTCCCCCCGTCCCCTCTCTTCCCTCTGCCCCCTCTGTCCCTCTGTCCCCATTATCCCTCTGTCCCTTCTGCCCCTCCATCCCCTCTCCCCCTCCCCCATTGTCCCCCATTGTCCCCCTGTCCCCCGCCCCCGTGTCCCCACTGTCCCCGTTACCTGAGGAGGGCGGCAGGGGGGTGGCGATCAGCCCGTTGGGGTTGACCGCGCCCATGTGCTGCATCTGCACGGCCATGGTGGCCACGGGGCTGAGGTAGGCCGAGTGCGCGGCCACCAGGGCGGCCTGCTGCTGCATCAGCTGCGGGGACACGCCTGCCACCAGCGGGGCCAGCGCCGGGCGCGCCGCGGCCCCGGGACCCGGGCTGCGGCACCCAGGGACCCCCGTGCCGCCAGCACCCCGGGGTGTGGCACCAGCACCTCCCCAGGGACCCCCGTGCCACCAGCACCCCGGGGTGCGGCACCCAGGGACCCCCGTGCCGCCAGCACCCCGGGGTGTGGCACCCAGGGACCCCCGTGCCACCAGCACCCCGGGCTGCGGCACCCAGGGACCCCCGTGCCACCAGCACCCCGGGGTGCGGCACCCAGGGACCCCCGTGCCGCCAGCACCCCGGGGTGCGGCACCAGCACCTCCCAGGGACCCCCGTGCCGCCAGCACCCCGGGCTGTGGGGGACATGGGCTCCCCAGTGCCGCCAGCACCCCGGGGTGCGGCACCCAGGGACCCCCGTGCCGCCAGCACCCCGGGGTGTGGCACCAGTATGTCCCCATAGATGTCACCCCAGTGCCACCAGCACCTCGGGGTGTGGCACCAGCACCTCCCCAGGGACCCCCGTGCCACCAGCACCCCGGGCTGTGGCACCAGCATGTCCCCATGGATGTCACCCCGGTGTCACCAGCACCCCGGGACATGGGGACCCCTCGATGTCACCCCAGTGCCACCAGCACCCCGGGGTGTGGCACCAGTATGTCCCCATGCTGTCACCCCAGTGCCACCAGCACCCCGGGGTGTGGCACCAGTATGTCCCCATGCTGTCACCCCGGTGTCACCAGCACCCGGGGGTGTGGGGGGCAGGGGGTCCCCATGGTGTCACCCCAGTGTCACATCTGGGACCAGCATCTCCCCTGGATGTCACCCCAGTGCCACCAGCACCCCGGGACATGGGGCCATGGGTCCCCTGGATGTCACCCCAGTGCCACCAGCACCCCGGGACATGGGGCCATGGGTCCCCTGGATGTCACCCCAGTGCCACCAGCACCCTGGGACACGGGTCCCCTGGATGTCCCATCACAGGATTCGGGACTGTCACCTCCCCGTGGATGTCACCCCAGGGCCCATCCCCCCCCAACACCCCACACCCACCATCCCAAACACTCAGGCTGGATTTTGGGGGTCCCACCCCCTTCCCCTTGATCCCCCCAGTGCTCCCAGTCCCTCCCAGTGTCCCCAGTGCCCCCAGTGTCCCCAGTCCATCCCAGTCCCTCCCAGTGCTCCCAGTGCCCCCACGGTCCCCAGTGTCCCCATTGTCCTCAGTCCCTCCCAGTCCCTCCCAGTACCCCCAGTGTCCCCAGTGCCCCAGTCCATCCCAGTGCCCCAATGCTCCCAGTGCTCCCAGTGCCCCCCAGTGCCCCAGTGTCCCCAGAGTCCCCAGTCCATCCCATTGTCCCCAGTCCCTCCCAGTCCATCCCAGTCCCTCCCAGTGCTCCCAGTGCCCGTACCGCCTGCGTGTAGGCGCTGTAGGCTCCGAACTGGAGGGCGATGGGGCTGAACATTCCCAGCTGACTCGCCACCTGCTGCATCCGCCGCAGCCCCCGCTCCTTCTCCGTGTCCGCAAACTTCACCACCAGGCTGGACGAGGCGCCCTGGGGACACGGCGGCCACTGCGGTCACTGCGGCCCTCGCGGCCACTCATGGTCAGTCATGGTCACTGCGGTCACTCGCGGTCACTGCGGCCACTGCGGCCACTATGGTCAGTCACGGCCACTGCGGCCACCGCGGCCACTGCGGTCACTCGCGGTCACTCGCGGTCACTCATGGTCAGTCATGGTCACTGTGGCCACTGCGGTCACTGCGTCACTGCGGTCACTCATGGTCAGTCACGGTCACTCGCGGTCACTCGCGGTCACTGCGGCCACTGCGGTCACTGCGGTCACTGCGGTCACTCATGGTCAGTCATGGTCACTGCGGTCACTGCGGCCACTCGCGGTCACTCATGGTCAGTCATGGTCACTGCGGTCACTGCGGCCACTGCGGCCACTGCGGTCACTCGCGGTCACTGCGGTCACTGCGGCCACTGCGGCCACTGCGGTCACTCATGGTCAGTCATGGTCACTGCGGTCACTGCGGCCACTGCGGTCACTCATGGTCAGTCATGGTCACTGCGGTCACTGCGGCCCTCGCGGTCACTCATGGTCAGTCATGGTCACTGCGGTCACTGCGGCCACTGCGGTCACTGCGGCCACTGCGGTCACTCATGGTCAGTCATGGTCACTGCGGTCACTGCGGCCACTGCGGCCACTCGCGGTCACTGCGGTCACTGCGGTCACTGCGGCCACTCATGGTCAGTCATGGTCACTGTGGCCACTGCGGTCACTGCGGCCACTGCGGTCACTGCGGTCACTCGCGGTCACTCATGGTCAGTCATGGTCACTGCGGTCACTGCGGCCACTGCGGCCACTCGCGGTCACTGCGGCCACTGCGGCCACTGCGGCCACTCGCGGTCACTCATGGTCAATCATGGTCACTGTGGCCACTCGCGGTCACTGCGGCCACTCGCGGTCACTGCGGTCACTGCGGTCACTGCGGTCACTGCGGCCACTCGCGGTCACTCATGGTCAGTCATGGTCACTGTGGCCACTGCGGTCACTGCGGCCACTCGCGGTCACTCATGGTCAGTCATGGTCACTGCGGTCACTGCGGCCACTCGCGGTCACTCACGGTCAGTCATGGTCACTGCGGTCACTGCGGTCACTGCGGTCACTCATGGTCAGTCATGGTCACTGCGGTCACTGCGGCCACTCGCGGTCACTCATGGTCAGTCATGGTCACTGCGGTCACTGCGGTCACTGCGGCCACTCGCGGTCACTGCGGCCACTGCGGCCACTCATGGTCAGTCATGGTCACTCGCGGTCACTCGCCACTGCGGCCACTCATGGTCAGTCATGGTCACTCGCGGTCACTCGCGGCCACTGTGCGGTCACGCGGCCACTGCGGTCACTCACGGTCAGTCATGGTCACTGCGGTCACTGCGGTCACTGCGGTCACTCATGGTCAGTCATGGTCACTGCGGTCACTGCGGCCACTGCGGCCACTCATGGTCAGTCATGGTCACTCGCGGTCACTCGCGGTCACTGCGGTCACTGCGAGCCACTCATGGTCAGTCATGGTCACTGCGGTCACTGCGGTCACTCGCGGTCACTGCGGCCACTCATGGTCAGTCATGGTCACTCGCGGTCACTCACGGTCACTCACGGTCACTCGCGGTCACTCACAGTCACTCACAGTCACTCAGTCACTCACGGTCACTCACGGTCCTCCCGTCATCGGTCACTCACGGTCACTCGCGGTCACTCTGATCACTCACAGTCACTCCCACGGTCACTCACGGTCACTCACAGTCACTCACGGTCACTCACGGTCACTCACGGTCACTCACGGTCACTCGCGGTCACTCGCGGTCACTCACAGTCACTCACGGTCACTCGCGGTCACTCACAGTCACTCACAGTCACTCCACGGTCACTCACGGTCACTCCTGATCACTCACAGTCACTCACGGTCACTCCACGGTCACTCACGGTCACTCGCGGTCACTCACAGTCACTCACAGTCACTCCACGGTCACTCCACAGTCACTCACGGTCACTCGCGGTCACTCACAGTCACTCACAGTCACTCCACGGTCACTCACGGTCACTCCACGGTCACTCACAGTCACTCACAGTCACTCACGGTCACTCACAGTCACTCCACGGTCACTCTACAGTCACTCACAGTCACTCACGGTCACTCTGCGGTCACTCGCGGTCACTCATGGTCACTCATGGTCACTCGCGGTCACTCACGGTCACTCACGGTCACTCACGGTCACTCTGATCACTCACACAGTCACTCACAGTCACTCCACGGTCACTCCACGGTCACTGCGGTCACTCACGGTCACTCGCGGTCACTCGCGGTCACTCACGGTCACTCACAGTCACTCCACGGTCACTCATGGTCACTCACGGTCACTGCGGTCACTCATGGTCACTCACAGTCACTCCACGGTCACTCGCGGTCACTCATGGTCACTCACGGTCACTCATGGTCACTGTGGTCACTCGCGGTCCTCACGGTCACTGCGGTCCCTGCGGTCACTGCGGTCACTCGCGGTCACTGCAGTCACACGGTGGCGCCGCGGTGGGGGCGGTGATGGGTTGTGATGGTGAGGATGATGGGGGAGGTGACGAGGGAGGGGATGAAGAGGATGAGGACGGGGTGGTGGGGACAATGACACGGACAGTGACGGGGATGGTGGCGGTGTGATGGTGAGGATGAGGATGGGGTGATGAAGATGATGGTGGGGACAGTGGTGAGGATGAGGATGGGGTGATGAAGGGATGATGACATGGTGAGGATGATGAAGGTGATGAAGAGGATGACGAGGGTGGTGAGGGTGAAAATGGGGATGGGATGGGGACAATGGTGAGGATGATGAAGGGGACAGTGATGATGATGGTGATGATGAGGATGGTGACAGGTGATGAAGGGGGCAGTGACGGGGTGATGATGATGAGGAGGTGACAGAGGGATGAAGGGCACAGTAACGAGGTGATGATGGTGATGAGGAGGTGACGGGTGATGAAGGGGCAGTGAGGGGTGATGATGATGATGATGGGGTGACAGGTGATGATGATGAGGAGGTGACGGGTGATGAAGGGCACAGTGACGGGTGATGATGATGATGGGGTGACGGGTGATGAAGGGCACAGTGAGGGGTGATGATGATGAGAGTGACGGGTGATGATGATGATGAGGGTGACGTGATGATGATGAGGAGTGACGGGTGATGATGATGAGGGGTGACAGGTGATGATGATGGGGTGACGGGTGATGATGATGATGGGGTGACGGGTGATGAAGGCTCCCAGCTCGGCCGTACCGGCAGCGTGCGGCTCCCGTGCAGGGCGGCGATGGCGGCCTGGGCCTCGGCGTGGCTCTGGAACTTGACGAAGGCGCAGCCTGGGGACATCAGGGACATCACTGGGGACATCGGGACATCGGGGACAATGGGGACAATGGGGACATTGGGGACATCGGGGACATCATTGGGGACATCAGGACATTGGAGACATTGGGAACAATGGGGACATTGGGGACATCATTGGGGACATCATTGGGGACATCAGGACATTGGAGACATTGGGAACAATGGGGACATTGGGGACATCATTGGGGACATCATTGGGGACATCATTGGGGACATCAGGACATCGGGGACAATGGGGACATTGAGGACATCGGGGACATCAGGACATTGGGGACATCATTGAGGACATCGGGGACATCAGGACACTGGGGACATTGGGGACACTGGGGACACTGGGGACACTGGGGACACTGGGGACACTGGGGACATCGGGGACCCCACAGACCCCTCCGGTTACCCCATTAACCCCATCCCTGCCGTGTTCCCACCAAACCCCATCCCCGCCCCGCAGATCTCCCCCTGCCCACCCCGGGGGGACCCCCCAGGAGCCCTGGGGTGGCACCTCGGGGTGTCCCCACGTGCCGGGTGGCACCTCGGGGTGTCCCCGCGGGCCGGGTGGCACCTCGGGGTGTCCCCACCTTTGCTGGTGCCGTCGGGCCCGCGCAGCACCGTGCACTCGTCGATGGTGCCGAAGGGCTCGAACATTTTCCGCACGTCCTCGTCCGCCTGCTGCTTGCTGAGCATCCCCACGAACAGCTTGCGGTCCTCTGCGGGGACACGGGACATGGGACACGGGACATGGCATGGGGACACGGGACATGGGACACGGGACATGGGACACGGGGCATGGCATGGGGACACGGGACATGGGACATGAGACATTGGACAGGGGACATGGGACATGGGACATGGGACACGGGGCATGGGACACGGGGCATGGGACACGGGACAGGGGACATGGGACATGGGACACGGGACACGGGACACGGGACACGGGACATGGGACACGGGACACGGGACACGGGACACGGGACATGGGACACGGGACATGGGACATGGGACAAGGGACATGGGACACGGGGCATGGCATGGGGACACGGGACATGGGACATGAGACATTGGACAGGGGACATGGGACATGGGACATGGGACATCGGGGCATGGGACACGGGACATGGGACACGGGACATGGGACATGGGACATGGGACACGGGACATGGGACACGGGGCATGGGACACGGGGCATGGGACACGGGACCGCGGGACACGGGGCATGGGACATGGGACAGGGGACATGGCATGGGGACATGGGACATGGGACATGGGACACGGGACACGGGGCATGGGACAGCAGGGACAGCAGAGACACGGGACATGGGACATGGGACATGGTACACGGGACATGGCATGGGGACACGGGACATGGGACATGGGACATGGGACACGGGACATGGCTTGGGGACATGGGGACAGCAGGGACGTGGGGACATGGGACACGGGACATGGGATGGGGACACTGAAAATGGGACACTGGGAATGGGGACACTGGGAGGGACACTGGGATGGGACACTGGGATGGGACACTGGGATGGGACACTGGGAATGGGGACACTGGGATGGGGACACTGGGATGGGGACACTGGGATGGGGACACTGAGAATTTTGGGGTTTTTGGAGAGGATTTTGGGGTTTTTTAGGGGTGATTTTGGTGGTGATTCCGGGGATTTTTGGGAGTTATTTAGGGGAGATTTTGCGGTTTTTGGGGAAGATTTTGGGTTTTTGGGGGGATTTTGGGGGGATTTCAATGAGTATTTTGGGATTTTTTGAGGGGGATTTTGGGGGTGATTCCGGGGATTTTTGGGGGTTTTTGGGGGGATTTTGGGGGATGATTTGTGGGAGGATTTTGGGGTTTTTGGGGGAATTTTTGGGGGTGATTCCGGGGAGTTTTGGGGTTTTTGGGGGAGATTTTTGGGGGTGATTTGTGGAGGATTTTGGGAGTTTTTAATGGAGGATTTTGGGGGTGATTCCGGGGATTTTGGGGGTTTTTGGGGGCGGATTTTGGGTTTTTGGGAAGGATGTTGGGGGGTGATTCTGGGGGATTTTTGGGGATTTTTTGTGAGGATTTTGGGGATGATGCCGGGAATTTTGGGAGTGATTCCGGGGATTTTTGGGAGTGATTTGGAGGGATTGAGGGGGTGATTTTGGGGGAGGATTTTGGGGGTGGTTTGTCAGGATTTTTGGGGGTGATTTCAGGAGTATTTTGGTATTTTTTGGGATGGATTTTGGGGGTTTTGGGGAGGATTTTGTGGGTGATTCCGGGGGGATTTTGGGGGTGATTCCGGGGATTTTTGGGGGGTTTTTGGGGTCGGGTTTTGGGAGTGATTCCGGGGATTTTGGGGGATGATTCCGGGGATTTTGGGGGGTTTTTGGGTCGGGTTTTGGGGTTTTTGGGGGCGGATTTTGGGGGGTGATTCCGGGGATTTTGGGGGTTTTTGGGGGGTTTTTGGGGGTATTTTGGGGGTGATTCCGGGGATTTTTGGGGGTTTTTGGGGGTATTTTGGGGGTGATTCCGGGGATTTTGGGGGTTTTTGGGGGATTTTTGGGGGGTGATTCTGGGGGATTTTGGGGGAGTGATTCAGGGGATTTTGGGGGGTTTTTGGGGGGATTTTGGGGGGTTTTTGGGGGGATTTTGGGGGGTTTTTTGGGGGGGATTTTGGGGGTTTTTGGGGGATTTTGGGGGTTTTTTGGGGGGGATTTTTGGGGTTTTTTGGCGGTACCTCCTCGGCTCTCACTGTCCGCCGGCTTCACCTGGATGGGCCGGTTCATCTGGGGGGGACACGGGGGGGGTTGGGGACACAGAGACCCCCGACCCCCCGAGACCCTCCCTGGACCATCCCGCCCCTCCCCCACCCCCCTCAGAGGGTCCCACCCCCCCAGCACCCCGAAGATGCTGCGGTCGCCATGGCAACGCGGGGCCCGCATCCCGTTACCTGGCAACGGGAGCCGCTGCCCGGGGGGGAGGGGGCCGCGTTAATGAGCGCCCCTCCCCACCCCCCGCGTTAATTGGGGGGGACGGACCCGCCCCCGCCCCCTCCCCCCACCAGGAACCCCCCAGAGGAACGGGGGGAGGGGAGGGCGCAGATGCGCGGTTGCCATGGCAACGGCCGGCTCCGCTCCATGGCAACCGCCCACTCATCCCCAATTTACCCGCCGCCGTTGCCTGGCAACGCCGCTGACGTCATCAGCGCTCGCGATAAACAATGACGGGGCCGGGGAGGGGAGGGGAGGGATGGAGATTTGGGGGGGAACACGCTGTGACCCCCCACCCCCACCCCCCCACCCCAGGCCCGGTGCGACCCCGCCCCTCCCCCAACCCCCCCAAACCGCAGGGGGCGGGGGAGGGGCGGCGCGGGGGGATTTGGGGGGAATTTGGGATGCCGGGGGGGGAGGGGCGCGGGGGGCGGGGCCATCCCCGGCTGACCCCGGGCGGTTCCTTTCGCCGCCGAAAGCGAAGGTTGAACCCCCGAGCCCCCTCCCCAGCCCAGATGGTGCTGGAAATGCCCCCCCAAATCCCCCCAAATCCCCCCAAATCCCCTAATCCCCCCCGCGCTGGATCCGCCGGCAAAGGGGGGCACAAAGGGGGTGAACAAACCCCCAAAACCCCCCAAAACCCCCAACCCCCCGGGGCTCAGCGCAGCTCGGGGGGCTGCGGTAGGGATCCCCCCCAAATTCCCGGCAGCTGCGGGGGCGGGCCGCCCTTAATTCCCCCCTCCCAAAACCCAACCCCTGCCCCCTCCCCAAATCCCCCCGGGATCTGCGGCCCCAAATCCCGGGATTATCCCGGCGGTGCCAAATCCCCCCCGGGCCTGGCGGGACACGCGCGGGGGGGCCCCAAACCCCCCCCAAAAAAAAAACCTCAAACCCCCAAAAATGGGGGAAGGGAATGGGAGGTGAGACCCCCCCAAAATGAACCGGGAGCCCCCCAAATCCCGGCTTTGTTAACGGCGCTGATTAAACTCCCCATTGATGTTCAGGGGAGCCCCCCAAAAATCCCCCCTCGGTGGGGTGGGGGTGGTCCTAAAAAGGGGCGGGGGGTGTTTTGGGGGGTTGTGGGATATTTTGGGGTGATTTTTGGCGGTATGTGGGTGATTTTTGGGGGGTTTCGGGGATTTTGGGGGGTTTCGGGGGGATTTTGGGGGGTCAGGGGTGATTTTGGGGTTTCAGGGTGATTTTTAGGGCTGATTTTTGGTGTTTTGGGGTGATTTTTTGGGGTGATTTTTAGGGGTGATTTTTGGGGGGTTCAGGGTGATTTTTAGAGGTGATTTTTGGGGGTTTCCACGATGATTTTTGGAGGTTTAGGGGTGATTTGGGGGATTTAAAGGCAATTTTTGGGGGGTTCAGGGTGATTTTTAGGGGCGATTTTTAGGGGTGGGTTTTGGGGGTTTCAGGGTGATTTTTTGGGGTGTTTTTGGGTGTTTCGGGGTGATTTTGGGTTTTCAGGTTGATTTTTAGAGGTGATTTTTGGTGTTTTGGGATGATTTTTTGGGGGTGATTTTTAGGGGTGATTTTTGGGGGGTTTCACGATGATTTTTGGAGGTTTAGGGGTGATTTGGGGGGATTTAAAGGTAATTTTTGGGGAGTTCAGGGTGATTTTTAGGGGTGATTTTTGGTGTTCCATGGTGATTTTTGGGGGTGATTTTTGGGTGTGTCGGGATGACTTTTTGGGGTGGTTTTTGGGTGTTTCAGGGTGATTTTTAGGGGTGATTTTTGGGGGTTTCACGGTGATTTTGGGGGGTTTCAGGGTGATTTTTTTAGGGTGTTTTTTGGGTGTTTCGGGGTGATTTTTGGTGTTTCAAGGTGATTTTTACGGGTGATTTTTGGGGGTTTCAGGATGTTTTTTAGGGGTGATTTTTGGTGTTTCAGGCTGATGTTTAGGGTTAATTTTGGGTGTTTCAGGATGAATTTTAGGGATGATTCTTGGGGGTTTCAGGGTGATTTTTAGGGGTGATTTTTGGTGTTTCAGGCTGATTTTTAGGGCTGATTTTTGGAGGTTTCAGGGTGATTTTTAGGGGCGGTTTTTGGGGGTTTCACGGTGATTTTTGGGGGTTTCAGGATGACTTTTTGGGCTGTTTTTTTGGTGTTTCGGGGTGAGATTTTGGTGTTTCGGGGTGATTTTTAGGGGTGATTTTTGGGGGTTTGGGGGTGATTTTTGGTGTTTCCCGGTGATTTTTAGGGGCGGTTTTTGTGGGTTTCACGGTGATTTTTGGGGGTTTCAGGATGACTTTTTGGGGTGTTTTTTGGGTGTTTCAGGGTGATTTTTAGGGGTGTTTTTGGGTGTTTCGGGGGTGATTTTGGGTGTTTCCGGGTGATTTTTAGGGGCGGTTTTTGGGGGTTTCCGGGTGATTTCGGGCTGTCGGGGCTCGGGGGGTTTTGGGGCGCCCCGGGGGGATCCCCACGCCCCCCACTCACCCCCGGGAGGGTTTTCTGCTCGTGCAGGGCGCTCTGGGCCTTCAGCGCCGACTCGCGGGCGCAGTAGGTCAGGAAGGCGCATCCTGGGGGGGAGGGGAAAAAAAAGGGTCTGGGGGCGTGGGGGGGACACGGGGGGGACCCCGGGGTGTCCCCACCCCCAGCCCGAGTGACACTGAGGGTCTGGAGCCCCCCAAAATAACCAACCACCCCCCCAGAACAACAACAGAGACCCCAAATCCCGCCAGACCCCAAATTCCCCCCTGAGACCCCTAAATCGCCCCCAGACCCCAAATCGCCCCCAGACCCCAAATCCCCCGAGACCCCAAATCCCCCTGAGACCCCAAATCGCCCCCCAGACCCCCAAATCCCCCTGAGACCCCAAATCCCCCTGAGACCCCAAATCCCCCGAGACCCCAAATCCCCCCGAGACCCCCAAATCCCCCTGAGACCCCAAATCCCCCCGAGACCCCAAATCGCCCCCCAGACCCCCAAATCGCCCCCCAGACCCCAAATCGCCCCCAGACCCCAAATCCCCCCGAGACCCCAAATCCCCACAAACCCCAAATCCCCCAAAACTTTCAGGCCCCCAAAACCCCCAGACCCTCCATTTTGGGGCAGTGACACCCCAAAACCCCTCGTCCCTGCCCCTCCCCCCAGGGCCACAGTTTTGGGAGGGGTCCCTAAAATTCCTGGGGAGGGGGGAGGGTCGCTGCCCCCTCCTGCTCCCCCACAGAGACCCCGAGACCCCCAGGACCCCCCAGTTCCGGTGTCCCCGGTGTTGGGGGGTCCCTGCAGGGCCCTGTCACTGTCACTGTCGCTGTCACCCAGAGCCGGTGTCACCCCCCAGGGCCACACGGGGACCACGTGACACCCAAGGACTGACACAACACCCCAAAACAACACCTGGACACCCCCAGGGACACTCAGAGCCGGTGTCACCCTCACAGGGACCCATAGGGTGACCAGGTACACCCCAAAACCTGCCTGACGCTCTAAAACAACACCCTGAGAACACCCTGACACCCCAAAACAGCACCCTGAGAACACTCTGACACCCCAACAGCCGCCTGACACCCCAAAACAACACCCAGATAACACCCTGACACCCCAAAACAGCACTGAGGAAACCCTGATGCTCACCCCACTGCCACCCCAGCCCCCCGCACTACACCTCAGCACCCCAGGGCCGGGTGTCACCCGGAGGGGCACCCACGTGACACCCAACACCCGCCTGGAACCCCAAAACAACACCTGGCAGCCAACTGGCACCACAGCCGGGCGCAACACCCCAACAACACCCCAAAAACAACACCCTGAACTCACCCAACCCCACAACAGCCGGACACAACACCCTGGTCCCACACCCCACGCCTGACACAACCCCCGCACAGCCCCGTGACCCCACACCCAGCACCCGGGTACAACACCCCGAAACGGGGTGTGACACCCTGCAGTGGGACAGAACACCCCAAAATGGGGTACCCAGGCTGTTCCTGTGGCTGTTCCTGGTGCCCAGGGTTGTGCCCGGGGCTGTTCCCGCTGCCCTCGGCTGTACCCGGGGCCTGCGGCTGTAGCTTGAGCTGCGGGTGTCGCTCAAGGCCTTTGGCTGTACTGGGGCTGTTCCTGGGGCTGTTCCCGAGCCCCTGGTTGTACCCGGGGCTGTTCCCGGTACCGGGGCCTGTTCCCAGAGCCCTCAGTTGTTCCCGGTACCGTTTGTGGGGCTGTTCCCGGTACCGGAGGTTGGATGTGGAGTGATTCCGGTTACCAGGGGCTGCTCCCGGTGTTGGGGCCCTCAGTTGTACCGGGGGCTGTTTTGGGGCTGTTCCCTACCGGGGGTTGTTTGTGGGGCTGTTCCCGGTACCGGGGGCTGTTTTGGGTCTGTTCCTGGTACCTGGGGCTGTTCCCAGTACCAGGGGTTCTTTTTGAGGCTGTTTCCCGTACCAGGGGCTGGTTTGGGGCTGTTCCTGGTACCGGGGGCTGTTCCCAGTACCGGGGGCTGTTTTGGGGCTGTTCCCGGTACCGGGGGCTCTTTGTGGGGCTGTTTCCGGTACCGGGGGCCGTTCCCGGTGTTGGAGGCTGTTCCTGGTACCCCAGGCCGTGTCACGGGGCTGCTCCAGGTGACAGGGGCTGTTCCCGGTACCGGGGCCACGTCCTGGGGCCATTCCCAGTCCCGGGGGTTGTTCCCGGTGCTGGTTCCCATCCCGGGGCCGTTCCCGGTACCGGGGCTGTGTCACGGGGCCGTTCCCGGTGCTGGGAGCTGTTCCCGGTACCGGGAGCTGTTCGTGGTGCTGGAGGCCGTGGCACGGGGCTGTTCCCGGTACCGGGGCCATTCCCGGCGCCATTCCCGGTATTGGGGGCCGTTCCCGGTACCGGGGGCTGTTTCCGGTACCGGGGGCCCGATCACAAGGCCGCTCACGGTACCAGGGCCGTTCCCGGTACCGGGGGCTGTTCATGGCACCGGGGCCACATCCCGGGGCTGATCCCGGGATCTGGGGCCACATCCGGGGCTGTTCCCGGTGCCAGGGGCTGTTCCCACACCGGGGGCTGTATCCCGGGGCTATTCCCGGTGCTGGGAGCTGTTCCTGGTACTGGGAGCCACATCACGAGGCCATTCCCGGTACCGGGGGCCACATCCCGGGGCTGATCCCGGGATCTGGGGCTGAATCCCGGGGCTGATCCCGGTACCAAGGGCTGAATCCCCGGGCTGTTCCCGGTATCTGGGGCCGTTCCCGGTACCGGGAATCACATCCCAGGGCCGTTCCCGGTACCGGGGGCGGAATCCCCGGGCTGATCCCGGTTATCTGGGGCCGTTCCCGGTACCGGGAATCACATCCCGGGGCCGTTCCCGGTACCGGGGGCCACATCCCAGGGCTGATCCCGGTATCTGGGGCCGTTCCCGGTACCGGGAATCACATCCCAGGGCCATTCCCGGTACCAGGAATCACATCCTGGGGCCATTCCCGGTACCGGGGGCCGAATCCCGGGGCCGTCCCCACTCCCCCGCCCGTGCCCCGCACCCATCCCCGCCGCCCGGGGCCGTGCCCGCTGCCCCTGCCCCATCCCCGCTGCCCGTTCCCGTTGCCCGGGGCCGGTCCCTCTGCCGTTCCCGGTTCCCGGTACCTTTGTGCATCCCGGTGTACTTGTCCTTGATGACGGTGAGCTCGTAGATTTTCCCGAATTGCTCGAAAATGGGTTTCAGGTCCTTCTCCTCCAGGTGCCGCGGGATCTGCCCCACGAAGAGTTTGATGGCGTCGGGCTCCTTCATGGGGCCGCCGGGGGGTCCCCGGGCCCCGGGGCCGCTCCCGCTCCCCGCTATCACCGCCCGGGCTCGGCTCCCGGTGCTCGCGGCGGTGCCCGGTGCCCCGGCGCACACAAAGGACGAGGCGGCCCCGGGGCTCGGCTCGGCTCCGGGGACGGGGCGCGGCGGGGCGGGGGCAGCTCTGCCCGGGGGGCGGCGCTCCCGGCGCTCCCGGTGCGTCCCGGCCGTTTCCCGGGCGCTGCTCCCCAAAATCCCGGTGGATGCTGCGAGCGCCCGCCCCGCCGGTACCGCCCCGGTGGCCTCGGGGAGGGTCCCGGTACCGGGCGGGGGGCGGGGGGAGCTCAACGCTCAGTTCGGTCCATGGCGGCCGCGGCGGCCGCCGGTTCCCCGAGAGCCCCCGGTGGTGGCCGAGCCCCCCCGCCCGCTGGGGGTACCGGGTACCGGCACCGGGATCGGCACCGGGATCGGCTTTTCTTCCCCGGTCGGGGCCGCCCCGCCCCGCCCCGCCCGGTGCTGATGTCAGAGCGGCACCGGGGACCGGCACCGGCGGCGACACCGGGGCCTGGGGAGCGGGACCGGGCACGGAGAGCTGGGGAGCGGCTACCGGAACCGAGCACCGGGAACCGGGCGCCGGGAACCGGGCACCGGCACCGCCCGTGGGGTTCTGGCTACCGGGCACCGGCACCGGCGACAACGGCGGGAGCTGGAGACCGGCACCGGGCACCGGGCAGCGGGGATGGGGCTCTGGGAACCGGGACCGGCACCGGGGACCGGGAACCGAGCAGCGGCACCGGACAGCGGCACCGGCAGCGCCCGGGGGGCGCTGGGCAGCGGCGGCAACAGCGGGGCCGGGAACGGGAGGGGGCGCCTGGAACCGGCACCGGGAACAGCACCGGGATCGGCACCGGCGCCGGTACCGGCCCCGCCCGGGCCCGGGGGGGTGGGGGGGGTTTGGGGATGTTTTGGGGGAGGGGCGGGGCCGCGCACGCGCGCGAGGGGCGGGGGGGGCCGGTGTCGCCCACGCGGGTCCCCTCCCCCTCCCGGTGCTGTCCCCGGTGCTGAACTCAGCCCCGCCCCCCCGGTGTCCCGGTGTCCCGGTGTCACCCCCGGTGTCACCCCCCGGTGTCCCCCCAATCCGTGTCACCTCCTTTCATGTCTCGGTTTCCCCACCCGTGTCCCCCCCGTTGTCACGGCAACGAGCCGGTGACAGCCGAGGTGACACCGCCAGACCCCCCCGACACCGAGGGTCACCCGGGGGTGGCTTTGGGGACACCCCACGGCGACATTTTGGGGACACGGGGCTCCCACCCCAAATAATTCACTCAAAACGCTCCAATTTGTGTCCGAAAAATTCCATTTTTTTTTTTCCACCGTGGGAAAACTCCCGTGGGATTTATTCCCAAAATCCCGCAGCTCCCAAAATTCTGAGAACTCCCCAAAAATCTCTGAGACCCCACAAATCTTTGGATCACCCCAAAAAATCCTGGGGTCCCCCAAAAAATCCTGGTCCCCCTTTTCCAGACCCTGGAGTTCAGGTGAGGGGGTTCCCAAAGGAGGAATCCCCCCAAAATCCATCCCAGGGACCCCAAATCCATCCTGGGGATCCCCCCTGGATTTGGGGGTTCAAGGGGGGTCTCAGGGGGTCTCACAGGAATTCCACAACCCCCCAAAACCTCTGAGCCCCCCAAAATTCCACTGAACCCCCTTTTCCAGGGAGCTGCTGCTCCTGGAGCTCCCCACAGGTGAGTAGAGGGGGGACACCCCAAAAATCCATTCTGGGCACCCCAAATCCACCCCAGGGACCAGAGTGGGGCTCAGGGGATTTGGGGGGCTCAGGAGAACCCCAAAATTCTGCTTTGGGAACCCAGAGGAGTCCTGGAGCTCTCCAGAGGTGAGGGGGGATCCTAAAGTGGGGGGGGAATCACCCCAAATCCTTCCGGGGGGCTACAGATGCATTCTGGGGACCCCAAATCCATTCTGGGGACCCCAAACTCCTCGGGGGGACCCCAAACCCCTCGGGGGGGACCCCAAACCCCTCGGGGGGGACCCCAAATCCCCGGGGGGGTCAGAGGAGCCGCTCCCTGCTGCTCTCCAGCTGCTGCCGCTGCTGCTCCTGCCAGTGCCGGAACCGTTTGGTTTTGGGGCGCATGAACTGCACCACGTCCATGGGCACCCGCACCGTGTCCAGCCCGTTCACCTGGCACCCCGAAACAGCCGGGTCACCCCAAAACCAGCCCAGAAACACCCCAAAACAGCCCAGAAACAGCCCCGGGGCACCCCAAAACCAGCCCAGAAACACCCCAAAAACAGCCCAGAAACAGCCCTAAACAGCCCAAAACAGCCCAGAAACAGTCCAGAAACACCCAAACCACCCCAAAACCAGCCCAGAAACAGCCCAGAACACTCCAAAACAGCCCAAAACCAGCCCAGAACACCCCAAAACCAGCCCAAAACCAGCCCAGAAACAGCCCCGGGGCACCACAGCTATCGGCACCCACACCGTGTCCAGCCCGTTCACCTGGCACCCCAAAACACCCCAAAACCAGCCCAGAAACAGCCCAAAACAGCCCAAAAACACCCAAACCACCCCAAAACCAGCCCCAGGGCACCACATCCATGGGCACCCGCACCGTGTCCAGCCCGTTCACCTGGCACCCCGAAACAGCCGGGTCACCCCAAAACCAGCCCAGAAACAGCCCAGAACACCCCAAAACCAGCCCCAAACCAGCTCCAGAAACAATCCAAAACCAGCCCCCAGGGCACCACGGCCATGGGCACCCGCACCGTGTCCAGCCCGTTCACCTGGCACCCCAAAACAGCCCAAAACACCCCAAAATCAGCCCAGAAACAGCCCAGAACACCCCAAAACAGCCCAGAAACAGCCCAAAAACAGCCCAGAACACCCCAAAACACCCAAACCACCCCAAAACCAGCCCCCAGGGCACCATGTCCATGGGCACCGCACCGTGTCCAGCCCGTTCACCTGACACTCCAAAACAGCCGGGTCACCCCAAAACCAGCCCAGAAACAGCCCAAAAACACCCTAAAAACAGCCCAGAAACACCCAAAACCAGCCAGGTCACCCTAAAAACCAGCCCAAAAACACCCAAAGCACCCCAAAACCAGCCCCAGGGCACCACGGCTATGGGCACCCACACCGTGTCCAGCCCGTTCACCTGGCAGCCCAAAAACAGCCCCAAAACAGCGAGGTCACCCCAAAACCAGCCCAAAACCTGCCCAAAAACAGCCCAGAAACACCCCAAAAACAGCCAGGTCACCCCAAAACCAGCCCAAAACCAGCCCTGGTCACCCCAACAACCACTTGAAAATCAGTGGTGCTCACCCCAAAAACACCCCAAAACCAGCCCTGGTCACCCCAAAACAGCCCAGAAACAGCCCAGAAACAGCCCAAAACCAGCCAGGTCACCCCAAAACCAGCCCAAAACCAGCCCTGGCCACCCCAACACTCCCAGCTGGAGGGAGAAGGGGACGTGGGGGGGAAGTGGGAGAGGAAATGGGGGAAACTGGGGGGAACTGGGGAGAGAGGCGGGAAATGGGGAGGAACTGGGCGGGAACAAGGGCAGGGTCCCCCCTGTCCCTGTCCCTGTCCCTGTCCCCATCCCTGTCCCTGTCCCCATCCCTGTCCCCGTCCCATCCCTGTCCCTGTCCCTGTCCCATCCCTGTCCCTGTCCCTGTCCCCATCCCTGTCCCCGTCCCATCCCTGTCCCTGTCCCCGTCCCATCCCTGTCCCTGTCCCCGTCCCATCCCTGTCCCCATCCCTGTCCCTGTCCCCATCCCTGTCCCTGTCCCCGTCCCATCCCTGTCCCTGTCCCCGTCCCATCCCTGTCCCCATCCCTGTCCCTGTCCCATCCCTGTCCCCGTCCCCATCCCTGTCCCCATCCCTGTCCCCGTCCCCATCCCTGTCCCCATCCCTGTCCCCATCCCTGTCCCCTCGTCCCCATCCCTGTCCCCATCCCTGTCCCCGTCCCCATCCCTGTCCCCATCCCTGTCCCCATCCCTGTCCCCGTCCCCGTCCCCGCCCCTCACCGTGACGTCACACCAGAAGTGTCCCCAGCGGGTGATGGGCTCCGGGGGCAGGCGCAGGGCGTGGGGGGGCACGAACACCCCCAGCTGCAGGGACACAACGGGGGTCACCCCAAATCCCAGAGGGTCACCCCAAATCCCGGGGGTCACACCAAATCCCAGAGGGTCACACCAAATCCCGAGGGTCACCCCAAATCCCGGGGGTCACACCAAATGCTGAGGGTCACCCCAAAACCAGGGAATGGCCCCAAAACCCAGGAATGATCATAAAACCCAGAAGTGACCCCAAACCCAGGGAGTGACCCCAAAATCTGGGAATGACCCCAAAACTCAGGAATGATCCCAAAACCCAGAAATTACCCCAAATCCAGGGAGTGACCCCAAACCCAGGAATGGCCCCAAAACCCAGGAATGACCCCAAAACTTGGGAGTGACCCCAAAACCCAGGAGCAGTCCCAAAACCCAGCAGTGACCCCAAATCCCGGGAGCAGGGCTGGCCTGAGTCCCCCAAACCCTTTGGGAATGACCCCAAACCCTGGGATTGGGGCCTGGGGGTCCCAAAAATCCCAAAATTCCCAAATCCTGCAGCCCCACCCACGTTCTTGAGGAAGTGCCGGGCCACGATCTCGGGGTTCAGCTCCCAGCTCACGTTGTTCTTCATCCCCACCTCGAGCCGGCAGCGCCGCAGGAACTCCAGGGTCTGCGATTGGGGGGACCCCAAAAATCCCCCCCAAAATCCTCAAAAAATACCCCAAAAATCCCCCAAAAATCCTCAAAAATCCCCTAAAATCCTCAAAAATACCCCCCAAAATCCCCCCAAAATCCTCAAAAAATCCCCTAAAATCCGCCCAAAAATTCCAAAAAATCCTCCCAAAAATCCTCAAAAAATACCCCCAAAAATTGCCCGCAAAATCCTAAATAATGCCCTAAAATTCGCAAAAAAATCCTCCCAAAAATCCTCCAAAAATTCCCCCCAAAATAATAAAAAAACCAAAATAATCCTCCCCCCAAAAAAATCCTCCCCCCCAAAATAATCCTAAAAGTCCCCATAAAATTCCCCCAAAAATCCTAAAAAATTTCCTAAAATCCACTAAAAATCCCTCAAAAATTCCCAAAAAATCAAAATCCCATCAAAAATCTCCCCAAAACCCCTCGAAATCACAGGAATTTCTGGAATTTGGAAATTTCTGGGATCTGGGGGATCCCCAACATCCCCCAAAATGTCAAAAATCCCCTAAAAATCCTCCCCCCAAATCCCCCCAAAAGTCCCTGGGAATTCAGTCATGGGAATTCCCAGGACTGGGAGAATTCCTGGCATTTGGGGAATTTGGGATTGGGGAAATTTGGGGGAAAATTGGGATTTGGGGGAATTTGAGATTTGGGGAATTTGGGATTTGGGGAAAATCAGGATTTAGGAAATTTGATATTGGGGGAATTTGAGATTTGGGGAATTGGGGAATTTGAGATTTGGGGAAAATTGGGATTTGGGGAAAATTGGGATTTGGGGAATTTGAGATTTGGGGAATTTGGGATTTGGGGAATTTGGGGGAATTTGGGAAAAATCGGGGGAATTTTGGATTTGGGGAATTTGAGATTTGGGGAATTTGGAATTTGGGGAAAATTGGGATTTGGGGAATTTGGGATCTGGGGGAATTGGGGAAAATTGGGATTTGGGGAATTTGGGATTTGGGGTATTTGGGGGAATTGGGGATTTGGCGAATTTGGGATTTGGGGGATTTGGGATTTGGGGAAATTCGGATTTGGGGTATTTGGGGGATTTGGGATTTGGGGAATTTGGGATTTGGGGAAATTCGGGATTTGGGGTCCCCTCTCACCTTCTGCCCGCTCTGGGTCTGGGGCTCCTCCAGCTTCTCCTGCTGAGCCTGGGGGGGCAACAGGAAAATGGGAATGAGGAGAAATGGGGGAAAATGGGATTTAGGAGGGGAAATGGGGAAAATGGGGAAAAACAGGAGTGGGGAAGGGAAATGGGATTGAGCAGGGAAAGGGGAAAATCTCTTTTTGAGGGCTCTCCCCTGATCCCAAACCCTCCCAAAAATCCCCCCAAAAAATCCTCCCAAAATCCCCAGAAAATAATAATAATAAAAAAAAACATATAAAAAAATCCCTTCCCCCCAGTAAAAGAAATACAAAAATTCCCCCCAAAATCCCATTTTTGGGATATTTTGGCAGCTGATCTGTTTCTGCTGGAGGATCTGCAGGTTCTCAGGGCTGGGGTACACAGCCCAAAAATCTCCCAAAATTCACCAAAAATCCAAAAAAAATTCCCAAAAATTCCCTAAATACCCCCAAAAATCCCAAAAATAATCCCCAAAAGTCACCCAAAAATCCCCACAAAACTCCTCAAAAATATCCCCAAATCCATCAAAATTTAAAAAAAAAAAGTCCCCAAAATCCTTAAAAATCCCCAGAAAATTCATAAACCACCCCCCAAAAATCCCCCAAAAATCCCCAAAAATCCCCAAGTTCCCCAGTCCCGTTTTTGGGATGTTTTTGGGATGTTTTTGGGATGCTGACCTGCTCCTGCTGGAAGCTCTGCAGGTTCTCAGGGCTGGGGTACACTGCCAGCCCCTGGGGCAGCAGCCGGTTCCTGCCCAGGTGTTTGCTCACCTTCACCAGGTCCCCACGGCTGCCCAGGTCTGCAGGGACAGGAATTGGGAAATGGGAATGGGAATGGGAATGGGAAATGGGAAATGGGGAATGGGAATGGGGATGGGGATGGGGAATGAGAAATGGGAAATGGGAATGGGAATGGGAATGGGGATGGGAATGGGAATGGGAATGGGGATGGGGATGAGAATGGGAATGGGGATGGGAAATGGGAATGGGAATGGGAATGGGAATGGGAATGGGAATGGGGATGGGGATGAGAATGGGAATGGGGATGGGAAATGGGAATGGGAATGGGAATGGGAATGGGGAATGAGAAATGGGAATGGGGATGGGGAATGGGAATGGGAATGGGGAATGGGAATGGGGAATGGGGATGGGAATGGGGAATGGAAATGGGAATGGGAATGGGAATGGGGAATGGGAATGGGGATGGGGAATGGGGGATGGGAATGGGGAATGAGAAATGGGAATGGGGATGGGGAATGGGAATGGGAATGGGAATGGGGATGGAAATGAGAATGGGGAAATGGGGATGGGGAATGGGAATGGGAATGGGAAATGGGAATGGGGATGGGAATGGGAATGGGAATGGGGATGGGGAATGGGGAATGGGAATGGGAATGGGGAATGGGAATGGGGATGGGAATGAGAATGGGAATGAGAATGGGAATGGGGAATGGGGAATGGGAATGGGAATGGGGAATGGGGAATGGGAATGGGAATGGGAATGGGGATGGGAATGGGGAATGGGGGAATGGGAATGGGAATGGGAATGGGGAATGGGGAATGGGGATGGGAATGGGAATGGGGATAGGGGATGGGGAATGGGAATGGGGAATGGGAATGGGAATGGGGATGGGAATGGGGAATGGGAATAATGGGAATGGGAATGGGAATGGGAATGGGGAATGGGGATGGGAATGGGGAATGGGGATGGGAATGGGAATGGGGATGGGGAATGGGAATGGGAATGGAAAATGGGAATTGGGAATGGGAAATGGGAATGGGGATGGGGATGGGAAGGGGGCGGGAATGGGGAATGGGGAATGGGAATGGGGAATGGGAATGGGGATGGGAATGGGAATGGGGATGGGGATGGGGATGGGAATGGGAATGGGGATGGGGAATGGGAATGGGGATGGGGAATGGGGGAATGGGAATGGGAAATGGGAATGGGGATGGGGAATGGGGAATGGGAATGGGGATGGGGAGATGGGGATGGGAATGGGAATGGGGAATCCCTGGGATGGGGATAGGGATATGGATTCCCCAGGAGGGGCAGGAAGGCAGAGCTCCCGAACTCCCGGGTGACTGACCCTGCACGGTGCGGGTCAGCAGCAGCTCCATGTCCCCCCGCGGTTGGTGCTATAGATCCCGCAGCAGCTTGAACAGCAGTGCCTTGGAGTGCAGCAGAGGCTGAGGAGCAGCTGTAACCAGCGGCACCGGCCCTGCAGCTCCACCACCACGATGCGCTGGGGGCCCGGGACAGAAGCAGAGACAGAATGTTCCAGAATGTTCTCGTGGGAATAGGGGATAACCCTGACAACACCAGCTCCACCACCACCCGTGCGGCTGGGGCCCGGGACAGAACGGGACAGAATGTTCCAGAATGTTCTCATTGGGAATGGGGATAACCCTGACAACACCCGCTCCACCACCACCGTGCGCTGGGATGGGACAGAGCGGGACAGAATGTTCTAGAGATTGCAAATGGGAACGGGGGTAACCCTGGTCACACCCACTCCACCACCGTGCACTGGGGGATGGGACAGGAAGCTAGGGACAGAATGTTCCAGAACGTTCTCATTGGGAATGGGGGTAACACCAGACACACCCGCTCCACCACCACCGTGCGCTGGGACGGGACAGAATGTTCTAGAGATTCCCAATGGGAATGGGGATAACCCAGACACACCCGCTCCACCACCACCCTGCACTGGGATGGGATAGAATGGGATACAATGTTCTAGAGATTCACAATGGGAATGGGGGTAGCACAGACACACCAGCTCCACCACCGTGCACTGGGGATGGGACAGAAGGGGCGAGGGTACATACAGGGGGATATAGGGTTCTATAACAGGGTTATGGGGCGGTACATACAAGGGGCTATAGGGTTCTATAACAGGGTTATGGGGCGGTACATACAAGGGGCTATAGGGGTTCTATAACAGGGTTATGGGGCGGTACATACAGGGGCTATAGGGTTCTATAACAGGGTTATGGGGCGGTACATACAGGGGCTATAGGGTTCTATAATGGGGTTATGGGGCGGTACATACATGGGCTATAGGGTTCTATAACAGGGTTATGGGGCGAGGGTACATACAGGGGGCTATAGGGTTCTATAACAGGGTTATGGGGCGGTACATACAGGGAGCTATAGGGTTCTATAACAGGGTTATGGGGCGGTACATATAGGGGGCTATAGGGTTCTATACTTGGGGGTTATGGGGGCAGTACATACAGGGGCTATAGGGTTCTACTCACTTGGGGTTATGGGGCGGTACATATAGGGGCTATAGGGTTCTATAACTGGGGGTTATGGGGCGGTACATACAGGGGCTATAGGGGTTCTATAACAGGGTTATGGGGCGGTACATACAGGGGCTATAGGGTTCTATAACAGGGTTATGGGGCGGTACATACAGGGGCTATAGGGTTCTATAAGCGAGTTTATGGGGCGGTACATACAGGGGCTATAGGGTTCTATAGGTTATGGGGCAGTACATACAGGGGCTATAGGGTTCTATATCGGGGTTATGGGGCTGGGTACATACAGGGGGCTATAGGGTTCTCTATAGGGGGTCATGGGGCGGTACATACAGGGGCTATAGGGTTCTATAACAGGGTTATGGGGCGGTACATACAGGGAGCTATAGGGTTCTATAACAGGGTTATGGGGCGGTACATACAGGGGCTATAGGGTTCTATATGGGGTTATGGGGCGGTACATACAGGGGCTATAGGGGTCCCTGCTCGGGGTTATGGGGCGGTACATACAGGGGCTATAGGGTTCTACTCTTGAGGGTTATGGGGCGGTACATACATGGGCTATAGGGTTCTACTCGCGAGTTATGGGGCGGTACATACAGGGGCTATAGGGTTCTATAATACTTGAGGTTATGGGGCGGTACATACATAGGCTATAGGGGTTCTACTCTTGGGGTTATGGGGCGGTACATACAGGGGCTATAGGGTTCTATAACAGGGTTATGGGGCGGTACATACAGGGGCTATAGGGTTCTATAACAGGGTTATGGGGCGAGTACATACATGGCCTATAGGGTTCTCTAGCTTGGGGTTATGGGGCGGTACATACAGGGGCTATAGGGTTCTATGCTCGGGGTTATGGGGCGGTACATACAGGGGCTATAGGGTTCTACTACTTGAGGTTATGGGGCGGTACATACATGGGCTATAGGGTTCTATAGCGGGGTTATGGGGCGGTACATACATGGGCTATAGGGTTCTATACTTGGGGGTTATGGGGCGGTACATACAGGGGCTATAGGGTTCTATAACTTGAGGTTATGGGGCGGTACATACATGGGCTATAGGGTTCTATAATGGGGTTATGGGGCGGTACATACAGGGGCTATAGGGTTCTATAACAGGGGTTATGGGGCGGTACATACAGGGGCTATAGGGTTCTATAACAGGGTTATGGGGCGGTACATATAGGGGCTATAGGGTTCTATAACAGGGTCATGGGGCGGTACATACAGGGGCTATAGGGTTCTATAGCGGGGTTATGGGGCCGGTACATACAGGGGCTATAGGGTTCTATAACAGGGTTATGGGGCGGTACATACAGGGGCTATAGGGTTCTATAACAGGGTCATGGGGCGGTACATACAGGGGCTATAGGGTTCTATAGCGGGGTTATGGGGCGGTACATACAGGGGCTATAGGGTTCTATAAACGGGGTTATGGGGGCGGTACATACAGGGGTCTATAGGGTTCTATAGCAGGGGTTATGGGGCGGTACATACATGGGCTATAGGGTTCTATGTCCGGGGGTTATGGGGCGGTACATACAGGGGCTATAGGGTTCTATATGGGGGTTATGGGGCCGGTACATACATGGCCTATAGGGTTCTATACTTGGGGTTATGGGGCCGGTACATACAGGGGCTATAGGGTTCTATAACAGGGTTATGGGGCGGTACATACATGGCCTATAGGGTTCTATAACGGGGTTATGGGGCGGTACATACAGGGGCCTATAGGGTTCTATAACAGGGTTATGGGGCGGTACATACAGGGGCTATAGGGTTCTATAACAGGGTTATGGGGCCGGTACATACAAGGGGCTATAGGGTTCTATAACAGGGTTATGGGGCCGGTACATACAGGGGCTATAGGGTTCTATAACGGGGTTATGGGGCGGTACATATAGGGGCTATAGGGTTCTATAGCGGGGTTATGGGGCGGTACATACAGGGGCTATAGGGTTCTATAAGCAGGGGTTATGGGGCCGGTACATACAGGGGCTATAGGGTTCTCTATGGGGTTATGGGGCCGGTACATACAGGGGCTATAGGGTTCTATAACGGGGTTATGGGGCCGGTACATACAAGGGGCTATAGGGTTCTATAACAGGGTTATGGGGCCGGTACATATAGGGGGCTATAGGGTTCTATAACGGGGGTTATGGGGCCGGTACATACAGGGGCTATAGGGTTCTATAACAGGGTTATGGGGCCGGTACATATATAGGGGCTATAGGGTTCTATAAGCAGGGGTTATGGGGCGGTACATACAGGGGGCTATAGGGTTCTATAACAGGGTTATGGGGCCGGTACATACAGGGGGCTATAGGGTTCTATAACAGGGTTATGGGGCCGGTACATACAGGGGCTATAGGGTTCTATAACGGGGTTATGGGGCCGGTACATACAGGGTCTATAGGGTTCTATAACAGAGTTATGGGGCCGGTACATACAGGGGCTATAGGGTTCTATAACGGGGTTATGGGGCCGGTACATACAGGGGCTATAGGGTTCTATAACAGGGTCATGGGGCCGGTACATACATGGGCTATAGGGTTCTATAACAGGGTTATGGGGGCGGTACATACAGGGGCTATAGGGTTCTATAACAGGGTCATGGGGCCGGTACATACAGGGGCTATAGGGTTCTATAACAGGGTTATGGGGCCGGTACATACAGGGGCTATAGGGTTCTATAACAGGGTCATGGGGCCGGTACATACAGGGCTATAGGGTTCTATACTTGAGGGTTATGGGGCCGGTACATACAGGGGCTATAGGGTTCTATAACAGGGTTATGGGGCCGGTACATACAGGGGCTATAGGGTTCTATAACAGGGTTATGGGGCGGTACATACAGGGGCTATAGGGTTCTATAGCGGGGTTATGGGGCCGGTACATACAGGGGCTATAGGGTTCTCTATAGGGGTCATGGGGCCGGTACATACAGGGGCTATAGGGTTCTATAACAGGGTTATGGGGCCGGTACATACAGGGGCTATAGGGTTCTATAACAGAGTTATGGGGCGGTACATACAGGGGAGCTATAGGGTTCTATAACAGAGTTATGGGGCCGGTACATACATGGGCTATAGGGTTCTATAACGGGGTTATGGGGCCGGTACATACAAGGGGCTATAGGGTTCTATAACAGGGTTATGGGGCGGTACATACAGGGCTATAGGGTTCTATAACAGGGTTATGGGGCCGGTACATACAGGGGCTATAGGGTTCTATAACAGAGTTATGGGGCGGTACATACAGGGGCTATAGGGTTCTCTATAGGGGTCATGGGGCCGGTACATACAGGGGCTATAGGGTTCTATAACAGGGTTATGGGGCCGGTACATACAGGGGCTATAGGGTTCTATGTCGGGGTTATGGGGCGGTACATACAGGGGCTATAGGGTTCTATAACAGGGTCATGGGGGCCGGTACATACATGGGCTATAGGGTTCTATAACAGGGTTATGGGGCCGGTACATACAGGGGCTATAGGGTTCTATAACAGGGTTATGGGGCCGGTACATACAGGGGCTATAGGGTTCTATAACAGGGTTATGGGGCCGGTACATACATGGGCTATAGGGTTCTATAACGGGGTTATGGGGCCGGTACATACAGGGACTATAGGGTTCTATAATGGGGTTATGGGGCCGGTACATACAGGGGCTATAGGGTTCTATAACAGGGTTATGGGGCCGGTACATACAGGGGCTATAGGGTTCTATAACAGGGTTATGGGGCCGGTACATACAGGGGCTATAGGGTTCTATAACAGGGTTATGGGGCCGGTACATACAGGGGCTATAGGGTTCTATAACGGGGTTATGGGGCCGGTACATACAGGGGCTATAGGGTTCTATAACAGGGTTATGGGGCCGGTACATACATGGGCTATAGGGTTCTATAACAGGGTTATGGGGCCGGTACGGTATAACCGCTATAGGGTTCTATAACACGGTTATGGGGACCGGTTGAGGGTCCGTCCCGCCGTCCCCCGTACGACCGCCGGTACCGACCCCCGGCCCACTCCCGGCCTCCCCCCCGTCCCGGGGCCCCTCCGCCCTGGCTCAATGCCCATCCCCGGTACCGCCCGCACCATTCCCGGTGCCCCGCCCTCACCGGGCCATGGCTCAGGCTCAGGGCCCGGCTCAGCACCCGTCCCGCCGCCCCCGGGGCCAACATGGCGGCGCCGTTCCCTCACAGCGCGGGGTCCGGTGCTGCCCGCACTGCGCCTGCGCGGGACACCATGCAAGGACCCCAGCGGGGCTGCCCGCGGCGCGCCTGCGCCGGGCCCTACGCAAAGACCCCAACGGGGCTGCCCGCGGCGCGCCTGCACCCGGTTCCCGCCAGTTCGGCACGGAGCGCTGAGAAATCTTCAACTTTATTAACTCAGAACAACAAATAGTGCAACGGAACCGCAGAACAAGGCGAGGGAACCGGGAACTCCCGGTAACGGAAATGTCGTGTCCCGACAAGAGGCACAAACGGAGATCCCCGCGATTTGTCGGTGCGGGCTCCAGGACGTGCTGGTGGCACCGGGAGCTGCTCGGGGTCACCTCGAGGGTGGCACCGGGAGCAGCTCCCGGTCACCGGGCACTGGCAGCTTCAGGTGACCGTGACGGCGTCCCCGGGCACGGCGGCGGCTGCGGGAACAGGGAGGGGTCAGGGGGCTCCCAACACCGGGACACACGGAGCAGTGTCACCAGCACGGTGTCCCCGGGAGCCCCGGGCTCACCGGGCAGGCTGAGGCAGGGCGGGGTCCCGGCGCTGTCCCCGGGGCTCTGCAGGGTGCCAGGCTCCACCGGGCTCGGGATGGAGGCACAGCCGAGATTGTCCTGCTGGGGAATGCGGGGTGAGACCTC
>CM067587.1:3152954-3224228 GCA_034336665.1 Luscinia megarhynchos
TGCCAACATCCCTGGGGCCTCCAACGACCACCTGTTCTTGGAAGCCCCCTGACAGCCCTCAGTGTCTCAGCATCTCCCTCATCGCTCCCTCGATGTCCCCTGGTGTCCCTGACCTTCCTCACACCGTGACGATGGAGGCGGTTGTCGCCCAGCAGGATCAAGGTCGTCAGCCTGCTTGACACGCCGGAGCCGGGCGATGCCCATCATGCCGAATGTCGGGCCTTCTTCACCAACATTGACACACCTGTCACCACACGATGGCCTCTGGGACATCGGGACGCCAGGACAGCGACACTGCATTACTAGACATTGGGGTATGGGGACACTCAGACATTACATGTATGGGGACACTGGGACATTAGCCACAGCGACATTGGGGTATGGGGACACTGGGGACATTGTAGACACTGGGGACATTGGGGGTAGGACACTGGGGACACTAGGACACTGAGACAGGACATTAGACATTGGGGTACAGACAATGGGGACATGGGGACAAAGGACATTGGGGTGGGGACACCATAAGACATTGGGTATGGGGGACATTAAAGTGCTTGGGACCATTGGGACATTGGGGGTATGGGGACAATGGGACACTGGGACACTAACATTGGGGACATTGAGGACATTGGGGACATTTAGACATCTGAGGCCTCTGTCCCTCACAGGCCTGATCTGATAACCTGTCACACAGGTAACACAGGTGACAGTACAGGTAACACAGGTACACAGGTGGCACAGGTGGCAGGTGACAGGCACAGATGGCACAGGTGGCACAGGTGACAGGTACACAGGTCACACAGGTACACAGGTGACAGGTGTCACAGGTGTCACAGGTAACACAGGTGACATGGACAGGCGTCACAGGTGTCAACAGGTGTCACAGGTGTCACAGGTGACAGGTGTCACAGGTGACAGGTGTCACAGGTGTCACAGGTGTCACAGGTGACAGGTGGCACAGGTGGCACAGGAGCCGCCAGGTGTCACAAACACAGGTGCAGGTGTCACAGGTGTCACAGGTGTCACAGGTGACAGTGACAGGTGACACAGGTGACACAGGTGACAGGTGACACAGGTGACAGGTGTCACAGACAGGTGACAGGTGGCAGCTCACCTGTCCGGCAGCCCCTCCACATGATCAGTTTCATGACGCACTGCCAACACCCATCTCGTGTGGCTCATACCACTCCCAGCTGCTGCTCGAAGCTCATGTCCTTCAGGGTCCAGCCATGCACCACGCACTTTGGCCTCCCCTGGGGCAGCACCCTGTTCGATCCAGCCTATACCCCTGGGGATCCCTCTCCTGGGCTCCCTAAAATTTCCTAGATTGCCCCCAGGATCATCCTAAACTCGGCCCCCAGCTGCCCAGGTCATGTCCTTCAGGTCCGAGCCATGCACCTAACACACCTTTGGCTCCCTCCTTGCTTCGGCACCCGTAATCCTGGATCTCAGCACAAAATCGTTGGGAACTCCTCGCTGGAACTGTGAAATTTCCAGGGATTGCAGATCATCCCAGTAGTCCCGTCCCAGCTGCTCTCCATCTCATGTCCTTCATGATCCTGAGCCGCAGCACCGACACACCTTTGGCCTCCCTAAGGGCAGTCAGCACCTAAAATCTGATCCAGCACAAAATCTGATCCAGCGCAAAAATTCCTTGGGAAACCTCTCTGTGGGTCCCCAAATCTCACCTTCTCCTGCTTCTGGCTCACTTTGGGGGTTCTGCAGTCTCACTCCGAGTCCTCACCTCGGATCCTGCAGCTCAGGTTCCTCCCGGCCTCACCTGGGGCTCCACCTGCCTTGGCTCACCTAGGGGTTCCTCTGGCTCACCCTGGGCTCACCTGAGCTCATCTGCTCACTCTGTTCCTAGCTCCTGGCTCACCTGGGGGTTCACCTGAGCTCATCTTGGCTCACTCCAAGCTGTTCACCTGTCCACCTCCAAGGGTCTGTCTCACCTGGGGCTCACCTGGGGCTCTATCTCACCTGGCAGTCCCCTGGCTCACCTGATTCATCTCGCTCACCTGAACTCACACTGGAGCTCCACTTGGCCTCACCTGGGCTCCACCTTGTTCACCTGGGGTTCACTCCACTCACCCTGTGACTCACCTGGGGTTCCCTCTGTGACTCTCACCTGGGGCTCCACTCTGGGGTTCCCCCGGCTCACCACCTGGGGCTCACTCTGGGGTTCACTCGTGACTCCACCTGGGGTTCACCTGGCTGGACGGATGTTGAGTCACTACGCTGAAAGTCCTCCACACGGGTCTCAAGCAAGGTTCCCTCGAGATGATCCCGGACGCCTTTGGCGATGGCCTTGGCCGCGGATGGGGTGGCCTCCTCTCAATGGGTCACCATGATCATCTTGGGACAGCCAGCACCTGGGGCACTGGGACACTGGGGATACTGGGACACTGGGGATACTGCGGGACACTGGGGCACCTGCGGGATACCTGGGGACAGCCAGATAGTCTGGGGACATCATCAGCACCTGACACCTTTAGCACCTGGGGATACCCAAAGCACCTGGGGGATACTGGGGATACCTGTGGCACTGGGGGACACTGGGAGCACTGGGGGCACTGGGGGACACTGGGGGACACCAAGTACTGGGGACACTGGGCACACTGGGCAACACTGGGAGCACCGCCACCAGTACATCTGGGACACTGGGGCACTGACACTGACACTGGGGACAATGGGGACACTGGGGACACTGCACTAGACATGACACTGACACTGACACTGGGGCAATTGACACTAAAGCACTGCACTGCACTGACACTGGGGACACCGGACACTGGGACACATGTGACACACTGGGATACTGGGACAATGGACACTGGGGACACTAGGATGCACACTGTATCAGTGTATCAATGGGTGACACCTGGGGCACCTCGATACTGGGGACACTGGGGACACTGCAATGGGGACACTGGGGCACTGGGGACACTGGGGACACTGGGGACACTGGGGACAATGGGGACACTAGCACCTCAGACACTGGGGACACTGGGGATACTGGGGCACTGGGGATACTGACACTAGACACTGGGGCACTGGGGATACTGGGGCACTAGACACTGGGGTACTGGGGACACTGGGGCACTGGGGACACTCCAGGATGCGGGGGACCACCAGGACACGGGGGGACACGGGGGGACAGGTGAGGTCACGGAACTTTGGGGGTCCGGGGTGCATCCGGGGGCTTTGGGGGTCTTGGGCAGGCTCAGGGGAATTTGGGGTCCGGGTGGGGGTCCCAGGTGGGCTCAGGGGGATTTGAGGGACCCAGGTTTGGGGCACCGGCTGGGCTCAGGGCTGGGCTTGGGGGCCCGGGTGGGTTTGGAGGGTCCCGGTGGGCCTCAGGAGGTTTGGGGGTCCCGGGTGGGTTTCGGGGGGTCCCGCGCGAGGGCTCAGGGCGGTTTGGGGGTCCCGGGTGGGTTTAGGGGATCCCAGGCTGGCTCAGGGAGGTTTGGGATCCCGGGTGGGCTCAGGGAGGTTTGGGGGTCCCGGCGGGTTTGGAGGGTCCCGGTGGGCTCAGGGCAGTTTGGGGGTCCGGGTGGGTTTGGGGGTCCCGTGAGGACTCAGGGCAGTTTGGGGGGTCCGGGTGGGTTTAGGGATCCCCAGGTTGGCTCAGGGCGGTTTGGGGGTCCCGTGAGGGCTCAGGGCGGTTTGGGGGTCCCGGGCGGGAGCCTCGGGGCCTCAAGTGAGGGCTCAGGGCGGTTTGGGGGTCCCGGGCGGTTTCGGGGGTCTCCAAGCGAGGGCTCAGGGCGGTTTGGGGGTCCCGGGCGGGTTTCGGGGGTCCCGCAAGGCTCAGGGCGGGCTTTGGGGGTCCCACCTGATGCCGGGCGCCCCGCACTTGCCCACGGCGCCGGGCACGGCGGCGCGCGGGGGTCGATCATGGACATGAGCCCCACTGAAGCAAAGATCGCCGTGGGGAAATTCACCTCGTCAGCATCGGACCGAACCCTCCAAGTGGGAAACTTGGTCTCGCAGGCACAGGTGACAGGTAGACCCCTGGGGACACCCTGGGGGGACAGTCAGGACTCCTCAGGGACAATTCCCAGGAATTTTTCTTGGTGAGGGGTGTCCCTGGGGACACTGGGAGGGGCGTGCAGCACCCCCAGGGACTCACTCAGGTCCCCCGGATGTACCCAGGGACCCCCCCCAGGACCCTCTCCCCGAGCCCCCCCAGCTCCAGGGAGAGGCTCTGAGTGACTCCTCCTCCTCTCCCTCATCCAGGTTCTGCTCCCCAAATCCCCCGGGGACTCTCTAAACTCAGGATCCCCTGCAGGACCCCCCCCGCCCCCAGCCGCAGCACAGAACACCCCCTCAAGCCCCCAGCCGTACTCCAGGACCCTCTCCCCGAGCCCCCACTAGCTGTACCCAGGACCCTCCCAGCCCCCCAGTAGCTGCACTTACACGACCCCTCTCCCTCGAGCCCCCCAGACCCTCAGCCGTATCCAGGACTCTCCAGCCACCCAGGACCCTCTCCCCCAGCCCCCAGCCGCACTCCAGGACCCCCCCGCCCCCAGCCATGCCCAGGACCCTCTCCCCGAGCCCCCCCCTGCCCCCAGCCGTACCCAGGACCCTCTCCCCCAGCCCCTGCCGTAGCTCCAGGACCTCCCCCAGTCCCCCACCCAGGTACCCAGGACCCTCCTCTCGAGCGCCCCCAGCCCCCAGCCGTACCCCAGGACCCTCCCCCAGCCCCCAAGCTGTACCCAGGGACCCCCAGTCCCCCACCCCATACACAGGACCCTCTCTCCCCCGAGCCCCCTCCGCCCCCCAGCCGTACCTAGGGACCCTCTCCCCGAGCCCCCAGCTCCAGGTAGGCGTTCTGGAAGGCCTCGCGCATCTCGTGGTCGAGCGGCTGCTCCTGGCCCTGCAGCAGGATGCGGGAGCAGCGCTCCAGGATGCGCTCGGGCGCGCCCTTCATCACCAGCAGGTGGCCCTGGGGGTCCTCCTCGCGCTCGTGGATGGACAGCTGGGGACAGCGGGGACAGCGGGACAGCGGGGGACAGCGGGGACAGCGGGACAGCGGGGACAGCGGGACAGCGGGGACAGCGGGGACAGCGGGACAGCGGGACAGCGGGGACAGCGGGGACAGCGGGGACAGCGGGGACAGTGGACAGCGGGACAGTGGGGACAGCGGGGGACAGAGGGGACAGCGGGGACAGCGGGGACAGAGGGGACAGAGCGGGACAGCGGGGTCACAGCCCGGGCCAGCGCGGGGGCACGCCCGCCCGCGGCGCGGTGTCACCTCAGTGTCACACACACACTGCCTGGTGTCAGTGTCACCCACACTGCCTGGTGTCACCTCAGTGTCACACACACACTGCCTGGTGTCAGTGTCACCCACACTGCCTGGTGTCACCTCAGTGTCACACACACACTGCCCCTGTGTCACCTCAGTGTCACACACACTGCCTGGTGTCACCCACACACTGCCTGGTGTCACCCTCAGTGTCACACACACGCTGCCTGGTGTCACCCGAGTGTCACCCACACACTGCTCCCCTGTCAGCCCAGTGTCACACACACACTGCCCCTGTCAGCCCAGTGTCACCTCAGTGTCACACACACTGCCTGGTGTCACCCGAGTGTCACACACACACTGCCCGGTGTCAGTGTCACCCACACACTGCCCGGTGTCACCCACAGGTATCCCAGTGCCACACACTGCCCCACGTCACCAGGGTCACCCACGCACTGCTTGGTGTCACCCAGTGTCACCCACCAGCGTCAGCCCAGGGTTACCCACAGTCCTACTGAGAGTCCCCAGTGCCCCCAGTGCCCCCAGTTCCCTATCCCAGTGCCCCCAGTGCCCCCAGTGTCCCCTGCAGTATCCCCGTCGTCCCCACTTGCCCTCAGTGTCCCCCATGTTTCAGTACCCCTCTCCCAGTGCCCCCAGTATCCCCAGTGCCCCCAGTGTCCTCAATGCCCAGTATCCCGTGTCCCCAGTGTCCCCAGTGTCCCCCAGTGTCCCCAGTGCCCCTCTCCCAGTGTCCCCAGTGCCCCCAGCACCTGGTACTTGTTGGTGGAGTTGAAGGGGATCTCGGTCACTTTGGGGTTGCGGTCGCGCATTCTCTTCACGGAGCCGCACGACAGTTGGATGCACTTGAGCAGCGCCGACTCGGACGCGTCCCCGGCCGTGTCCCGCTGCGGGTGGGGGACAGCGCGTGGCACTGGGGCTCGGGGGTCCTGTCCCCTCCCCTGGGGCTCGGGGGTCCTGTCCCTCCCCTGGGGGCTCAGTCCTGTCCCTCCCCCTGGGCTCAGTCCTGTCCCTCCCTGGGGCCTGGTCCTGTCCCTCCCTGGGGTTCGGTGGGCTCCATCCCTCCCCTGGGCTCGGTCCTGTCCCCTCCTGGGGCTTCGGGTCCTGTCCCCTCCCCCGCTCGGTGGTCCTGTCCCTCCCCTGGGGTTCGGGGCTGTTCCCTCCCCCTGGCTCGGGGGTCCTGTCCCATTCCCTGGGGCTCTGGGTCCTGTCCCCTCCCCGGGGCTCTTGGGGTCCTGTCCTCCCTGGGGTCCTGTCCCCTCCCCGGGCTCGGGGTCCCTGTCCCTCCCCAGGGGCCTGGGGGCTGTTCCTCCGCAGGGCCTGGGGGGTCCTGTCCCTCCCCGCCTCGGGGGGCTGTTCCTCCTGCAGGGCTCTCGGGGTCCTGTCCCTCCCTGGGGGTTCGGGGGCTGTTCCTCCCCCGGGGCTCGGGGCTGTCCCTCCCCGGGGCTCGGGGTCCTGTCTCCCTCCCGCTGTTCCCTCCCCCGGGGCTCGGGGCTGTCCCTCCCCGGGGCTCGGGGGCTGTCCCCTCCCCTGGGCTCGGTCCTGTCCCTCCCTCGGGTCCTGTCCCTCCCCTGCCTGGGGATGTCCCTCCCCGGGGCTCGATGTCCTCCCCCGCTCTGGTCCTGTCCCCTCCCCCGGGGGCTCAGGCTGTCCTCCCCCTGCGCTCGGGGCTGTCCCTCCCCTGGGCTCGGGGGCTGTCTGCGGGGTAGCCCTCCCTCGGGCTCGGGGCTGTCCCTCCCCGCCTGGGGCTGTCCTCCCCGGGGCTCAAGCTGCCCTCCCCCGGGCTCTGGGGCTGTCCCTCCCCGGGGCTCTGGGGCTGTCCCCTCCCCGGGCTCTGGGTCCTGTCCCTCCTGCTCGGGGCTGTCCCTCCCCTGCTCAAGGGGCTGTCCCTCCCTGGGCTCGGGGCTGTCCCTCCCCGGGGTTCTGGGGTCTGTCCCCTCCCCGGGGCTCGGGGGCTGTCCCCTCCCCGGGGGCTCGGGGGCTGTCCCCTCCCCGGGGCTCGGGGGGCTGTCCCCTCCCCGGGGCTCGGGGGCTGTCCCTCCCGCTGGCTCGGGGCTGTCCCTCCCCGGGCCTGGGGGCTGTCCCCTCCCCGGGGCTCGGGGGCTGTCCCCTCCCCTGGGCTCGGGGGGTCCTGTCCCCTCCCCGGGGCTCGGGACCCCCTGACCTTGGAGATGGAGACGTTCTCCTGGCCCGGCTTGAACACGGCGCGGTTGCAGAGCCCCGCGATCCGCGCCAGCGCCGCCCAGGTAGGAGAGCGCTTGTCGAAGGTGGCACCTGGGGACACGGGGCCGCGTCAGGGCACACCCGGTGCCACCAGTGCCACCAGTGCCACCCATTGACCATCCTGGTGTCACCTGGACCACCCATTGACCTCCCCAGTGTCACCCACTGACCACCCCGGTGACACCAGCGCTGCCCAGGTGAGCGAGTGCTTGTCAAAGGTGGCACCTGGGGACACGGGGAAACGTCAGGGCACGCCCAGTGTCACCTGTGCCACCAGTGTCACCCATTGACCACCTCAGCGTCACCCACTGACCATCCCAGTGTCACCCATTGACCACCCTGGTGGCACCTGGGCCACCCAGGTGGGCGAGCACTTGTCGAAGGATTGGGGTTCTGGGGGATTGGGGTGCCAGGGGATTGGGGTGCTGGGGGTTCAGGGTGCCAGGGGTTGGGGTTCCAGGGTTTTGGGGGTTCCATGGGATTGGGGGTGCCAGGGATTTGGGTTCCAGGGGATTTGGGTTCCAGAGGATTGGGGGCTCAGGGTGCCAGGGATTGGGGTGCCAGGGATTTGGGGTTCCAGAGGATTGGGGGATCAGGGTTCCAGGGGATTGGGGTGTTGTGATCGGGGTTCCAAGGGATTAGTGTGGGGGATCGGGGTTCCAGGGATTGGGTGTGGGGTAGGTTCCAGGATTGGGGTGTTGGGGTCGGGGTTCCAGGAGGATTGGGGGGATCAGGGTTCCAGGGCATTGGGGTGTTGGGGATCAGGGTTCCAGGGCATTGGGGTGTTGTGATCGGGGTTCCAGGGATTGGGGTTTGGGGATCGGGGTCCCAGGGATTGGGGTTGCAGGAGATTGGGATGCCAGGGGGGTTGGGCACTGAGGTCCCAGAGCATTTGGTTCCCAGGGGATTGGGGTGTTGAGGGATTGGAGTTCCAGGGGATCAGGGGATCAGGTTCTGGAGGGATTGGGGTGTTGGGTCACTGGGGTGTCAGGGAGTTGGGGTTCCAGGGGATTGAGGTGTTGGAGGATCAGGGTTCCAGGGGGTTGGGGTTCTGAGGGATTTGGGTTCCAGGGGATTTGGATTCCAGGAAACTGAGGTGTCTGGTGATTTGGGTTCCAGGGGATCATGGTGCCAGGGGATTTGGGGTGCCAAGGTCCCAGGGCATTTGGGTTCCAGGGGACTGGGGTGCTGGGGGATCAGGCTTCCAGGAGATTGGGGTTCCAGGGGGATCAGGGTCCCAGGGCGTTTGGGTTCCAGGGGATTTGGATTCCAGGAAATTGAGGTGTCTGGTGATTTGGGTTCCGAGGGATTTGGGTTCCAGGGGATTTGGGTGCTGAGGTCCCAGGGGATTTTGAGTTCCAGGGGATTTGGGTGCTGAGGTCCCAGGGGATTTGGGTTCCAGGGGATTTGGGTGCTGAGGTCCCAGGGGATTTGGGTTCCAGGGGATTTGGGTGCTGAGGTCCCAGGGGATTTGGGTTCCAGGGGATTTGGATTCCAGGAAATTGAGCTGTCTGGTGATTTGGGTTCCAGGGGCCTGGAGTGCTGGGGGCACTGGGGATCTTGGGGTGCCCCCCACGCACCCGACTGGTCCTCGGTGGTGTCGGCCTCGTGGATCTGGTTGTCGAACCACATGTGGGCCACGGTCATGCGGTTCTGGGTCAGGGTTCCCGTCTTGTCCGAGCAGATGGTGGAGGTGGAGCCCAGCGTCTCCACGGCCTCCAGGTTCTTCACCAGGCAGTTCTTGCGCGCCATGCGCTTGGCAGTGAGGGTCAGGCACACCTGGGGGGCACCCCGGGGTGTCACAGGGGTGGGACCCCCAGTATGGGGCGCACGGACCCCCTACAGCACCCCAAAACTGGCACCAGCATCAATGTGCCCTCGGGGAGCCTTCAACACCCAGACCCTCATTGTGATCACCTGGCACCGGGTCAGGCACACCTGGGGGGCACCCCGGGGTGTCACAGGGGTGGGACCCCAGTATGGGGTGCACGGACCCCCTACAGCACCCCAAAACTGAACCCCGTGCCCCATAGTCCCTCCCAGTGCCCCCTCCCACTGTGAGGGTGGCCAGCAGCCCCTGGGGCACACTGGCCATGACAATGTCCATGAGGAAGATGATGGTGTGGCCCCCCAGTAATGCCTCTACTGCCCTCCCAGTGCCCGCCCAGTGCTCCCAATTCCTTCCCAGTGCTCTCCCAGTACTCCTCCTCTCACTGTGACAGTGGCCAGCAGCCCCTGGGGCACACTAGCCATGACAATGCCCACGAGGAAGATGATGGTGTAGCCCCCTAACAGTGCCCCATATTTCCCTCCCAGTGCTCCCAGTGCCCTCCCAGGCCCTCCCAGTGCCCTCCCAGTACTCCCATCTCTCCCTCTCACCGTGACAGTGGCCAGCAGCCCCTGGGGCACACTAGCCACGACAATGTCCATGAGGAAGATGATGGTGTAGCCCCCCCAGTAGTGGCTCCAGTGCCCCATATTTCCCTCCCAGTGCTCCCAGTGCCCTCCCAGTACTCCCATCTCTCCCTCTCACCGTGACGGTGGCCAGCAGCCCCTCGGGCACGTTGGCCACGATGATGCCGATGAGGAAGATGACGGCCTCGAGCCAGGTGTAGCCCAGGATGAGGGAGAGGATGAAGAAGGAGAGGCCGAGGAACACGGCCACGCCCGTGATGAGGCGGATGAAGTGCTCGATCTCCATGGCGATGGGCGTCCGGCCCACCTCCAGCCCCGAGGCCAGCGAGGCGATCCTGCCCATCACCGTCCGGTCACCCGTGGAGATGACGATGCCCCGCGCGGTGCCTGGGCAGGACAGGTGACAAAGGGTGACAAAGGGTGACACTGGTGGTTTCACACCGCTTAATTAATGGTTACATGCAGTTTCTTCTGTCTTCACCCGGAGCCAGGATTAAAAACGGATTAAAAATCCATTAAAAATGGATTTTCTCGTGTTCGGGTTTATCTAAATCTAAATCTAATCTAAATCTAAATCTAAATCTAAATCTAAATCTAAATCTAAATCTAAATCTAAATCTAAATCCAAATCCAAATCCAAATCTAAATCTTATCAAAATAAAAATCTAAATCAAAATCAAAATCTAAATCAAAATCTAAATCAAAATCTAAATCTAAATCTAAATCTAAATCTAAATCTAAATCTAAATCTTATCAAAATCTAAATCTAAATCTAATCTAAATCTAAATCTAAATCTAAATCTAAATCTAAATCTAAATCTAAATCTTATCAAAATCAAAATGTAACCTAAATTCTTCTCTAAATCTGAATCTAAATCTTATCTAAATCTAAATCTAAACCTTATCTAAATCTAAATCTAAATCTAAATCTTATAAAAATCTAAATCTAGATCTAAATCTAAATCTTATAAAAATCTAAATCTTATAAAAATCTAAATCTAAATCTTATAAAAATCTAAATCTAGATCTAAATCTAAATCTTATAAAAATCTAAATCTTATAAAAATCTAAATCTAAATCTAAATCTAAATCTAAATCTAAATCTAAATCTTATTTAAAGTTCAGCAGCACTTCTAGCCACCAATTAAAGCAAGTAAAATGGAGATGAATTCAGCTGCTACAAGGCCTTTTAAAGTTAAACAGTGCAACAGAGAATTAACACCTTTATTATTTATACTTTTAACTCAATAATTAAATTCCTGTGACACTCAGTGCAGCACTGACTGTCCAACCAGAAACTACAACCTGAATCCATGAAGAAGGAAGATGAGCACCCAAAGAGACACCACCCAAAATCCTCCATTTTGTCCCTTACCTATTACTGTATTCTAAAAACCCCAAATTTAAAACCCTTCACTATGTGAAATAATTTCTATTTAACTACAAACCCGTGATAGAAGTGTGTAATATCACACAGTGGAAAATTTAAAATTTGAGGTTTTAAAATATAGTCATATATAAAGGGCAAGATGCAGGCTTTAGGGTGGAGGTTTTGTCTTTTTCATGTTCTTCTTCATGGGTCTAGGTGGCATTTTTTTAATTGGACAAAAAAATCTGCATTGCAGGTCAGGGGTGTTTGGTTATTGGATTAAAAGTAAAAATAATTTAGGTGGCTTTTCTTAATTGGACAAATTTGGCTTAAAAGGCCTTGTAGAGAGAGAAAAACTTCAACTTCCTTGTAGAGAGTAAATCCCAATTTTTAACTTGTTAGCTAGAGAAACTGCAGAACTCACACTCTGTGAGACTGTAATATAAATAATAATTAATAAACATCTGAGCCCGAACACCAACTTCCATCTCCTGAGCATTTAATCCTGACTCTGACAGAAGAAAAAGAAGATAAAACGTGGTGGGTGCCCACCTTCGACGCAGTTGGTGGAGAAGAAGCAGATGTTATGTTGCCTCCAGCGGGTTCTCGTATGCGGAACTCCGGGGAGCTGCTCATGCTCCTCGACCTCTGGCCAGAGACGAAGCTGTCCACCTGGAAACGGGGGGTCAGTGGGAATTGGGGGCACGGGGGTAAGGGTGGGTTTGGGGAGGTGAGGGGTTGGGTGGGATGGGGTGGGAGTGGGTGGGATGGGGGATATGAGTGAGTTTGGGTGGGATTGGGTTGGGTTGAGTTGGGTTGGGCAGGATTGAATTGGGTTGGTTTGGGTTGGAATGGAATGGGTTGAGTTGGGTTGGATTGGGTTGAAATGGGTTGGGTTGGGTTGGATTGGGTTGGATTTGGTGGGATTGGATTGGATTGGATTGGATTGGGTGGGATTGGGTTGGGTTGGTTGGTTTGGGTTGGATTGGGCTGAGCTGGGCTGGGCTGAGCTGGGCTGGGCTGGGCTGAGCTGGGCTACACTGGGTTGACTGGTGGGATTGGATTGGATTGGGTGGGATTGGGTTGGGTTGGGTTGGATTGGGTGGGATTGGGTTGGGTTGGGTTGGGTTGAAATGGGTTGGGTTGGCTGGATTGGCTGGATTTGGTGGGATTGGATTGGATTGGGTGGGATTGGGTTGGATTGATTGGGTTGAAATGGGTTGGGTTGGGTTGGGTTGATTGGGTTGATTGGGTTGGGTTGGGTTGTCCCCACTGTCCCCAGTATACCCACCTTTGCAGACATGGGAGGAGATGATCTGCATTGTCCCCAATGTCCCCAATGTCCCCAATGTCCCCAATGTCCCCAGTGTCCCCAATGTCCCCACTGTCCCCAGTGTCCCCACTGACCCCGATGTCCCCACTGTCCCCACTGTCCCCAATGTCCCCACTGTCCCCAGTGTCCCCACTGACCCCGATGTCCCCACTGTCCCCACTGTCCCCAATGTCCCCAGTGTCCCCAGCGTCCCCACCTTGCAGCCGTGGGAGGAGATGATCCGCATGTCCGCGGGCACTCTGTCCCCGCCCTTCACCTCCACCAGGTCCCCGACCACGACGTTCTCGGCGTTGATCTGGATCTTCTCGCCCTCACGGATCACCAGCGCTTGCTGGGGGGGCACCGGGCACCTCAGGGGGTGCTCAGCCCCCCGGGACCCCTCGGGACCCCCCTGGGGCCCCCCCACTGCCCACCTGGGGCACCATGTTCTTGAAGGAGTCCATGATCTTGGAGCTCTTGGCCTCTTGGTAGTAGGAGAAGCAGCCGGTGACGATGACGACGGCGGCCAGGACCACCCCCAGGTACAGCTGGCACCGATGGGGGGGAACCTCAGCACCTGGGGGGCTCCATGGGACCCCCAGGGCGAGGTGACAGGGAGGGGACACCCTCGGTGTTCCAGCCAGGGTGGCTTGACATCCCCTCCCCACACCCACAGCTGGGCCCCCTGAGAGCTGACACGGGGTGGGGAGGCGACAAGGGGCCCCCAGTTTGTGCCACCCCCAGTGCCAGTGTGTTCCCAGTGCCAGTGTCCCCATGGCACCTGTCCCCACTCAATGTCCGTGCCTCCCTTGATGTTCCTGTCCCCACAACGCTCCTGTCCCCATGACACCCGTGCCCCCGTGGTGTCCCTGTCCCTCTCAATGTCCCTGTCCCCAGGACACCCTTGTGTCCCCATGCCCTGTGTCCCCATGTCCCACTCCCCCCGTCCCCATGTCTCCATATTCCCATGTTCCATATTCCCATGTTCCATATCCCCATGTCACCATGTCCCATATCCCATATCCCCATATCCCTCATATCCCACATCCCCATATCCCATATCCCATATCCCATATCCCCATATCCCATATCCCATATCCCCATATCCCATATCACATATCCCATATCCCATATCCCCATATCCCCATATCCCATACATCCCATATCCCCATATCCCATATCCCATATCCCATATCCCCATATCCCCATATCCCATATCCCCATATCCCCATATCCCATATCCCCATATCCCACATCCCCATATCCCATATCCTATATCCTATATCCCATATCCTATATCGCCATATCCTATATCCTATATCCTATATCCCCATATCCCCTATATCCTATATCCCACATCCCCATATCCCATATCCCAAATCCCCTATGTCCCCTATGTCCCTATATCCTATATCCTATATCCTATATCCCTATATCCTATATCCTATATCCCACATCCCCATATCCCATATCCCAAATCCCCTATGTCCCCATGTCCCCATATCCCATATCCTATATCCTATATCCCCTATATCCCCCATATCCTATATCCCATATCCCTATACCCTATATCCTATATCCCCATATCCTATATCCTATATCCTATATCCTATATCTCTATATCCCCATGTCCCATATCCCATATCCCCATATTCCAGATCCTATATCCCTATATCCCCATATCCCATATATCCCATATCCCCACATCCCTCATATCCCATATCCCCATATCCCATATCCCATATCCCTATATCCTATATCCCCATATCCCATATCCCTATATCCTATATCCCTATATCCCCACATCCCCACATCCCCATATCCTAAATCCCCTATGTCCCTATGTCCCTATATCCCTATATCCTATATCCTATATCCCTATATCCCTATATCCTATATCCTATATCCTATATCCTATATCCTATATCCCTATATCCTATATCCTATATCCTATATCCCCATATATCCCTATATCCCATATCCTATATCCCCATATCCCCATATCCTATATCCTATATCCTATATCCTATATCCCTATATCCCCATATCCCATATCCCCTATATCCTATATCCCCTATATCCCATATCCTATATCCTATATCCTATATCCTATATCCCCTATATCCTATATCCCATATCCCTATACCCTATATCCTATATCCCCATATCCCATATCCTATATCCCATATCCCATATCTCATATCCCCATGTCCCATATCCTATATCCCCATATTCCAGATCCCATATCCCATATCCCCATATCCCATATCCCATATCCCCACATCCCCACATCCCCATATCCCATATCCCTATATCCCATATCCCATATCCCCATATCCTATATCCCTTATCCCATATCCCTATATCCCATATCCCATATCCCCACATCCCCACATCCCCATATCCCCATATCCCCATATCCCATATACCCCATATCCCCATATCCCATATCCCATATCCCATATCCCATATCCCCATATCCCATATCCCATATCCCCATATCCCCATATCCCATATCCCATATCCTATATCCTATATCCCATATCCCATATCCTATATCCTATATCCCTCATATCCCATATCCCATATCCCCATATCCCATATCCCCATATCCCATATCCTATATCCCATATCCTATATCCCTATATCCTCTCATATCCTATATCCCCATATCCTATATCCCTATATCCTATATCCTATATCCTATATCCCTATATCCCTATATCCCATATCCCCATATCCCATATCCCCATATCCCATATCCCATATCCCCATATCCTATATCCTATATCCCCATATCCCATATCCTATATCCCATATCCCATATCCCGTATCCCAGATCCCATATCCCATATCCCATATCCCCATATCCCATATCCCATATCCCCATATCCCCATATCCCCATATCCCCATATCCCATATCCCCATATCCCATATCCTACATCCCCATATCCCATATCCCCATATCCCATATCCCATATCCCATATCCCATATCCCATATCCCATATCCCCATATCCCATATCCCATATCCCATATCCCATATCCCATATCCCCATATCCCCATATCCCATATCCCATATCCCATATCCCATTTCCCATATCTCATATCCCATATCCCATATCCCCATATCCCCATATCCCATATCCCATATCCCCATATCCCATATCCCATATCCCCATATCCCTATATCCCTATATCCCTATATCCTATATCCTATATCCTATATCCCATATCCTATATCCCATTTCTATATCTCTATATCCCTATATCCCCATATCACTATATCCCATATCCTATATCCTATATCCCATATCCCATATCCCATATCCCATATCCCCATATCCCATATCCCACATCCCATATCCCATATCCCATATCCCCATATCCCATATCCCATATCCCATATCCTATATCCCATTTCCATATCTCATATCCCATATCCCATATCCCATATCCCATATCCCATATCCCATATCCCATATCCCATATCCCCATATCCTATATCCCTCATATCCCCATATCCTATATCCCATATCCCATATCCCATATCCCATATCCCATATCCCATATCCCCATATCCCATATCCCATATCCCATATCCCATATCCCATATCCCATATCCCATATCCCATATCCCATATCCCATATCCCCATATCCCCATATCCCATATCCCATATCCCATTTCCCATATCTCATATCCCATATCCCATATCCCCACATCCCCACATCCCCATATCCCATATCCCATATCCCTATATCCCATATCCCCATATCCCATATCCCCATATCCCATATCCCCATGTCCCCATATCCCATATCCCATATCCCATATCCCACATCCCATATCCCATATCCCATATCCCATATCCCCATATCCCCATATCCCATATCCCATATCCCCATATCCCATATCCCATATCCCATATCCCATATCCCATATCCCATATCCCCACATCCCCATATCCCCATATCCCATATCCCATATCCTATATCCCATATCCTATATCCCATATCCCATATCCCATATCCCATATCCCCATATCCCATATCCCATATCCTATATCCCATATCCCATATCCCCACATCCCCACATCCCCATACATCCCATATCCCATATCCCATATCCTATATCCCCTATATCCCATATATCCTATATCCCATTCCATATCCCATATCCCATATCCTATATCCCTCATATCCCATATCCCCATATCCCCATATCCTATATCCCATATCCCATATCCCATATCCCATATCCCATATCCCATATCCCATATCCCATATCCCCACATATCCCATATCCCCATATCCCCATATCCCATATCCCATATCCCTATATCCTATATCCCCATCTTATCCCATATCCCATACATCCCCTCGTCCCCATATGTCCCCAAGCCCCCGGGTCCCCGTGTCCCTCACGCTGCCTGTGTCGCTCTGCCCCTCCATGGCGGCCTGGATGCCGAGGGCCAGGAAGCAGAGGATGGCTTCGCATCCAGAGCAGGGATGGAGAAGCTCCCGAAGAGCTGCCGGCAGAACTTGACCCACTCGGGGGTGGTGGGCGGCGCGTCATGCTGGGACCGCCCTGCACCAGGATCTCGGCCGCCTCAGCTTGTCAGGCCCCTGCAAAGGGGACACGGTGGCACCGGGACACCCCGGGGACAGGGGGCGGGGGGCAGAGTGGGGACACTGGGGACATGGGGGTGATGGGGGATACGGGCAGGGGACACGGGGACATGGGAGGGGCTATGGGGAACATGGGCACGGGACACTGGGGACAGAAGGACACAAGGACATGGGGACACAGGGTCAGAAGGACATAGGGACACAGGGACATGGGGACATGGGGACACAAGGACACAGGGACACAGGGACATGGGGACATGGGACATGGGGACATGGGGACACAGGGACATGGGGACACAGGACATGGGGACATGGGGACATGGGGGACATGGGGACATGGGGGACATGGGGACACAAGGACATGGGGGACATGGGGACACAGGGACATGGGGACACAGGGACACAGGGACATGGGGACATGGGACACAAGGACACAGGGACACAGGGGACATGGGGGACATGGGGGACACGGGGAAGACACAAGGACACGGGGACACGGGGACATGGGGACACCCCCGGGGATAGGAGGGACAGGGGATGGGGCAGGCGACACTGGGGACATGGGGGTGATGGGGGACATGGGGGTGATGGGGGGCACAGGCAGGTGACACTGGGGACATGGGGGACATGGGCAGGGGACACTGGGAACAGAAGGACAGAAGGACACAAGGACACAGGGACACAGGGACAGAAGAGCACACAGACACAGGGACACAGGACATGGGGACACAGGGACAGAAGGACACAGGGACATGGTGTCATGGGACATGGGGATGCAGGGACACAGAGACATGGGGGACAGAAGGGCATGTGAACACGGGACACAGGGACACAGGGACACAGAAACAGTGACACAAGGACACAGGGACATGGGGACACAGGGACATGGGGACACAGGGACACAAGGACACAGGGACATGGGGACACAGGGACAGAAACACACGGTGACACAGGGACACAGGGACACAGGGACATGTGAACACGGGGACACAGGGACAGAAACACACGGTGACATGGGGACACAGGGACACGGGGACATCTCACCCGGGACAGATCCACCTGGTACTTCCTGCCCAGCTCATCCAGGGACAGTTTGTGGTCATCCTGAGGGACAAATGTCACCCCTGTCACCGCGTCCCCGCAGCCAGGCTGCAGGGCCAGCTGTGCCCCCCGTCCTCTGTCACCCGTGTCCCCCCACCCAGAGGGGACGGCCAGCTGTCCCCAGAGTCCCACAGCACCCACGTCACCCCTGTCACTGCCACCTCAGCTGTCCCCATGACCCCAGCAGAGTGGCACATCCCCATGTCACCCACGTCCCTGCGGTTGGGATGACACAGCCAGCTGTCCCCAGAGTCCCGTGTCACCCATGTCACTGTGTCCCCACGCTGGGGTGGCATCTTCAGCTGTCCCCACGTCCCCACAGTCTCGTGTTGCCCATGTCACCTCTGTCCCCACGGATGCAATGACATGGCCACTGTCCCCATGTCCCATGTCCCCCATGTCCCCCTATGTCCCCTATGTCCCCATGGTCCCAGTGTGTCACCAATGTCCCCCATCTCCCCAGTGTCACCCACGTCACCCACGTCACCCATGTCACCAGGAATGCAATGACATGGCCACCACCCCGTGTCCCCCATGGCCCCAATGTCACCCAGCTTCACCCATTGTCACCCATGCCCCCGTGTCCCCCATGTCCCCTGTGTCCCCTTGTCCCTGTCATTATCCCGCGTCCCCTGTCCCCGCTCTCTGTCCCCCTGTCCCTGTCACTGTCACTGTCCCCCTGTCCCCATCGCTGTCCCCCTGTCCTTGTCACTGTCCCCAGTGTCCCCTGTCCCCATCACTGTCCCCCTGTCCCCGCCACTGTCCCCTGTCCCCATCACTATCCCCCTGTCTCTCTGTCACTGTCCCCTGTCCCCGTCACTGTCCCCTGTCCCCATCACTATTCCCCGTCCCTGTCACTATTCCCCGTGTCCCTGTCACTGTCCCCTGCCACTGTCCCCTCGTCCCCGCCACTACCCCCCGTCCCTGTCGCTGTCCCCGTGTCCCTGTCACTGTCCCCATCACTGTCCCCTCGTCCCCGTCACTGTCCCCCGTCCCCGCCACTGTCCCCTGTCCCCATCACTATTCCCCTCGCCCCCTGTCACTATTCCCTCGTGTCCCTGTCACTGTCCCCTGGGCCACTGTCCCCTGTCCCCGTCACTACCCCCCCGCCCCTGTCGCTGTCACTGTCCCCTGTCCCCCATCGCTGTCCCTCTGTCCTGTCACTGTCCCCAGTGTCCCCTGTCCCCATCACTGTCCCCTCGTCCCCGCCACTGTCCCCTGTCCCCGTCACTGTCCCCTGTCCCCATCACTATCCCCCTGTCTCTGTCACTGTCCCCGTCCCCGCCACTGTCCCCTGTCCCCGCCACTGTCCCCTGTCCCCATCACTATTCCCCCCGTCCTCGTCACTATTCCCCCGTGTCCCTGTCACTGTCCCCTGCCACTGTCCCCTCGTCCCTGCCCCTCGTCCCCCCTGTCCCTGTCACTGTCACTGTCCCCCTGTCCCCATCGCTGTCCCCTGTCCTTGCTCACTGTCCCCAGTGTCCCCTGTCCCCATCACTGTCCCCTGTCCCCTGCCACTGTCCCCTGTCCCCATCACTATCCCCTCGTCTCTGTCACTGTCCCCTGTCCCCGCCACTGTCCCCTGTCCCCATCACTATTCCCCGTCCCTGTCACTATTCCCCTCGTGTCCCTGTCACTGTCCCCTCGTCACTGTCCCCTGTCCCCGCCACTTCACTCCCCCGTCCCTGTCGCTGTCCCCGTGTCCCTGTCACTGTCCCCATCACTGTCCCCGTCCCCGTCAATGTCCCCGTCCCCGCCACTGTCCCCTGTCCCCATCACTATCCCCCGCCTCGTCACTGTCCCCTGTCCCCGCCACTGTCCCCTGTCCCCATCACTATTCCCCCCGTCCCCTGTCACTATTCCCCCGTGTCCCTGTCACTGTCCCCGCCACTGTCCCCTGTCCCTCGTCACTACCCCCCCGTCCCTGTCGCTGTCCCCGTGTCCCTGTCACTGTCCCCATCACTGTCCCCATCACTGTCCCCTGTCCCTGTCGCTGTCCCCATCGCTGTCCCCTGTCCCCATCACTGTCCCCGGTCCCCATCCCTGTCCCCGTGTCCCTGTCGCTGTCCCCCTGTCCCTGTCGCTGTCCCCTCGTGTCCCTGTCACTGTCCCCATCGCTGCCCCCTGTCCTCATTGCTGTCCCCTGTCCCCATCACTGTCCCTTGTCCCCGTCACTATTCCCCGTCCCTGTCGCTGTCCCTCGTCGCTGTCCCCTGTCCTCTATCCCTCGTCCTGTGTCCCTGTCGTTGTCCTCGTCGTTGTCCCCTCGTCCCCACTCACCAGGTTCACCTCCTTCTTGAGCTCGTCCAGCCTTTTCTCCTTCTGCTTCCTCTTCCCGCCGCCGTTCTGGAGGTGGTGGCCGCGGGCGAGTACTGCGGCCGGCCTTGCGGGGACACTGGGTGGGTACGGGGACCCCCCTGGCGGGTAGGGGACCCCCCTGGTGTTACCTCTGCCCCTCCCCCCCGGGCCAGGGCCATTACCGTGGGCGTGGAGGTCACGGCCAGCACCGGCGTCACCGTGGCCACCGGCATCGTCGGCGTGGGGGGCGGTGGGCACCGGGCGGCCGAGGGCGGGGGCACCGCGGGGGGCACGGGGGTCAGCGGGGTCACTGGGGGTCAGCGGGTGACACTGCGGTCACCGGGGGACGCGTGGGGACGGGCGGTGCTGCGCGCGGGGTGGCGGCCATGGAGGGGTGGGGGTCACTGTGCGTGGTCACTGGGGTCACTGGGGGTCACTGTGGTCACTGGGGGTCACTGGGGTCACCAGGGGGTCACTGGGGTCATAGGGGGTCACTGTGCATGGTCACTGGGGTCACTGGGGGTCACTGGGGTCACCAGGGGGTCACTGGGGTCATGGGGGTCACTGTGTCCCCAAGGTCACGGGCAGTGGTTGTGGTTGGGGGTCCTCTGGGACTTGCAGTGCCACTGTCACCGTGGGGGTGTCACTGTCACCACGGCGGTGTCACTGTGACCAGGGGGGTGTCACTGTCACAAGAGGAATGTCACTGTCCCCAGTGGGGTGTCACTGTCACCGTGGGGGTGTCACTGTGACCAGGGGGTTGTAACTGTCACCAGCGGTGTCACTCGCAGCCAGGGGTGTCACTGTCAACAGGGGGTGTCACTGTCACCGTGGGGGTGTCATTGTCACTGTGGGGTGTCTTCGTCACCAGGGTGTTACTGTCACCACGGTGGTGTCACTGTCACCAGGGGGGTGTCACTGCCAGCCTGGGGTGTTACTGTCCCCAGGGGGTGTCCCTGTCACCAGAGGGGTCCCCACGCCCACGGGGGTCCCCGCAAGCCGAGCAGAGGAAAAGCCCCCCAGGGCGTCACGGGGGTCAGGTCCCTCCCTCTCCTCGGGGTGGCACTGTCACCCCTGTCCCCAGGGGGTCCCCGGCGGGGGATGTCATGGAAACTCCGGGAGCCAAACCAACACCGGGAGCGGGGGGAGGGAAGGGCTGGGAGGGGCTCGAGTTACCGGGGGGTATTGGGGTACCCCCACCCCCCCCAAAAACCCACGGGAAACCCCCACCCCCAACACGGGGGCCCCCCAAGGGTGGGAACCCACTCTGAGGGACCCCCCGCATTTTGGGGAGGGGGGGCAGGGGGTGTCGGTGTCGCGTGCACCCCCCCCCCCCCCCTTGGGGACAGCGCCAAGGGGACACCCGCGGGGGGCTGGGGACACCCGCTGTGTTTGGGGGAACCTCACCCACATCCTGCGGGTCCCCCCCGATTTTGGGTGGGTGCCCGGTGTGGGGGGTTGCGCGGGCACGGGGGGTCCCGGGGGCGGGCGCGGGGCCAGCGGCGCTCGGGGCTCCCCCGCGGGCGTTGCCCGGGCACCGGGGAGCGGGGTTTCGGGGCAGCTGCGGGCACCGAGCCACGCGAGGGGGGGCGCGGGGGTCCCGCCCACGCGCCGCGCGATTTTGGGCGAGTCTGGTACCCCTCTAAAAAACGCCCCCTCCCTCAGGGGGGCTCGTGTTCGTCGGCGGGATCCCCGTGGGGGATTTGGGGGCACCGCGGGGGGTCGGGGGAATAATTTGGGAGGGGGAGGCGCTCGCGGGGAGTGTTCCTGTGTGGGGCGCCCTGGGGCGGGTTCTGGGTGGGGGCGTCCCGCGTGGGGCGGTGCCACCCTGTGCGGGGTCCTGTGGGGGTCCGGTGTGAGATTTTGGGGGGTCCCCATGGTGGGGGGTGCCCGGGGGGCTCTGTGTGTCTCGGGGGGTCACGCGTGGGTGCCAGCCCTGGGAAGGGGTCCCGGGGGCGCGGGGTAGGAGGGGAGGGGTCTGTGGGGGGTGTCCCGCGTGGTTTTGGGGTGCCCTGAGGAATTTTTGGGGTGGTCGCGGGTGAGCGCTGGGGTTGGCTCTGGGTGGCAGGGGGAGTTTTTTTGGGGTGGGTTGTTTATTTTTCGGGTGCCCCGCGTGGGTTTGGGGTGCCTTTTGTGGTTTTAGGGTGCCCCGCGTGGGTTTGGGGTATCTCGGCTGGGTTTGGGGTGCTCGCGGGTGGGTTTGGGGTGCCCTGAGTGACTTTGGGGTGTCTCTGGGTGCTTTTAGGGTGCCCCCGCGTGGGTTTGGGGTGCTCGCGGGTGGGCTGGAGCTGGCTCTGGGTGAGAGGGGGATTTTTTGGGGTGGGGGGCTTTTGGGGGTGGGTTTTTCGGCTGTGTGGGTGCCCCGCGTGGGTCCGTGCTGCCCCTTACTCACCCCCTCTGCCCATGGCGCTGCCGTCCCGTCCCCAGCCCGGGACACTTTAGTGCGGCCGCAGCGCCAGAAAACCCCCGCGGGCCCCGCCCGGGCTGCCCCCGCCCCCCGCCCGCCCCCAGCGCAGCCCCGCCCGCAGGGGGGGCTGGGGGGTCCCAGGGGGGCTCTGGGAACGCAGGTGTGCGGGAGGGGGGTGACCCTTCCTGAACCCCCAAATCCAGGGGGACCCCGACATCCGGACCCCCGCGGCGCAGCTTTGGGGGGGGCGGCTCATTTTTGGGGAGGGGTGGGGCTGCCCGGACCTCTCCCTGCCCCCCCAGAGCAGGGGTGACCCCGCTTTTTTTTAGGAAGCGTTGTTATTTATTTTTGGGGGGTCTTCTTTATTTTTTGGAGTGGGTGGTTTTTTTGGGGGGTGTTATTTATTTTTCTGGGATAGGGGTGTTGTTTACTTTTTTGGGGGATCCCCGCACTGGTGTGCGCCCAGTGCTCCCAGTCTGAGCCCGCCTGGCACGGGAAGCGCCCGGGAACGCGGCCGGGGCTAAAATTAGCCCGGGAATGGCCGAGAGTCGGGGGGACACTGGGGGGAAAGTGGGGGGTTGTGTCTTCGGCTGTTCCCAGGGTCCGGCTGTTCCCAGGATCCAAACGCTCCCAAAAATCCCGTTGTGCCCGGGGTCCGACTGTTCCCAGGGGATCCCAGGACCGGCTGTACCCGGGGACGCCGACTGTTCCCAGGGTCCAGCTGTTCCCAGCGTCCGGCTGTTCCTAGGGTCCGACTGTCCCCGGGATCCGACTGTCCCCGGCTGTTCCCAGGAATCCGCTGTACCCGGGGACGCGGCTGTTCCCGGGGTCCGGCTGTCCCCAGGGTCCGACTGTTCCCAGGGTCCGACTGTCCCCACGCTGTGACTGCTCCCAGAAACCCAAATGTTCCCAAAATCTGGTGTGCCCAGGGTCTGACTGTCGCTATTTCCGACTGTTCCCGGGATCCAGCTGTTCCCTGGATCAGGCTGTGCCCGCCCCGGTTGTTCCCAGGCACAGGTTCATTCCTGAGGTCCCATTGTTCTCGGGCTCCGCTGTTCCTGGTGTCCGATTGTCCCCAAACTCCGGGTTGTCCCCAAATTCTGGTTTGTCCCCAAATTCCAATTGTCCCCACACTCCGGTTGTCCCCACGGGCTGTTCCCGCTCTCCCGCTGTTCCCAAACTCCGCCTGTCCCCCCTCTCCCCCCATCCCGCCCCCCAGTGTCCCCAGTTCCGTGCCATGTTGTCCTCTCAGTACCCCCCCCCCCTTCCCGGCTTTATCTCCATGGCAACCGCCAAGGGCAGCTCAAGAACGGGGGGGGAGGGGGGGCTCTGGGGCCCCTCACCAGTGACACCAGTGACACCAGTGACACCAGTGACACCAGTGACACCAGTGACACCAGTTATCGGCTCCCGCAGCCCTCGGCTCCGCTCCCTGCGCCGGCCGCGCCCTCCAGTTCAGCCCAGTATCCTCCCAGTACGGACCCCGGCGCTCCCCGCCCAGCCCCGCACCAGTAACCCTCAGTACAGACCAGTCCTCCCAGTCCGGACCTGTCCCCCCAGGCTGGGATTGCACCCCCAGTGCTCTCCCCAGTTCGCTCCCAGTGGCTCCCCCCAGTCTGTCCCAGTACTGCCCAGTCTGCCCATTGTCCCCTGTCCATCCCAGTCCTCCCAGTCTGTCTCAACGCCCCCCAGTTCCCCCTGTGCTAGTCTTCCCAGTGCTCCCAGTCTAGTCCAGTCTCCCGAGTTCATCCAGTCCCTCCAGTCCACCCAGTCCCTTCAACCTCTCCCAGTCTTCCCAGTTCCCCAATTCTCCCAGTCCCTCCAGTGCCCCCAGTGCCTCCCAGTCTGCCCCAGTCCTCCCAGTTCCCCCAGTCTGTTCCAGTCCATCCCAGTGCCTTCACTCCTCTCCAGTGTCCCCCAGTCTGTCCCAGTTCTCCCAGTGTCCCCAGTCCATCCCAGTCCCTCTCTAGTCTTTTCCAGTGCCTTTCTGTCCCAGTTCCCCCAGTCCTGCCAGTTCCCCCAGTCTATTCCAGTCACCCCAGTGCCTCCACTCCCCCCAGTCTGTCCCAGTCCTCCCAGTGTCACTCAGTCCACCCCAGTCCTCCCAGTGCCGGTCTCTTCCACTCCCCCCAGTCTGTCCCAGTCCTCCCAGTGTCACCAGTCCACCCCAGTCCTCCCAGTGCCGGGTCTCTTCCACTCCCCCCAGTCTGTCCCAGTCTCCCCCAGTCCAACCCAGTCTCCCCCAGTCCTCCCAGTTCCCCCCTCTGTCCCAGTTTCCCCCAGTCCCCCCCAGTGCTCTCCCACCCGTGCGCAGTCCCTCGCTGTCCCCCCATCCCCGCTGTCCCCCTCGCTGTCCCCCCCCGCCCTGTGTCCCCCCCGCTGTCCCCCCCGCTGCCCCCCAAGCTGAACAAACAGCGATGACGCGGGACCGGGGGCCACGTGCCGGGACTGTCCCCACTGGGGACCCGGGACCGCCCCACGCCCCCCATCCCCCTCCTGTCCCACAGCCCTGCCCCCCACCCCTCCCAGTCCTCCCCAGACCCCCCTTTATTCCCTCCCCAGTCACCCCAGTCCTCCCAGTCCCCCCAGTCCTCCCAGTCACCCCCCAGTCCTCCCAATCCCCCATTCCTCCCCGTCCCCCCCCCAGTCCTCCCCCAGTCCATCCCTATCCCCCCCAGTCCTCCCCCATTCCTCCCAGCCCCTCCCAGTTCTCCCAGTCCCTCCACTCCTTAGACCCCCCCAGTCCTCCAGCGCCCCCAAGTCACCCCCAGTCCTCCCCAATGCTCCAGGCCATTCTCTCCCAGTCCATCCCAGTCCCCCCCCAGTCCTTCCAGTCCTCCCACTACTTCCACTCACTCCAGTCCTCCCACTCCCAGTCTCACCATTCTCCCACTCACCCCCAGTTCGCCCCCACTCCCCCGTCCCCTCCCAGTCCATCCCAGTCCGCTCAGTCCTTCCACCTCCCCTTCCCCCCGTCCCCCCCAGCCCCCAGTTTCTTCACTGCTATTCCCCCGCCCCTCCCAGTCATCCCAGTCCCCCAGTCCCCCAGTCCCTCGTGCCTGTGCCCCCCCCGCCCCCGCGCAGCTGCTGCCCGTGGGCGCAGGAATGCGGCAGCCGGGGACACGGGGACACGGGAAACACGCGTGTCACACAGGACACGCGAGGGAGCTCGGGGGCTCGGGGGTCCCAAAAGTCGCTGGTTTTGGGGGGTCGCAGCCCCTTTCCCCCTCAACCCCCACGCGCAACGGGGGAGGGGGCGGGGCCAGGGGTGGGCGGGGCTTTGGCGGAGCTCAGCCCCGTTCGGCACCAATCGGCCGCGTTCGGTTCTGTTCGGCACCGATCGGCTGCGTTCGGTTCTGTTCGGCACCGATCGGCCGCGTTCGGTTCTGTTCGGCACCAACCGGCTGCGTTCGGTTCTGTTCGGCACCGATCGGCTGCGTTCGGTTCTGTCTCGGCACCGATCGGCTGCGTTCGGTCTCTGTTCGGCTCGGATCGGCCGCGTTCGGTTCTTGTTCGGCACCAACCGGCTGCGTTCGGTTCTGTTCGGCCTCGGATCGGCCGCGTTCGGTTCTGTTCGGCACCAACCGGCTGCGTTCGGTTCTGTTCCGGCACCGATCGGCTGCGTTCGGTTCTGTTCGGCACCGATCGGCGGCGTTCGGTTCTGTTCGGCACCAACAGGCTGCGTTCGGTTCTGTTCGGCTCGGATCGGCCGCGTTCGGCTCTGTTCGGCACCGATCGGCTGCGTTCGGTTCTGTTCGGCACCAACCGGCTGCGTTCGGTTCTGTTCGGCACCGATCGGCTGCGTTCGGTTCTGTTCGGCACCGATCGGCCGCGTTCGGTTCTGTTCGGCACCGATCGGCTGCGTTCGGTTCTGTTCGGCCTCGAATCGGCTGCGTTCGGTTCTGTTCGGCTCGGATCGGCCGCGTTCGGTTCTGTTCGGCTCGAATCGGCTGCGTTCGGCCCCGCTCAGCCTCGGCTCGGCCTCTTCGGATTCGTTCGGTTCCTTTCGGATCCGTTCGGCTCCTCCCAGCCTCGGCTCGGCTCCTTTCGGCCCCGCTCGGCTCCTTTCGGCCCCGCTCGGCTCCTTTCGGCCTCGCTCGGCTCCTTTCGGCTCCTTTCGGCCCCGCATCCCCCCGCGCCGCCCCCCAAGCTGGGGGGATCCCATGAGGACATTTTGGGGAGGGGGATGGGCAATGAGGGGGGGGTTCCGTGTCCTCGCTCACCTCAGTGACCCCTGCCCGTGCTGGCACGGGGGTCTCGGTGCCCCCTCCCCACCCTGGGGGTCCCCAGGTCCTTGGAGACCCCCCCGCCCACCCTGGGGGTCCCCAGGTCCTTGAAGGGGCGGCACTGACCCCTGCCCGCCACCCCTGCAGGAACTGGGGACACCCAATTGCCCACCTCTATTTCACCCCAAATTCCTCACTGGATCCCCCCCCTCCACCTTACCCAAAACCAGAGACACCCCAAATCCACCGCCTGCACCCCAAAACCAGCGCCACCATCACATTGGGGGATTTTTATTCAATACACCCGCATTTTGGCCCCTGCTGGGGCTGGCCAAGGTCCTATTGCTCTGCCCAGGAATTTTGGGGTCCCCATCTCCCTACAAACCCAGGGACACCCCAAATCCGCCACTCGAACCCCAAAGCCACCATCACCACCATCCTAACGAGGGGGATTTTTCTTATTTACACCCAGATTTTGGTGGAATCGCCGTGACCCGGGACTGGCCAAAACCCCATTGCTTTCCTGAGAGATTTTGGGGTCCCCTTTACCCCACAAACTCTGGGACACCCCAAACCCACCGCCACCATCCTAACGAGGGGGATTTTTTGTATGTACACCCAGATTTCGGCGGCATCACCGCGACTCGGGGCTGGCCAAGGTCCTGCTGCTCTCCGGAGAGATTTTGGGGTCCCCTTTACCCCACAAACTCTGGGACACCCCAAACCCACCGCCACCATCATAACGAGGGGGTTTTTGTATGTACACCCAGATTTTGGTGGCATCACGCGACTCGGGGCTCGTTGCTCTCTCTAGGAATTTTGGGGTCCCTTTTGCCTCCCGAGTCCAGAGACGCCCCAAACCCATGGGCACCCCAAAACCATCACCACCATCCTAACGAGGGGGGATTTTTTCGTATTTACACCCAGATTTCAAGGCATCACCGCTGACTCGGGGGCTGGCTAAGGTCCTGCTGCTCTCGGAGATTTTGCAGGGGTCCCCATCTCCCCCACAAACCCCGGGACACCCCAAACCCACCGCCACCATCCTAATGGGGGGAGATTTTGTGTATTTACACCCAGATTTTGGTGGCATCACCGTGGCTCAGAGCTGGCTGAGATCCCATTGCTCACACGGGGGATTTTGGGGTCCCCTTTTTCCCCTCCCGAGCCCAGGGACACCCCACAAACCCAGGGACACCCTGGGTTAGAAACAGGGTGGGGAATTCGGGGGATTTTTAATACATACACCCAGATTTCGGCGGCATCACCGCGACTCGGGGCTGGCCAAGGTCCTGCTGCTCTCCGGAGAGATTTTGGGGTCCCCATCTCCCCCACAAACCCCGGGACACCCCAAACCCACCGCCACCATCCTAATGGGGGAGATTTTGTGTATTTACACCCAGATTTTGGTGGCATCACCCGTGGCTCAGAGCTGGCTGAGATCCCATTGCTCACACGGGGATTTTGGGGTCCTTTTTCCCCCCGAGCTTCCAGGGACACCCCACAAACCCAGGGACACCCTGGGTTAGAAACAGTGGGGGGGATTCGGGGGATTTTTAATACATACACCCAGATTTCGGTGGCATCACCGCGACTCGGGGCTGGCCAAGGTCCCGTTGCTCTCGCGGGGGGACATCTCGGGGAGTCCCCTCGCCCCCCCGCGTCGGCCTCGTCCAGGCGGCTGGGGATGGACCAGTACAGGTGGGCGTCGCGGCGGGCGGCAGCGGCCGCTGAGCTGGCAGGCGCTGCAGGCGAGGGGGTGGGCACAGGCACGGTGTGGTGGAAGCCCCCGTAGTCAACCCTCGTAAAACCTTCCTCCAGGCTGAGCAGCGGCGTGAAGCGGTGACCCCACAGCACCTCGTCCGCCAGGTAGGAGCTGCGAGCCTGGCACGTCATCCCTGGGGGCACGGGGGGTCAGGGGGGACCCCAAAGTGGGAGGGGTGAGGGCACCCCAATATCTGGATCTGGGGGCACCCCAATATCTGAATCTGGGGGAACCCCAATTCCTGAATCTCCCCGACCCCACCTCATCCACCAGGTAGGAGCTGCACACCTGGCAGGTCATCCCTGGGGGGCACGGGGGGCAGGGGGTGAGGGGAACCCCAATATCTGAATCGTTCAGGGCTCCCAATAGCTAAATCTGGGGGCACCCCAATTCCTGAATCTGGGGCACCCCAATATCTGAATCTGGTGCACCCCAATTCCTGAATCTCCCCCGACCCCACCTCATCCACCAGGTAGGGAGCTGCACACCTGGCAGGTCATCCCTGGGGAGCACGGGGGGTCAGGGGGAACCCCAAAATGGGAGGGGTGAGGGCACCCCAATATCTGGATCTGGGGGAACCCCAATTCCTGAATCTGGGACACCCCAATTCCTGAATCTGGGTCACCCCAATTCCTGAATCTTCCCGACCCCACCTCATCTGCCAGGTATGAGCTGCACACCTGGCACGTCATCCATCTCTGGGGGCACGGGGGGCAGGGCATGGGGGACACCCCAGTACCTGAATCACTCAGGGCAGGGGGTACCCCCATACCCGAACCCGGGGACACCACAATTCCTGAAGCCCCCTGACCCCACCTGACTGCCAGGTACGAGCTGCACACCTGGCACATCAATCCTGGGGGGCAGGGAGTGAGGGGCACCCCAAAAGGTGAAGAGTCCGGGAGATGGAGCACCCCGAATCTGGTAATTGGGGGGTCTGAGCTGTACCTTGGGCATGGGGGACCCCACCCTGGTAGAGGGGCTGTGAAGCCCCCAGCAAGAGATGTCCCCGTGCAGGTGAGGTGTCCCCACACAGGTGTCCCCCCATGGAGGTCAGGTGTCCCCATGCACACAGTGTGTCCCCCATGGTGGTGCCCCCACAAAGATCAGGTGTCCCCACGGAGATGAGGTGTCCCCATAGAGATGAGGTGTCCCCACAGAGATGAGGTGTCCCCACGGAGGTGGCCCCAAGGAGACAATCTGTCCCCATGGAGGTGACAGATCCCAAGAAGATGATGTCCCCACAGAGATGAGATGTCCCATGGAGGTGACGTCTCTATGGATGTGTCCCCACAAGGACGGCACGTCCCACAAGATGATGTCCCCACAGAGATGAGATGTCCCATGGAGGTGACGTCTCTATGGATGTGTCCCCACAAGGATTGCACGTCCCACAAGATGATGTCCCCATGGATGTGTCCCCACAAGGGCCGGCCACGTCCCACAAGATGATGTCCCCACACAGAGATGAGATGTCCCATGGAGATGGCGTCTCTATGGATGTGTCCCCACAAGGATTGCCGTCCCACAAGATGATGTCCCCATGGATGTGTCCCCAAGGAGACAACGTGTCCTGGTGGAGATGATGGAGTCCCAAAGAAGATGACGTCCCTGTGGAGATGAATGTCCCCAGGAAGATGATGTCCCCATGGATGTGTCCCCATGGACGTGTCTCCACGGATGTGTCCCATGAAATGATGTCCCATGGATGTGCTCCCATGGATGTGTCCCCATGACATGAGTCCCCATGGATGTGTCCCCATGGATGTGTCCCATGACATGAGTCCCCGTGGATGTGTCCCATGAAATGGTGTCCTCATGGATGTGTCCCATGAAATAATGTCCCCATGGATGTGTCCCACAAATTGGCACACCCCCATGGATGTATCTCATGGATATGTCCCCATGGATGTGTCCCCATGGATGTGTCCCATGAAATGATGTCCCCATGGGCGTGTTCCCATGGATGTGTCCCACAAGTTGACATCCCCACGGATGTGTCCCATGACATGAGTCCCCATGAAGCTTGATGTCCTCATGGATGAGTGCCATGACATGAGTCCCATGACATGAGTCCCCATGGATGTGTCCCAAGAAATGATGTCCCCATAGATGAGTGCCATGACATGAGTCCCCATGGATGTATTCAAGAAATGATGCCCCCATGGATGTGTCCCTGAAATTGACACCCCCATGGATGTATCTCATGGATGTGTCCCCAAGAAATGATGTCCCCATGGATGAGTGCCATGACATGAGTCCCCATGGATGAGTGCCATGACATGAGTCCCCATGGATGTGTCCCATGAAATGATGTCCCCATGGATGTGTCCCACAAGATGACACCCCCATGGATGTGTCCCCATGAAATGATGTCCCCATGGATGTGTCCCACAAGATGACACCCCCATGGATGTACCTCATGGATGTGTCCCCATGAAATGATGTCCCCATGGATGAGTCCCATGACATGAGTCCCCATGGGTGTGTCCCCATGGATGTGTCCCACGACATGAATCCCTGTGGATGTGTCCCATGAAATGATGTCCCCATGGATGAGTGCCATAACATGAGTCCCATGACATGAGTCCCCATGGATGTGTCCCCCATGGATGTGTCCCCACAGGCGTGTCCCCACAAAGCACGCCTCCCAGCCATCCCCTCCCCCGCTCACCCGTGGCCTCCACCATGCCCTCGAGGGGATGGCCGAGCGATCTCGAAGTCGTCCCTCTCCAGCTGCCAGCTGTGACACGTCCCAGAAGGGGCTGCGCTCGTCGATCTCGTGGCTGATGATGGCCGACACCAGGAAGAGCGGTCGTCGCCCGTCAAGCCCACGCTCAGGTCGGGTCTGGTCCAGCGGGATGAACTCGCCCTCCTCGCGTCTGCTTGGACTGGATGAGCTTAGGCGGATGGAAGGCCTCGACGATGTGCTGAAGTCAGCGCAGGTCGCCCAGCGGAACATGAGGCACAAGAAGCGGTCGTCGGCGCAGCGACACCACGGCGTCTGCGAGGAGAACACCAGCGTCTCGGCAGCTTGTTGGGCTGCGAGATCTTGGCGAACATGCAGCCCACCATGAAGGCGTTGACCATGGAGCCCAGGATGGCCTGCAGCAGCAGCAGCACGATGCCCTCGGGGCACGGTGTCGGTGATGACGGTGGCGCGTAGCCCGATGGTGGTCTCGGTCTCGATGGAGAGAAGAGGACGGCCGACGAAGCGTTGAGTTGTTGGCACTACGGCGTCCCAGCTGTGGTCAGCCCAGGTGCTCCAGGTCGCCGCTGACTGTAGGCGATGACCCACCAGATGAGGCCGAAGAAGAGCCAGGTGAGGCGTGAGGCCAGGATGAAGATGAGGAGGCTGAAGCGCCACTTGAGGTCCACCAGGGTGGTGAAGATGTCGGGTCAGGTAGCGGTAGGTCTCACGCCGCTGCCGTGCTGCGTTGCACTTGCCGTCCCTTCTCCACGTAGCGCTGGCGCTTCAGCGTCACCAGCGCCCCCCGCCCCACGGGCGGCGTTTGGGGAGCGCGTGGGGCGGGGAGAGGGTTTGGCCTCGGCGAGGGACCCCGTGGGGACCCCTCGGGCACCCGCAGAAGGCGGCGTTGTCCTGAGCCATCGGCGGCTCGCGGGGGACAGCGGGTGAGGACTGGGGGACTGGGGCAACTGGGATGGGGGAACTGGGATGGGGAATGGAACCCCCAGACTGGGGGACTAGGATGAGGGAGAGGGGAAGATGGTACCCTCAGACTGGGGGAACTGGGATAGGGGAATGGGGGAAACTGGGATGGGGAGCGGGGGAACTGGGATGGGGAGCAGGGGGAACTGGGATGGGGGAGCAGGGGGAACTGGGATGGGGGAATGGAACCCCCAACCCGGGGGGATGAAACCCCCAAACTGGGGGGACTGGGATGAGGAGAGGGGGAAGATGGTACTCTCAGACTGGGGAACTGGGATAGGGGAATGGGGAACTGGGATGGGAGAATGGGGGAGCTGGGATGGAGGAATGGTACCCCCAAACTGGGGGGACTGGGATGGGGAATGGGGGAACTGGGATGAGAGAATGGAACCCCCCAGCCGGGATGGAACCCCCAAACTGAGGGGACTGGGATGAGGAGAGGGGGAAGATGGTACCCCTCAGACTGGGGGAAGTTGGGATAGAGAATGGGGAACTGGGATGGGAGAGAATGGGGGAACTGGGATGGGGAACTGGGATGGAACCCCAAACTGGGGGGACTGGGATGAGGAGAGTGGGTAGATGGTACCTCAGACTGGGGGAACTGGGATGGGGAGATGGAACCCCCAAAAATGGGGGGAATGGGATGGGGACAGTGGGAAGATGGTACCCTCAGACTGGGGGAACTGGGATGGGGAGATGGAACCCCCAAAATGGGGGGGAATGGGATGGGGACAGGGGGAAGATGGTACCCTCAGACTGGGGGGAACTGGGATGGGGAGATGGAACCCCCAAAAATGGGGGAATGGGATGGGGACAGTGGGAAGATGGTGTCCTCAGAGTGGGTGGATTGGGATGGAAGACTGGGGAGATGGAGGCCCCAAACTGGGGGGACTGGGATGGGAGGAATGAGGGGATGGAGGCCTCAAACTGGGGGGACTGGTATAAGGGGAGTGGGAGGATGGAGGCCCCCAAACTGGGGGACTGGGATGGAGGAATAGGGGATGGGGAGCCAAATTGAGGGAACTGGGAAGGACTGGGAGAATTGCACCCCCAGACTGGGGAGATTGGGATAAGGGGAGTGGGAAGATGGAGCTCCCAAAGCTGGGGGATTGGGAAGGTCATGGATCACTCCAAACTGGGAGGACTGGGAGGGACTGGGATGGGGGACTGGTGTTATCACCTCCCTCAAACTGGGGGGACTGGGGAGGACAGTAGTCACCCCAAACTGGGAGACTGGGAGGACTGGGAACACGCGCACACTGCAGTGTGCAGGGTCACACGCGACCCGCAGCACGCAGCCGGTCACGCATCCCCCACCCCCCTCCCCATCCCTTACACACGTGTGCCCCGTGGGTGGGGATGGGAAGGGTGGGGGTCCCTGTGACACCACCCCCATCCCCCATCCCGGCGGGGGGGTCTGGGGGCTCTCCCAACGCCCCCCCTCAATTCCCACCCAGTTCCCGGGGGGGCCGAGCCGGGTCTGGGGGCTCCCCCCTGCCCCTCCCCATCCCATGGGGGGCTCCCCCGCGCCCCCGCCCTCTCTCACCGCTGCTGCCGCAGCCCCGCTCGCTCCGCGATCTCCGGCCCCACCGCCCCGTTCCCGGCAACGGCCGCGCGCGGATAAAAATACCGGGAGCCCCCGCCCCCACCGCACGGACAACTGGCCCGGGGGTGTCAGCGCAGCCCAGCCCCCGCCCGCATCGGTTCCGCCCCCGTCATCAGCACAACCCCCCCTAAATTAGCGACCCCCCTCACAGCCCGCAGGTGATTCTCATTAGCCCAGCCCCTCCCCCGCTCACGCCCCCGCATCACCAGCCCGGGGCGACCCCCGCCTTGCCCCCAGAATTATCGCATCCCCCGCCCCGGGCTCAGCCTCACCTCATCGTTAGCCCAGGGTCTCCCTTCATTAGCCCAGCCCCCGCCTAGCCCAGGGCTGCTGTTCGCTCGCCCAGCCCCCAGGCTCAGCCCCTCCCCATACTAGCCTGGGGCGCCCGGCATTAGCCCAGCCCCCCTCCCGGCTCAGCCCCCTCCCTCTGCCCGTCTCTAGCCCGGGGGTCTCCAGCAGCAGCCCTGCCACACGGGCCCTGGAGCGGCCAGCACCAGCCCAGCCCCCCATCACCAGCCCAGCCCCCCACATCACCAGCCCAGCCCCCATCACCCACTAGCCCCCCGTCACCAGCCCAGGGCTCCGTGTCATCAGCCCCTTGTACATCACTGCTGACCGAGCCCTCCCCCAGCCCAGAGCTCCCCTATCACCCCCCAGCACCCCCACCAGCCCAGGACTCCCATCACTGGCCCGAGGGTCCCCCTCAGACTGCCCAGGCCCCTCTCCCCTCAGTAGCCCGGGGTCCCTGACGGGCTCGGCCCCGCCCCCCCGGTAGCCCCCGGCCCCGCGGTCACTCGCCTGCCCTGCCCCCCGGGCGAGACAGAGCGCTTTGTGCCTCCGGGCGGCGGGACGTGGGGCTGCAGTGGGACACACTGGGACACTCGGACGCTTCCGGGACACGGACACACGGACACACTGACCAACCGCCACCCACGGGACACACACGTGGACGCTCCGGGACACTCGGACACTCGGACACACGGACACACTGGACCAACCACCCACGGGCACACACACGGACACACTGACCAGCCACACCGGACACTTGGACACAGGACACACGGACACACTGAGCAGCCACCCACGGACACTTTCGGACACACGGACACTCGGACATACTCGACCAACCACCCACTGGCACACGGACACTGACCAGCCACACTCGGACACACGGACACACTGAGCAGCCACCCACGGACACTCAGACACACGGACACACGGATACTCGGACACACTGACCAGCCACCCACGGACACTCGGGCACTCGGACACAATGACACACTGACCAACCACCCACGGACATACGGGACACACAGACCCACTGGAGTAGCCACCCACGGACACTCAGACACACGTGGACACACTGACCAACCTCCCACGGACACTCGGACACTCGGACACACGCGGACACACTGGACCAACCTCCCACGGACACACGGACACACTGACCCCCAAACCCCCGCAGTCCCACATCCCACGGACCCGCACCAGACAATCCTCAGACCCCACACTGACCCCACAGCCCCCAGACCCACGGACTGAACCCACAGCCCCTCACCCCGCAGCCCCGGGGACCCCTCAGTGGCACCCACGGGTGGGGTGGGGGGTCTGTGCACACGCTAGTGACCCCGCACGAGGATGCTCCGGGTGGGGATGGGGGTCACACCCCTGGGACCCCCCGGTGTGCGGTGGGGCTGCCATGGCCGAGGGGGACCCCGAGCAGGGGGAACCCGGGGTGACCTTGGCTGGGACTCCCCCGGTCACGGCGTGGCCACAGCGACTCCCCCCTGCGCGGGGACCCCCGGGTGTCCCTTTTGGGACCCCCAAGTGACGGTGCTGCTGCCGGGACATCACCCCTGACCCTGCGGTGACCCCTGCCGGGACCCCCAGGCCAGCTGCCAATGCCTGGACAACCCACCGGGACCCCGAGGACGGTGACAGTGCTCGGGGACCCTGCCCGAACCCCCCGGTGCCCTCTGGGACCCCCCAGCACCGGTGCCAGTGCCGGGGAACACCGCTAGGACCCCGGGCATCGCTGTCCATCCCCCGTGTGCTCCCCCCGGGACCCCCATGGCGGTGCCGGTCCCCAGCCCCCCACCCCGTGCCCGGTAACGTGACCCGGTGCCGGCCGGCTCCTTTTTCCACCCCCATTAACCCCGGCCTGCCCCCGGCGGCTCCTCCCAGCCCGGGCCCCCTGGTTCCAGGGGTGGGGTGCCTGTCCGCCGCCGCGGCCCTCGCCGAGCCATAAAGCCCATGGGGAGCCGGCCGGCTGAGTACATGGGACCCGCGACCCCCCAGCAAGGTGGCATGCCAGTGGGGGTCCTGGGGTCCCCCGTCCCGTCCCGGGGGGTCCCGAGGGCTGTGACGATGGGATGGCAGCGGTGCTGCAGAGGGGAGCCCCGAGCCGCCCCGTGCCCCCCGCACCGCTGGCACCGCACCCCCGCCGTCCCCACATCAGTGTCGCCATCACCCCACAGCCCCGTGACTCCCTGAGGCCACGTCCCCGTGTCCCCGTGTCCCCGTGTCCAGCCATCACTGTGTCCCCAAATCCTCGTGTCCCCAAATCCTCGTGTCCCCAAATCCTCCTGTCCCCAAATCCCGGTGTCCCACATTCCCATATCCTCAGCTCCCCGTGTCCCCATGTCCCGATGTCCCGTGTCCACGCACCACCACGCCCCCGGTGGGCCCAGTGTCCCCACATTCCCACAGATCCCAGTCTCCCCATGTCCCCGTACCCCTGTGTCCCCATATCCCATATCCTCAGATCCCGTGTCCCTCTCCGGTGTCCCCAACTCCCTGTGCCCCACATCCCCATCCCATGTCCCCATGTCACGTATCCGATGTCCCCAAGGCCCCTGTCTCTATATCCCGTGTCCCCTGTGCCCCATCCCTGTGTCTCCTGAGCCCCATGTCCCCATCCCATGTCCCCATGTCCCATATCCCCATGGCCTGCATCCCCATGGGCCCTCTCCTTGTATCCCCATGTCCTCCTGTCCCTCTGTTCTGATGTCCCCATTTTCCTGTGTCCCCATATCCCTGTATCCCCATGTCCCCTTTCTCTGTGTCTCCATGTCCCCATATCCCCCGCGTGTCCCCTGTGCCCCATATCCCCCTGTCCCCTGTGCCCCATATCCCCTGTCCCTTTGTGCCCCATATCCCCGTGTCCCCTGTGCCCCCATATCCCCGTGTCCCTTTGTGCCCCATCCTTGTGTTCCCTGTACCCCACGTCCCCATCTTATGTCCCCATGTCCCATATCCCCCTGTCCCCATGTCCCATATCCCCGTGTCCCCATGTCCCATATCCCCCTGTCCCCACATTCCCCTGTCCCCATGTCCCCCATCCCTCTATCTCCATGTCTCCCTGTCCCCCTGTCCCGCCATCCCACTGGTCCCCAGGTCCCCCGTTGTTGTCCCCTAGCCCTGGCTGGGATGGACCCCTCCCCAGCTGGACTGGCATGTGGGTTGGTTATCTCAGGTGTGAGTTGGTTATCCCGGGTGTGGGTTATCCCGGGTGTGGGTTATCCCAGGTGTGGGTTATCTCAGGTGTGAGTTGGTTATCCTGGTGTGGGTTATCCCGGGTGTGGGTTATCCCGGGTGTGAGTTGGTTATCCCGGGTGTGGGTTATCCCGGGTGTGAGTTGGTTATCCCGGTGTGGGTTATCCCGGGTGTGGGTTATCCCAAGTGTGGGTTATCCCAAGTTTGGGTTATCCCAGGTGTGGGTTATCCCAGGTATGGTTTATCTCAGGTGTGTGTTATTCCAGGTGTGGTTTATCCCAAGTTTGGGTCATCCCAGGTGTGGGTTATCCCAGGTGTGGATTATCCCAAAGTGGTTTATCTGAGATGTGGATTATCATCCCAGATATGGGTTATCCCGGGTGTAGAATTATCCTGGATGTGCGTTATCCCAGGGGTGGTTTATCCCAGGGGTGGTTTATCCCAGGTGTGGGTTATCCCAGTTGTGGATTATCCCAGGTGTGGTTTATCCCAGGTTTGGTTTATCCCAGGTGTGGTTTATTCCATGTGTGTTATGCCAGGTGTGAATTATCCCAAGTATTAATTATCCCAGGTGTGGTTTATCCCAGGTGTGGTTTATCCCAGGTGTGGATTATCCCAGGTTTGGTTTATCCCAGGTGTGGTTTATTCCATGTGTGTTATGCCAGGTGTGAATTATCCCAAGTATTAATTATCCCAGGTGTGGTTTATCCCAGGTGTGGTTTATCCCAGGTTTGGTTTATCCCAGGTTTGGTTTATCCCAGGTGTGGATTATCCCAGGTTTGGTTTGTCCCATCCTGGACCCCCATCCTGACCGTGGCTGTGGTGGGCAGGGGACACCCCCTGGACCCCCAGCGGGGCCATGGAGGGGACAGGGACACACAGCGGGGCCAGAGCAGGGCCTGGTGCCCCATGGTGGCATTGGCAGTGACAGGGGACCCCTGGGACCCCCATGGTGACTGTGACAGTGACAGGGGACTTCTGAGCCACACCCCCCCGCCGTGCCCCCCACAGGGACCGTGGCAGTGTCACTATGGTGACAGTGGCAGGAACGACAGGACCCCTTGTGCTCCCTGTGGTGACAGTGGCATTAACGACAGGGGTCCCTGTGTCCCCTCGGTGTCAGCGGGGTCCCTGCGCCCCCCTCGGTGACAGTGGGGTCCCTGTGTCCCCTCGGTGGCAGCGGGGTCCCTGCGCCCCCCTCGGTGACAGTGGGGTCCCTGTGCCCCCCTAGGTGATAGTGTTGGTGACAATGGGGTCTCTGTGCCCCCCTCGGTGACAGTGGGGTCCCCGTGCCCCCCTCGGTGACAGCGGGGTCCCTGCGCCCCCCGCAGTGGCTATGGGGTCTCTGTGCCCCCCTCGGTGGCAGCGGGATCCCTGTGCTCCTCTAGGTGACAGTGTCGGTGACAGCGGGGTCCCTGTGTCCCTCTCAGTGACAGTGGGGTCCCTGTGCCCCTCTCAGTGACAGCGGGATCCCTGTGCCCCCCTCAGTGACAGCGGGATCCCTGTGCCCCCCTCAGTGACAGTGGGGTCCCCGTGCCCCTCTCAGTGACAGCGGGATCCCTGTGCCCCCCTCAGTGACAGTGGGGTCCCCGTGCCCCCCTCGGTGACAGCGGGGTCCCTGCGCCCCCCGCAGCGGCAGCGGGGTCCCCGTGTCCCCGCGCCGGCCCTGGCGGTGTCGCGGGCCCCCCGGGACCCCCGCGCTGGCGGTGTTGGGCGCGCGGGGCTCTGCATCTTAACGAGGGCTCCGTCAAAGCGCCTTTGTCCCCCCGCCAGCCCCATTGAAACCTCGGCTCCGGCCGCACAATGGCCCCACTGTCCCTGTCCCCGTCCCTGTCCCCCCCGCCACCGCCACCCCCACCGCCACCCCCTCCGACCGCGCCGCGCCCACCCCGCGCCCCCCTCCTCAAATGGGGGACCCCTGCCGCGGGGCTGGGGGATCGGTCCCCCCTCAAATCCCAGTTACCCCAGTTGGCAGCAGCCCCGCGCCCCAGTTTGGGGGCGGGGGGGCGCGGCTGGCGGGGTGCCCGGTCACGCCTGGCACCGCCGTGCCGTGGGAACCGTGCCCGCGCCGCCGGTGCCAGCGGGACGCGGGGAACCGGGACGTGTCCCTGGGGCCCCCCCAGCCTGCCCGGACCCCCCATGTAGGGCCGGGCCTCTGCAGTGACCCCCAAAGTGACCAGAATCCCCCGAGGGGAAACTGAGGCACGGAGGGGGTGTGGGGTTAATGGGTAACCGGCTGTGCCGCGGGCACCGGGAACAAGCTGCGGCTTGTCCCGAACCGTGTCCGGCCACCGGAGCACGGCCGGGGAGCACGAGCGGCACGCGGGGCCCTCGGAGGGGCGGGGACCCCAAAAATGAGGCGGGGGAGGGATGGGGAGAGCATAAAAGGGGGTGGAGAGCAGAAAGGGGGGGGGGCAGGGTGCAAAAAGAGGAGGGCAGGGCTCCAAAAGGGGTCGGGACCGCCCAAAATGGGGCAGGGGAGCTCGGGGTGTGCGGGACACGGGGGGCTCTGGGGGACACGGGGGGCTCTGGGGACACGGGGGCACAGCGACTTCAGGGACATTGGAGGCACTGGGCAGCCCCCAAGAACTTGAGGACACGGTGTGGCTTTGGGGACACCCGGTGGCTTTGGGGGACACATGATGACTTTGGGGACACTCAGTGTCTCTGTGGGGACACCCGGTGGCTTTAGGGACATTCGGTGGCTTTGGGGACACTCAGCGGCTTTGGGGGACACTCAGTGGCTTTGGGGACACCGGTGGCTTTGGGGGACACTCAGTGGCTTTAGGGACACACAGCAGCTTTGGGGACACTCAGTGTCTCTGTGGGGACACTCAGTGGCTTTGGGGACACCCTGGTGGCTTTGGGGACACCCAGCGTCTCTGTGGGCACACGGTGGCTTTGGGGACCCCCAACAGCCCACGTGGGACAGCACAGCTCCGTGTCCCCGCTTTGGGGACACCCATGTCCCCTCTGTCCCGGTGCCACCGTCCCTTCCAGGACCTTTCTGACACGGGGACAAGGCGCAGCCAGGCCGGTGGCAGTGCCACCCGTGCCACCCGTGTCCAGCTTTGTCCCCGGGCTCCAAGGAGACCCCCCGTGGTGCCAGCAGCTCCCGGTGTCCCCGTGTCCCCGTGTCCCCGGCACGCTGCCCTTCCGCCGCGGAAACGGCAGGGCCAGAGGCTGGCGGGGGCTGAAAGGGCCTTTTTTGGGATGGGGACACCGGGACACGGGGACACGGGGACACCGGGGAGGAGCCTGGCGCTGCCCCCGGCCGTTTGTCCCTGTCACCTCCCATTCATCCCCTTCCTCTTCCTCCCGGACGGCCGGAACAGTTCCACGGGCACCGGAGCTGCCAGGGGACACGGGGGGGACACGGGGGGGACACGGAGGGGACACGGGGGGACACGGGGACACGGGGACACGGGGACACGGGGGGGACATGCAGGGATGGACAGAGGGGTGGGGGATGGGCAGTCACAGGGATGGCCCCCCCGGTTCCCCCCAGGCTGGGGTGGCCCCGTTCGGCCCCAGTCCCACCAGGGGTGTCCCTCCCCTTCCCCCAAACTCCCCTCCCCCTCACATCCCCACAGGTGTGTCCCACCTGCCCAGGGAGCTCCAAATCTGCCCCCGTCCCCTGCTCTGTCCCACTCCCACACTCAGGTCCAGCCTCTCACCATGAGATGTCCATCCATCTGTCCGTCCATCTGTCCATCCATCCATCCATCCATCATCCATCCATCATCCATCCATCCATCATCCATCCATCCATCCATCCATCCATCATCCATCCATCCATCCATCCATCCATCATCCATCCATCCATCCATCCATCCATCCATCCATCCATCCATCCATCATCCATCATCCATCCATCCATCATCCATCCATCCATCATCCATCCATCCATCATCCATCCATCCATCCATATCATCCATCCATCATCCCTCCATCCATCCATCCATCCATCTATCTATCCATCCATCCATCCATCCATCCATCATCCATCCATCATCCATCCATCCATCATCCATCCATCCATCATCCATCCATCCATCCATCATCCATCCATCCATCATCCATCCATCCATCCCTCCATCCATCATCCATCATCCATCCATCCATCCATCCATCCATCCATCCATCCATCCATCCATCCATCCATCCATCATCCATCATCCATCCATCCATCCATCCATCCATCCATCCATCCATCCATCCATCCATCATCCATCCATCATCCATCCATCCATCCATCATCCATCCATCCATCCATCCATCCATCCATCATCCATCATCCATCATCCATCCATCCATCCATCCATCATCCATCCATCCATCCATCCATCCATCATCCATCCATCATCCATCCATCCATCCATCCATCCATCCATCCATCCATCCATCCATCCATCCATCCATCCATCATCCATCATCCATCCATCCATCCATCCATCATCCATCCATCCATCCATCCATCCATCTATCCATCCATCATCCATCCATCCATCCATCCATCCATCCATCATTCATCCATCCATCGTCCATCCATCATCCATCCATCCATCATTCATCCGTCCATCCACTCATCCATCCATCCATCCACCTTCCATCCATCATCCATCATCCATCCATCCATCATCCATCATCCACCAATCCATCACCAATGAATCCCTCCATCCATCATCCATCCATCCCTCCATCCATCCATCCATCCATCATCCATCATCCATCCATCCATCCATCCATCATCCATCCATCCATCCATCATCCATCATCCATCCATCCATCCATCCATCCATCCATCCATCCATCCATCCATCCATCCATCCATCCATCCATCCATCCATCCCTCTTTTTCATCTCCCCATCCATCTTCTCACCTGTCCCATGTCCCTTCTGATGCCTCCCTCCACCTGTTCCTCACCTGTGCCTGTGTCCCCTTTGATGACCCTCTGACCTGTCCCCATGTCTCCTTGACCACCCTTTCCACCTGTCCCCGTGTCCCTGCAGATGGCATCCTGCACCTGTCCCTCACCTGTCCCTGCAAATGACATCCTCCAATGTCCCTCACCTGTCCCTGTAGACGACATCCTTCAGCTGTTCCTCACCTATCTCACCCGTCCCTCACCTGCTCCTCACCTATCCTTGCAGATGACATCTCTTACCTGTCCCTCACCTGTCCCTCACCCATGCCACACCCATCCCTCACCTGTCCCTGTAGATGACATCCTCCACCTGTCCTTCAGCTGTCCTACACCCATCCCTCACTTGTCCCTCATCCATCCCTCACCCTTCCCTCACCTGTCCCGCAGATGACATCTCTTACCTGTCCCACACTCATCCCTCACCCATCCCTCACCTGTCCCACCTGTCCCTCACCCGGCCCTCACCCATCCCCCACCTGTCCCTTGCCCATTCTTCACCTGTCCCTCACCTGTCTCACCTGTCCCGCAGATGACATCTCTTACCTGTCCCACACTCATCCCTCACCCATCCCTCACCTGTCCCTTGCCCATTCTTCACCCGTCCCTCACCTGTCTCACCTGTCCCACAGATGACATCTCTTACCTGTCCCACACTCATCCTTCACCCATCCCTCACCTGTCCCTCACCTGTCCCTCACCCATCCCTCACCTGTCCCACCTGTCCCTCACCCGTCCCTCACCTGTCCTTCACCCATCCCTCACCTGTCCCTCACCCATCCCACACCTGTTCCTCACCTGTCCTTCACCCATCCCTCACCAGTCTCACCTGTCCCGCAGATGACATCTCTTACCTGTCCCTCACCTGTCCTTCACCCATCCCACACCTGTCCCTCACCCGTCCCTCACCCGTCTCACCTGTCCCGCAGATGACCTCCTCCACCAAGGTGTACTACAGCCAGACCACGCAGACCGACAGCCGCCCGCTGATGGGGCCGGGGCTGCGGCGGCGCCGGGTGCTGACCAAGGACGGCCGCAGCAACGTGCGCATGGAGCACATCTCGGACAAGCGCTTCCTGTACCTCAAGGACCTGTGGACCACCTTCATCGACCTGCAGTGGCGCTACAAGCTGCTGCTCTTCTCCGCCACCTTCGCCGGCACCTGGTTCGCCTTCGGCGTGGTCTGGTACCTGGTGGCGGCGGCGCACGGCGACCTGCTGGAGTTCGAGCCGCCCGCCAACCACACGCCGTGCGTGATGCAGGTGCACACGCTGACCGGCGCCTTCCTCTTCTCCCTGGAGTCGCAGACCACCATCGGCTACGGCTTCCGCTACATCAGCGAGGAGTGCCCGCTGGCCATCGTGCTGCTCATCACGCAGCTGGTGCTCACCACCATCCTGGAGATCTTCATCACCGGCACCTTCCTGGCCAAGATCGCGCGGCCCAAGAAGCGCGCCGAGACCATCAAGTTCAGCCAGAACGCGGTGGTGGCGCAGCACGACGGCAAGACCTGCCTGATGATCCGCGTGGCCAACATGAGGAAGAGCCTCCTGATCGGCTGCCAGGTCACCGGCAAGCTGCTGCAGACGCACCTGACCAAGGAGGGCGAGAGCGTGCGGCTCAACCAGCTCAACGTGGACTTCCAGGTGGACACGTCCTCGGACAGCCCCTTCCTCATCCTGCCGCTCACCTTCTACCACGTGGTGGACGAGGCCAGCCCGCTGCGGGACGTGTCGCTGCGCTCGGGCGACGGCGACTTCGAGCTGGTGGTCATCCTGAGCGGCACCGTGGAGTCGACCAGCGCCACCTGCCAGGTGCGCACGTCCTACCTGCCCGAGGAGATCCTGTGGGGCTACGAGTTCACGCCGGCCATCTCGCTGTCGGCCAGCGGCAAGTACGTGGCGGATTTCAGCCTCTTCGACCGCGTGGTGAAGGTGGCGGCGCCCTGCTGCCACCGCGAGGCCGTGCGGTTCGGGGACCCCGAGAAGGTGAAGCTGGAGGAGTCGCTGCGGGAGGCGGAGCGGGACGGGGAGGGGGCCCCGCTCAGCGTCCGCATCAGCAACGTCTGAGGGGGCCCGCGGAGGTGACATCGGCAGCGGGGCGGCGCCGCAGCGAGGGGTGGCACCGCAGCGAGGGGTGGCACCGCAGTGAGGGGTGGCACCGCAGCCGGGGGTGGCACCGCAGTGAGGGGTGGCACCGCAGCGAGGGGTGGCACCGCAGCCAGGGGTGGCACCGCAGCGAGGGGTGGCACTGGTGCCCAGGTGGCACCGCAGCGAGGGGTGGCACCGCAGCCAGGGGTGGCACCGCAGCCGGGGGTGGCACCGCAGCGAGGGGTGGCACCGCAGCCAGGGGTGGCACTGGTGCCCAGGTGGCACCGCAGCCGGGGGTGGTGGAGGATGCTGGAGGTGTCACTGGGTTCAAGAGGACACAAAGATCTGGAAGTGTCACCAGCCCTGGAAGTGTCACCAGCCCCGGAGGTGTCACCAGCCCCGGAGGTGTCACCAGCCCTGGAGGTGTCACCAATGTTTGGAGAGGTCACCAGTCTCAGACTGTCACCAGCCCTGGAAGTGTCACCAGCCCTGGAGGTGGCACTGGGTTCAAGGGGACACAAAGATCTGGAAGTGTCACCAGCCCTGGAGGTGTCACTGGGTTCAAGGGGACACAAACATCTGGATGTGCCACCAGCCCCAGAGGTGTCACTGGGTTCAAGGGGACACAAAAATCTGGATGTGCCACCAGCCCTGGAGGTGTCACTGGGTTCAAGGGGACACAAAAATCTGGAGGTGTCACCATCCCTGGAGGTGTCACCATCCCTGGAGGTGTCACCAGCCCCAGAGGTGTCACTGGGTTCAAGGGGACACAAACATCTGGATGTGCCACCAGCCCCGGAGGTGCCACCAGCCCCAAAGGGACACCAGCAACTGGAGGTGCCACCAGCCCTGGAGATGTCACCAATGCTTGGAGAGATCACCAGTCTGAGACTGTCACCAGCCCTGGAGGTGCCACCAGCCTCAGAGTGTCACCAAGTCTGGAAGTGCTGCCAAGTTTGGAGTTTTCACCGGTTTCAATGGGACACCAGTGTCTGGAGGTGTCACCAGTGCCTGGAGTGCCACCAGCCCTGGAATTGCCACCAGCTCCTGGAGGTGTCACCAAGTCTGGAGGTGCCACCAGCCCCAAGGGGACATCGAGGCCTGAAGGTGTCCCCAACCCCTGGAGGTGTCACCAAGTCTGGAGGTGGCACAAAACCTGGAGGTGCCACCAGCCCCAGAGTGTCACCGATGCCTGGAGGTGTCACCAGCCCTGGAGATGCCACCAAGCCCAAGGGGACATCAGTGTCTGAAGAAGCCACCAGTCCCCAAGTGTCACCAGTGCTGAGGTGCCACCAGCCCCAAATGACACCAGTGCCTGGAGGTGCCACCAGCCCTGAGATGACACCAACATCTGGAGGTGACTCCAGTCCCAAAGTGCCACAAATCCTCCAGTCCCCCAAAGTGTCCCCAGCTCCAAGGTGCCACCAGCCCCTGCAGGTGCCACCAGTCCCAAGATGCCACCAATGCTTGGAATTGTCACCAGCATCTGGAAGTGCCACTGTCTGGAGGTGTCACCAATCCATGGAGGTGCCACCAAAGTCCCTGGAGGTGACACCAGCCTCAAGGTGCCACCAGTGCCTGAAAGTGCCACCAGTCCCTGGAGGTGCCACCAGTCCCAAAGTGCCACCAACACCTGCAAGTGCCACCAGCCCCAAGATGGCACCAGTCCCTGGAGGTGCCACCAATCCCTGGTGTCCCAAAGTGCCACCAACCCCTGGAGGTGCCACCAGCCCCAAAGTGCCACCAATGCCTGGAATTGCCACCACCCCCGGAGGTGCCACCACCCCAAAAGTGTCACCAACCCCCGGAGGTGCCACCAGTCCCCAGGGGGCCGCTGCTGCCCCTCCCCCAGGGGAAACTGAGGCAGGAGACCCGCCCAACCCCCCAGCGCTGGAGCCCCTCCCCGTCCCCTCCCCCCACTCCGGGCAGTGTCGCGGGGTCCCCCCGGGGTGTCACCGATAATCGGCCACCGTGTCCCCTCCCCCCCCCGGGCCGGGGTCCCCTCCCCCCGCCCGTCGCTGCTGCTTAACGTAGACCCCGCAATTAACGCGGCCCCCCCGCGCCGGGGCAATTAGTGCCACTAATTAAAGGTGTCAGTAATGAGGAAGGAGCGGGACCCCCCGGACCCCCAAAACCGCCCCTCCCCTCCTCGGGGGGCCTGAGCTCGGTTTGGGGGCGGGGGGAGAGGGCAGAGAGTTCAATAAAGGTGACGTCGATGGTGGGGGTGTCCCCAGTGTTCCCACGGTGTCCCCTCAGCCCCCCAATGTCTCTCAGCCCCCACTGTCCCCCCACAATGTCCCCTCAATGTCACCTGGATTCCCCAACACCTTCTCAATGTCCCCAGAGATCCTCCAGTGTCCCCTCAATGTCCTCAGGGGACCCCAAAAGTCCCCTCAGTGTCCCCAGAGATCCCCCCCAGTGTCCCCCAGGAACCCCCAAATGTGTCCCAGGATCCCTCGATGTCCCCAGTGACCTCCTCAGTGTCCCCAGGATCCTCCCCACTGTCCCCCCGGTATCCCCCAAGATTCCCCCAATGTCCCTTCAGCGTCCCCCAGTGTCCCACCCAGTGTCACCACGCCGGGTAAAGGACACAGGTTTATTTCAGTACCCCTCCCCCCCATCCCAGTACAGACTGGGACCAGTGGGACACTGCAGCGGTGTGGGACACCAGCCCCGCCCTCTCCCGGAGCCCCCCGGGGACAAAGAGGGGACAAGGAGGGGGGGACAAAGGGGACAAGGGGGAACGAGGTGAGGGGACAAAGGAGGGAGAAAAACAAGGGACAAAGGGGGGACAATGGGGGACACAAGGAGGGGACAAGGAGGGGACACGGGGACCCGCCAGCCCCCCAAGTCCCAGAGGCAGCAGCGGCGAAGGCACCGGGCGAGGATTTAAAAAAACGGCAGCGAAAATCCCGCGGGAATCCCGGAATTGGGAAAAGCGCCCGGGCGGGGCGGGGGTGACGTCACACCAGGAACGAGGAGGTTTGCTTGAACTCGCCCTGCGGGGACACGGGGACAGCCGTGGGGACAAGGGGACAGCAATGGGGACATGGGGACAGCCGTGGGGACACAGGGACAGCGATGGGGACATGGGGACAGCCGTGGGGACATGGGGACAGCCGTGGGGACACGGGGACAGCCGTGGGGACATGGGGGACAGCCGTGGGGACACGGGGACATGGGGGACAGCCATGGGGACATGGGGACACGGGGACAGCCGTGGGGACACGGGGACAGCCATGGGGACATGGGGACAGCCGTGGGGACACGGGGACACGGGGACAGCCGTGGGGACACAGGGACACGGGGACATGGGGACAGCCATGGGGACATGGGGACACGGGGACAGCCGTGGGGACACAGGGACAGCCATGGGGACATGGGGACACGGGGACAGCCGTGGGGACATGGGGACAGCCGTGGGGACAGGCATGGGGACAGCAATGGGGACATGGGGACACGGGGACAGCCGTGGGGACACGAGGGGACAGCCATGGGGACATGGGGACAGCCGTGGGGACACGGGGACAGCCGTGGGGACAGGCATGGGGACATGGGGACAGGGATGGGGACACGGGGACAGCCATGGGGATATTAATGGGGACATTAACAGGGACATGGGGACATTAGCAGGGACATCACAGGTGACACCATCACCCCCACCACAGGACCCTCCTGCCAAGGGACACCGGGGTGTCCCCTAGGGTGTCCCCGCTGTGTCCCCAGGCTGTCCCCAGGGTGTCCCCGCAGTGTCCCCGGTGTCCCCGCTGTGTCCCCAGGGTGTCCCCGCGGTGTCCCCGCGGTGTCCCCGCCCTCACCTCGCTCCGCCTCGAGGGCTGGCTGTAAATCACCTTCTTGCCGCCGGCGCTGCGGGGAGATCGGGGTTGGGATGTGCCACCCCCTCTGCGTCCCCTCTGTCCCCACCGGGGGGACACCGGGGGGACACCGGGGTGACACTGAGGGGACACGGGGGGTGGGATCAGCCCGGAGCGGGAGGAGGTGGCTCCGGAGGGACTCACTCTGTTTTTTCTGGAAAAAAGGGAAAAAACGGGATCAGGGGAGGGGACACAAGGCAGGACATTATTGGGACACGGGGGGACACGGGGGGACAGTGCTGGGACATGGGGCCATTCCCAGTCCCCATCCCATCCCAGTCTATCCCAGACCATCCCCAGTCCCTCCCAGTCCACTCCCAGTCCATCCCCATCCAACCCATGCCATTCCCAGTCCATCCCTGTCCACTGCCAATCCATCCCAGTCCATTCCCAGTCACTCCCAGTCCATTCCTGGCCACTCCCAGTCCCTCCCAGTCCATTCCCAATCCATCCCAGTCTATCCCAATCCACCCCAGTCCATTCCAGTCCCTCCCAGTCCATTCCTAGTCCATTCCCAGTCCATTCCAGTCCCTCCCGGTCCATTCCAGTCCATCCCAATCCATCCCAGTCCATTCCCAGTCACTCCCAGTCCATTCCCAGTCCATTCCTGGCCACTCCCAGTCCATCCCCAGCCCATTCCTGGCCACTCCCAGTCCATCCCCAGCCCATTCCTGGCCACTCCCAGTCCATCCCCAGCCATTCTCAGTCCATCCCAGTCCACTCCCAGTCATTCCCAATCCATTCCAGTCGATCCCAATCCACCCCAGTCCATTCCCAGTCCATTCGTCCCTCCCAGTCCATTCCAGTCCCTCCCAGTCCATCCCAGTCCCTCGCCAGTCCATCCCAGTCCCCCCAGTCCATTCCCAGTCCATCCCAATCCATTCCCAGTCCATCCCAGTCCCTCGCCAGTCCATCCCAGTCCCCCCCAGTCCATTCCCAGTCCATCCCAATCCATTCCAGTCCATCCCAATCCACCCCAGTCCATCCCAATCCATTCCCAGTCCATCCCAGTCCCTCCCCAGTCCATCCCAGCCCCCCCCAGTCCATTCCCAGTCCCCCCAAGTCCATTCCCAGTCCATCCCAGTGCCCCCCAGTGCCCCCAGTCACTCACTGCTGAAGTAGCCCCGGCTGTAGGCGAACCAGACCCCGAAGCCGGCGAGCGCCAGGACCAGGAGCAGCAGGACCACGGCGGCCACGATGCCCCCCACGTTCACCTCGCCTGGGGCAGCACGGGGGGGTCAGGGCGACCCTGGGGTCCCCAGCCCCAAACGGGGCTGGGACTGGGGCTGGACCCACTGGGGAGGGGCTGGATCCCAGCAGGGAGCGGATCCCAGCGGGAATTTTGGGGTTCCTGGCTCAGAATGGGATTTGATCTACTGGGATTAGGGTTGGATCCAGCTCAGAGAGGTGGATCCCAGCAGGGAGCGGATCCCAGCGGGAATTTTGGGGTTTCTGACCCCAAATAAGGCTGGGATTGGGGTCAGATCTACTGGGATTGGGGCTGGATCCCAGCAGGGAGTGGATCCCAGCAGGAATTTTGGGGTTCCTGGCTCAGAATGGGGCTGGGATTGGGGTTGGATCTACTGGGATTAGGGGTGGATCCCAGCAGGGAACAGATCCCAGTGGGAATTCCAGAATTCCTGAATCCAAATGGGGCTGGGACTGGGGTTGAATCTACTGGGATTAGGTTGGATCCAGCTCAGAGAGGTGGATCCCAGCAGGGAGCGCATCCCAGCGGGAATTTTGGGATTCCTGGCTCAGAATGGGGCTGGGATTGGGGTTGGACCCACCTGGAGAGTGGCTGGATCCTAGCTGGAATTTTGGGTTTCCCAAATTCAAACAGGGCTGGGACTGGGGCTGGATCCATCTGGGGAGGGGCTGGATTCCAGGGGGAATTTTGGGTTTCCCAAATCCAAACAGGGCTGAGATTGGGGCTGGATCCACCTGGGGAGGGGCTGGATCCCAGCAGGGAGCGGATCCCAGTGGGAATTTTGGGGTTTCTGACCCCAAATAAGGCTGGGATTGGGGTCAGATCTACTGGGATTGGGGTTGGATCCTGGCAGGGAGCAGATCCCAGCAGGAATTTTGGGGTTCCTGGCTCCGAATGGGGTGGATCCCAGCGGGAATTCCAGGATTCCCATCTCCAGCCTGGCTCCCGTTCCCTGTGGGATCCCACATTCCCACATTCCCGCTATGCCGGGGCTCATTAACATAATTAATGAGGGGGCGGGGCTGGAGAAGGGGCGGGAGAGGCAGGAATGGGATCAGGAATGGGAACAGGGCTGGGATCAGGATCAGGATTGGGAATGAGATCAGGATTGGGATCAGGAATGGGATTGGGAACGGGATCAGGATTGGGATCAGGATTGGGAATGGGATCAGGATCAGGAATGAGAGCAGGATTTGGATTAGGATTAGGATTGGCATCGGGATTGGGATCAGGATCGGGATTGGGAATGGGATCAGGATCGGGATCAGGAATAGGACTGGGATCAGGATCAGGAATGGGAGCAGGATCAGGATCAGGATCAGGAATATGACCAGGATTGGGATCAGGATTGGGATCCGGATGAGGATTGGGATCAGGATCGGGATTGGGATCAGGATCAGGATCAGGAATGGGAGCAGGATCAGGAATGGGAGCAGGATCAGGAATAGGATCAGGAATGGGAGCAGGATCAGGATCGGGATCAGGATCGGGATCAGGAATGGGAGCAGGATCAGGAATGGGATCAGGATCAGGATCAGGAATGGGAGCAGGATCAGGATCAGGACTGGGATCAGGATCAGGAATAGGATCAGGATTGGGATCAGGATCAGAAATAGGATCAGGATTGGGATCAGGAATGGGAGCAGGATCAGGAATGGGATCAGGATCAGGATCAGGAATGGGAGCAGGATCAGGATCAGGATTGGGATCAGGATCAGGAATAGGATCAGGATTGGGATCAGGATCAGAAATAGGATCAGGATTGGGATCAGGAATGGGAGCAGGATCAGGAATGGGATCAGGATCAGGATCAGGAATGGGAGCAGGATCAGGATCAGGACTGGGATCAGGATCAGGAATAGGATCAGGATTGGGATCAGGATCAGAAATAGGATCAGGATTGGGATCAGGAATGGGAGCAGGATCAGGAATGGGATCAGGATCAGGATCGGGATCAGGATCAGGAATAGGATCAGGATTGGGATCAGGATCAGAAATAGGATCAGGATCGGGATCTGTGGGAATGGGAGCAGGATCAGGAATGGGGATCAGAATGGGATCAGAATGGGAGCAGGATCAGGATCAGGACTGGGATCAGGATCAGGAATAGGATCAGGATTGGGATCAGGATCAGAAATAGGATCAGGAATTGGATCAGGAATGGGATCAGGAATGGGATCAGGAATGGGATCAGGATCGGGATCAGGATCGGGGTGGATCCTTACTGGCCTCCATGCGGAACACGTCGGATTTCTGGGGGGTCCCCACGTTGTTGGAGGCCTCGCAGTGATAATCACCCGTGTCCCAGCCCCCCACCGGCTCAAAAACCTGCAAAAGGGACAGGGTCAGGGAAAACGGGGGGAAATGGGGGAAAAATTGGGGGGAAATGGGGGAAGGAAGAAAAGGAGAGGGAAAATGGGAAAAGAGACAGGAAAGGTGGGAAAGGAAGAGGAAAATGGAAAAGGGCAGGAAAAGGGAGAAAAGGGACAGGAAAAAAGATGAAAAGGAGAGGGAGAAAGGACAGGAAAAGATGAAAGAGAGGGCAGGAAAAAAGAGAAAAGGGCAAGAAATAGGGAAATAGAAAGTAAAACAGGGAAAAGAGTGGGAAAAGGGAGAAAAGAGATAGGAAAAGTGGGAAGGGAGAAGAGAAAAGGAGAGGAGAACGGGGGAAAAGACAGGAAAAAGATGAAAAGGGAGAGGGAGAAGGGTAGAAAAAAATGAAAAATGAAGAGGAAGAAAGGCAGGAAAAGGTGAAAAGGGAGAGGGAGAAGGGCAGGAAAAGGTGAAGAGGGAGAGGGAGAAGGGCAGGAAAAGGGCAAAGGGAGAAGGGAAGGGCAGGAAAAAGGGAGAGGAGAAGGGCAGGAAAAGGCAGAAGGAGAGGGAGAAGGGAGAAGGGAAAGGGGAAAGAGGTGAGAAGGAGAAGGGCAGGAAAAGGAGGAGAGGAGAAGGAAAGGGAAAAGGAGAGGGAGAAAGGGCAGGAAAAGGAAAAGAGGGGAGAGGGAAAAGGAGCAGGAAAAAGGTGAAAAGGAGAGGAGAAGGAGGCAGGAAAAGGGAGAGGGAGAAGGGCAAGAAAAGGGAGAGGAGAGGGAGAAGGGCAGGGAAAAGGCAGAGGGAGAAGGGCAGGAAAAGGAAAGGGAGAGGGAGAAGGGCAGGAAAAGGTGAAAGGGAGAGGGAGAAGGGCAGGAAAAGGAGAAGGCAGGAAAGTGGAAAAGGGAAAGGGGAAGGAAAAGGAAAAGGAGAGGAGAAGGGCAGGAAAAGGCAGAGGGAGAGGCAGGAAAAGGTGAAGGGAGGGTGGCCCCAGGCCAGGAAGAAGGGAGAGGACGATGCCCAGGAAACAGTGGAAGAAAGCGAGAGGGAGAAGGGCAGGAAATGGGCAGAAAGGGAGGTGGACAGGGGACAGGGACAGGGATAGGGATGGACAGGACAGGGATGGATGGATGGGCATGGACGGACGGATAGGGACAGGGATGGATGGACAGGGACAGGGATGGGACAGGGATGGACAGGGACGGGAGATGGATGGACGAGCGGATGGGACAGGGACAGTGATGGACTGACGGATGGGATAGGGACAGTGGATGGATGGACAGGGACGGGGATGGATAGGGACGGATGGGACAGTGACAATGACAGAGACGGGATGGACAGGGACGGGATGGGACAGGGATGGACAGGGACGGATGGGACAGGGACAATAGGGACAGTGGACAGGGGCAGGGATGGACAGTGGACGGGATGGGACAGGGACAATAGTGGACAGTGACAGGGATGGATGGGACAGGGACAATGACGGGATGGACAGGGACAGGACAGGGTGGATGATAGGACAGGACGGACAGGGAAAGCACTACCTGGAGTGACCCCAGGGACAGGGGCAGGGATGGGACAGGACAGGGACAGGGACGGGACAGGGGCAGTGACAAGGATGGGACAGGGGCAGGGACGGGACAGTGACAGGGATAGGACGGGGCAGGGTTGGGATGGTGGGACAGGGATGGGACAATGACAGGGATGGGACAGGGATGGGACAGGACAGGGACAGCACTGCCTGGAGTGACCCCAGAGACAGGGACAAGGCCAGGGCCGGGTATGGGTGACAAGGACAGGGCCAGGGACAAGGAGAGGGACTGGCACAGGGATGGGGACAAGGCCAGGGCCAGGGCATGGCCAGGGATAAGGTCGAGGCCAGGGATGGGGACAAGGGACAAGAACCGGGCCAGGGGCAATGGAGAGGGACAGGGATGGGGACAAGGGACAGGGATGGGGACAAGGGACAGGGATGGGGACAGGGACAGGGGATGGGGACAGCCATGGATGGGGCAAGGGACAGGACAGGGACAGGGATGGACAAGGGATGGGGACAAGGGATGGGGACAAGGGATGGGGACAAGTGGATGGGGACAGGGATGGGGACAGGGCCAGGAACGTGGGACAAGGGATAGGGATGGGGACAGCCATGGATGGGGCAAGGGACAAAGGACAAGGGACAGGGATGGGGACAGGGGATGGGGACAGGGATGGACGGGATGGGGACAAGGGACAGGGATGGGGACAAGGGACAGGGACAGGCCAGGGGTGGGCTCACCCTGCACGATGAGGTTGACCTCGCTCTTGGAGATGTGGTTCCCATCCCCCACCACCTCGCAGATGTACCGCCCGCTGTCCTCCCGTGTCACCGACTGGAAGCGGATGGACGTGCGGGAGAACTGCACCCGGCCCCGGTACGGCTCTGGGGACAGCGGGGACATGTGGGGACAGCGGGGACGGGGGGACAGGGGGGGACAGCGGGACAGGGTGGGACATGGGGGACAGCGGGGGACAGGGGGGGGACAGGGGGGACAGCGGGGACAGGGTGGGACATGGGGGGACAGCGGGGACAGGGGGGACAGCGGGGACGGGGGGACAGCGGGGACATGTGGGGACAGCGGGGACATGTGGGGGACAGCGGGGGACAGGGGGGGACGGAGGGACAGCGGGGGACACTAGGGGACAGTGGGGGACATGGGGACACCCGGGGGACACCCTCACAGACCCATAGGGACACCACAGGGACACCCCGTACAGCTCTGGGGACAGGGGGGGACATGTGGGGACATGGGGAGACAGCAGGGGGACACCCTCATGGCACCACAGGGACACCCCCCAAGGCCCCAAAGTGACACCGAGCGGGGACACCGCAGGGACACCCCCACGGCTGTCACAATGTCCCCATGGGCTCACGGACACCCCCAATGTCCCCAGGGAGACACCCCCATGGGTTTTGGGACCCCACCTAATGTCCCCCACAGGGACCTCCCATTGTCCCCATAAGGACACCCCAATGTCCCCACAGGCACAGGGCTCCCCCATCGTCCCCATGGGCTCAGGGCCCCACTCAGGGCCCAGTGCTGTCCCCACTGTCCCTCCTGTTTCCACCCTCGTCCCCCCTGTCCCCCCTGTCCCTCCCCCATCGCCACCGTCCCTCAAGGCCCCTCCTGTTCCCAGTGTCCCCTCTGTCCCCTCTCCTCCCTCTGTCCCCCCCGTACGTGTGAGCTCCCCCTGTCCCCTGTGTCAACCCCCTGTCCCCCCCCTGTCCCCCCCATACCTGTGAGCTCCCCACTGTCCCCACTGTTCCTGTGAGCTTTCCCCCTGACCCTGCTGTCCCCCCTGTCCCCCTCCCCCATTCCCCCTGTCCCTCCCCCCATCCCTGCTGTCGTCCCCGCACCTGTCAGCTCCCCCTGTCCCCCCTGTCCCTCCCCCACCCCCGCTGTCGCCCTCCCGCATCTGTCAAGCTCCCCTCTGTCCCCCCCTGTCCCTCCCCCCATCCCCCCTGTCCTGTACTCTGTCCCCCTGTCCCATACCTGTCCCTCCCCACCCCCCTGTCCCCGTGACACCTGTCCCCCTCTGTCCCCTCCCCCGTCTCTGCATCTGTCCCCCCCCTGTCTCCCAGACCTGTCCCTCCCTGTCCCCTCCCCTCGTCCCCGCACTCTGTCCCTGTACCTGTCCCCCCCTGTCCCCCTCCCCCATCCTGCACCTGTCAGCTCCCCGCTGTAGTAGATCAGCCCCAGCGAGGAGCCCCTCTGGAATTTCCACTCGATCCGGGGGTCGCTGCTGCCGGCCGAGCGGAACGCCGGGCGCACGGGATCTCCACGGCTGGGAGGGACGGCAGCGGGTCAGGCCGGCCAGAACCGGGCCAGAACCGGGGCCAGAACCGGGCCAGGCCAGAACCAGAACCGCCAGAACCGGGGCCAGAACCGGGCCAAAACCAAACCAGAACTGGCCAGAACCGTGGCCAGAACCAGAACTGGGCCAGTACCAAGGCCAGGCCAGAACCAGAACCGGGGCCAGAACCGCCAGAACCAGAACCGGGGCCAGTACCCAAGGCCAGGCCAGAACCAGAACCGGGCCAGAACCGGGGCCAGAACCAGAACCAGAACCGGGGCCAGTACCAAGGCCAGGCCAGAACCAGAACCGGGGCCAGAACAGGGGCCAGGGCCAGGGCCAGAACCAGAACCAGGCTCAGCCAGAACCAGAATTTGGGCCAGAACAGGGGCCAGGGCCAGAAAGGGTCCAGAACCAGTACTGGGGCCAGGGCCAGAACCAGAACCAGTACTGGGGCCAGGGCCAGAACCAGTTGGGATCACCCCAAAACCGGGACCACGCAAACCAGGCTGACCCCAAACCGACCCCTCCAAAGCCTCCCAGGCAGAGCCCCCAGCCCGGGATCCCCTGGGGTGACACTGTGGGGACACTGGGGACATTTGGGGACACTGTGGGGGACACTGGGGACACTGGGGACACACTGGGGACACATTGGGGACACATTGGGGACACACTGGGGGGACATTTGGGACACATCAGTGACACAATGGGGATATTGGGGACACACTGGGGACAAACTGATGACACAGTGGGGACATACCGGGGATGCATTGGGGACACACTGGGGACAAATTGATTACACATTTGGGACACATTTGGGACACATCAGTGACACAATGGGGATATTGGGGACACACTGGGGATAAATTGATGACACAGTGGGGACATTGGGGACACACTGGGGACACATTGAGGGGACATTGGGGACACACTGGGGACATTGGGGACACACTGGGGACACATTGGGGACATATCGGGATGCATTGGGGACACATTGGGGACACACTGGGGACATTTGAACACATCAGTGACACAATGGGGACATTGGGGACACATTGGGGACACACTGGGGGGACATTGGGGACACACTGGGGGGACATTGGGGACACATCAGTGACACAATGGGGATATTGGGGACACACTGGGGACAAACTGATGACACAGTGGGGACACATTTGGGACACATTTGGGACACTCACGTTTGTGCTCCGGCACCTCCCTGTCCTCCGAGGTCACCTGGGCTGCGGCCAGCGCGGCTGCCGAGGGAGGCGAGGGCTGAGCCACCCGCGGGGCCACCGGGAGCCCCGGGCACGGGCACGGGCAGCCGGAAAATCCCGTCCGGGCACCTCCCGCCCTGCCCAGTTCTGCCCCAGTTCTGCCCAGTTTCGCAGGAAACCGGCCGGGAATGTCGCAATCCCCACCCCGGGTCACCCCCAGTGTCGCCCCCCGGAGCCGCGACATCCCCAGCGCGGGGTTGGCGCCGGTGACTCATCCCGAGCGGGAGCGTCACCGGGAATGTCGCCGGGAATGTCGCCGGGAACGCCTCGGCCGCCACCCTCCTGCGCCACCTTTGCACCCCGGGCGGCTGCTGCTTAAACCCGGGCGGGAAAAGAGGGATTTTGGGGGAAATGGGGATTTGGGGGGAGGAATTGGGATTTCGGGGAGAAATTGGGATTTCGGGGGAGGAATTGGGATTTCGGGGGAGAAATTGGGATTTCGGGGGAGGAATTGGGATTTCGGGGAGGAATTGGGATTTCGGGGGAGGAATTGGGATTTGTTGATGAAAAATGGGGATTTGGGGAAAAAATTTGGATTTGGAGGGGAAAAATCGCGATTTGGGAAGGGGAAATGGCGGAAAAATGAGGATTTAGGTGGAAAAAGCGGAATTTGGGGGGGAAAATTAGAATTAGGAGGAAAATTGGGATTGGGGGAAAAAACTGGGATTTGGAGGAGGGAAAAATTGGGATTTGGAGAGGGGAGAAATTGGGATTGGAGGGGGAATTGGGATTTGAGAGGAGCAAATGGCAGAAAAATTGGGATTTTGGGGAGAAAAAATCGGGATTTGGGAGGGGGAAATGAAGAAAAATTCGGGATTTGGGGGGATAAGGGTGGAAAAATCGGGATTTGGGGTGTGGGAGCCCAGCCTGGAGCGGCTCCGGGATTTTGGGGGTGTTTGGGTGGATTTGGGGAATAAACAGGATGGGAACATCCCCCGGGATTCTGGGATCAGCCCGGGATGGGAATTTGCCAAAACCGGGTCTAAATCCGCCGGGATTGGCAAATCCCGACCTGGTTCGGGTCCAAATAAACCGGAATTGGGTTAATCCCGACCTGTTTTAGGTCAAATCATTTGGGATCGGGTTAATCCCGACCTGGTTTGGGTCCAAATAAACCGGGACTGGGCCAATCCCGACCTGGTTTGGGTCCAAATAAACCGGGACTGGGTTAATCCAGACCCGTTTAGGGACCAAATAAACCGGGATCGGGTTAATCCAGACTCGTTTAGGGTCCAAATAAACCGGGACTGGGTTAATCCAGACCCGTTTGGGGACCAAATAAACCGGGATCGGGTTAATCCAGACTCGTTTAGGGTCCAAATAAACCGGGACTGGGACAATCCAGACCCGTTCTGGGCCCGACCCGGGCGGGATGGGGTTAGTCCCGGCTCGGGCCGGGCCCAGCCCCGGCGGGATGGGGTTAATCTCGGATCGCTGAACACAATGGAGGGGACAGGAAGGCACCGCTGCCGCCGCCACCGCCACCGCCATTCCCGGTGCCGCCGCTCCGGATGCGCCGCCGGAACCCCCCGAATTCCCGGGTTCGGGGGGCCCGAGCCGGGGCTGCTCCGCGGGGGCTCCGCGAGTCTGGGGGGTCCCGGGGCCGCTGTTCCCCCTCCCGGGGACCCCGAACCGGTACCGGGACCCTCAATCCCGGTACGAACCGGGAACGGTCCCGGGGCGGGAACACCGAGAGCCCCCCGGTACCGGCACCGCCCGGGACCCACCGACCGCACCGGAACCCCCCTTTTGTCCCTCCACGCTCCCGAGCCCCCTCCCCAATTCCCCGCACTCACCGAGCTCCCCCCCAATTCCTGTCCCGCCCGTTTCCCCTCCCGGTTCCCCGAGCCGCCTCCCCGCTTCCCCTTCCCCCGTTCCCCCCAGTTCCCCATTTTCCCCTCTCGGTTCCGCTCTGCCCCTCCCCAATCCCCCCTTTCCCCGGCCCCTCCCCCAATCCCCCCCCCCCCCCGCTTCCCTCCCCCCTCCCCCACCCCCGCCCGCCCCTGTTTCCCTGCTTTCCTGCTTCCCTGCCTCTCCCCCAATATTCCCCCAGTTCGCCTCGCCCCCTCCCCCCAGCTTCCCCCCCCCCCTCCCCAGTTTCCCCTCGCCCCTCCCCATGCCCGCACTCACCGAGCGCCCCCCAGCAGCAGCAGCAGCAGCAGCAGCAGCAGCCCTGCTGGCCGCGGGCTGCCCCCGCCCGCCGCTCCGCTTCCCGCCATGGCGCTGCCGCCCCGCCAGGTGCGCCTGCCCTGCCCGGCCCCTGCCCCCGGCGCGGGGGGCCACGCCCACCCCTGCCAGGTGCAGCGAGGCCACGCCCCCCGCGCGCTCTTGATTGGCTGTGCTGCTGTCAGTCCAAACTGCGCGCTGATTGGTCAGGAGGAGCCGCCCCCTGCAGTTTGGATTGGCGGAGGGGAGGGCGGGGAGCGGCGGCCAATAGGAGCGCGAGCTGCAACTTGCGGCCAATGGGAGAGCGCGGGGCGGGAAGGGGGCGGGGCTTGTTGTTGCCATGGCGACCGCGCTGCCTCGGCTGCTAGGGGGCGCTGAGAGCCCGGCTGGGGCTCCCAGTTCGGACCAGTGACCCCAGTGACCCCACCAGTGACCCCCAGTGACCCCCCAGTGACCCCACCAGTGCTCCCAGTTCGTACCAGTGACCCCAGTGACCCCACCAGTGACCCCCAGTGACCACCCCAGTGCTCCCAGTTCGACCAGTGACCCCCAGTGACCCCCTTAATGACCACCCCAGTGCTCCCAGTTCGGACCAGTGACCCCAGTGACTCCTGCAAGTGACCCCCAGTGATCCCAGTGACGACCAGTGACCACCCCAGTGCTCCCAGTTTGGACCAGTGACCCCAGTGACTCTGCAAGTGACCACCAGTGACCACACCAGTGCTCCCAGTTCGGACCAGTGACCCCAGTGACCCCCACCCAATAACCCCCCAGTGACCCCCAGTGACCACCCCAGTGCTCCCAGTTTGGACCAGTGACCCCAGTGACTCTGCAAGTGACCGCCAGTGACCCCAGCAATAATCCCCCAGTGATCACCAGTGACCCCCAGTAACCACCAGTGGCTCCCCAGTGACCCCCCAGTGACCCTCAGTGACCACCAGTGACCTCCAGTGACCTCCAGTGACCCCCAGTGACCCCGCAAGTGACCTCCAGTGACCACACCAGTGCTCCCAGTACAGACCAGTGACCCCCAGCACATCCCAGTCCCCGCCCAGTGGGGGCACTGAGGGGGGGGGGGAAGGTCCTGGGAGGTTTTGGGGGGCCCTGGGCGGGGTCAGGAATTTTTTGGGGTCCCTTTGGGGAGAATTCAGGGGAATTTTGGGGTTCCCAGGGGGGATCAGGAATTTTTGGGGTTCCCTGGATAAACTCAGGAAATTTCTGGGGCAATTCCTGAAGTTTTGGGGTCCCTGGAGGGGAATTTTGGGGTCCCTGGGGGAATTCAGGAGAATTTGGGGAGAATTCCTGACAATTTGGGGGTTTCAGGAGAATTTTGGGGTCTCTTTGGGGTTCCCAGGTGAATTTTTGGGGGAATTCAGGGGAATTTTGGGAAGTTTTGGGGTTCCCAGGGGGAATCAGGAATTTTTGGGGTTCTCTGGACGGATCCAGGAGAATTTTAGGGTCCCTTTGGGGGAACTCCTGGAAGTTTTGGGGTTCTTGGGTGAAATTTGGATTTTTTTTTTTTTTTTGGGGTCCCTGAAGAAATCCAGGAAAAGTTTTGGGGTCCTTTTGGGAGAATTCAGGGGAATTTTGGGGTTCCCAGGGGAAATCAGGAATTTTTGGGGTTCCCTGGAAAAACTCAGGAAATTTCTGGGGCAATTCCTGGAAGTTTTGGGGTTCCTGGATGGAATCTGGATCTTTTTTAGGGTCCCTGGAGAGGAATTTTGGGGTTCCTGGGGGAATTTTGGGAGAATTCCTGACAATTTGGGGGTTTCAGGAGAATTTTGGGGTCCCTTTGGGGTTCCCAGGAGAATTTTGGGGTCCCTTTAGGGAAGAACCTGGAGGACCTAAAAAAAACAAATCCCTATTTTTATTTCTTTTCCGCTTTGCTTTTTCTTTTTTATCCTGGAATTTTTTGTTTGTGTGTTTTTTTTTTTTTTTTGCAATCCCGACAGAGTTTTAAAAAAAAAAAAAATCCCAAAACCCCGCGGGGGGAGGGGTGAGGGGTGAGGTGGGGGGAGGGGCAAAATGGGGGTGGGGGAGGGGCGTGAGGAGGGTCCCAACACCCCAAACCCCCTAAAATCCCCTCCCCCCAAACTCCCAAAAACTATCGGGGGCCAAGTGGGGGGAGGGGAGGGGGATCCCAAATCCCCTTTTTTTGAGGGGGGGGAGGGGCAATTTTGGGGGGGAGGGTTCCCAAAAATTTTAGGGGGCGTGGGGGAGGGGCGGGGCCGACGCCCAGCGGGCCGAGAGCGTGGGGGGAGGGGGTGAATTTTGGGGGGTGCGGGGGCGACTTGAAGGATTTGGGGAGGGTCTCGGAGCCCCCCGAGACCACGTGGGGTGGGGGGAGGGGTCACACGGTCATGATTGGGGGGAGGGGCAGAACCGAGCGCGGGGGGGGGAGGGGCTGCCGGAGGGGTTTTTTTGGGATTCCGGGGGGTTTTTGGGGATTCCGGGGGGTTTTGGGGATTCCGGGGGGTTTGGGATTCTGGGGGTTTTGGGGGCGCGGGGGGCGGGTTTGGGGTCCCGGGGGGAGGGGTCAGTGGGTGTCGTTCTTGATGACGATCTCAGCCCGTGCTGGCGCAGTTGCTCAAGCAGCAGCAGGTTCTTGTTCTTCAGCTCCTCCACCTGGATTTAGGGGGTCAGACACCCCAAAACATCCCCCAGTGCGATCCCAGTACGGCCCAGTGCACTCCCAGTACAGCCCAGTGCGATCCCAGTACGGCCCAGTGCTCCCAGTACAGCCCAGTGCTCCCAGTAACACCCAGTAACCCAAACCCGCAGCAGGTTCTTGTTCTTCAGCTCCTCCACCTGGATTTAGGGGGTCAGACACCCCAAAACATCCCCCAGTGCTTATCCCAGTACTGCCCAGTGCACCCCCAGTACGCCCCAGTGCGATCCCAGTACATGCCCAGTGCAACCCCCAGTACAGCCCAGTGCGATCCCAGTACGCCCAGTGCTCCCAGTACAGCCCAGTGCTCCCAGTACAGCCCAGTAACCCAAACCCTCAAGAGCAGGTTCTTGTTCTTCAGCTCCTCCACTCATGCCTTGGGGGGGTCAGACACCCCAAAACATCCCCAGTGCTATCCCAGTACAGCCCAGTGCAAATCCCAGTATAGCCCAGTGCAATCCCAGTACAGCCCAGTGCAATCCCCAGTACAGCCCAGTAACCCAAACCCGCAGCAGGTTCTTGTTCTTCAGCTCCTCCACCTGGATTTGGGGGGTCAGACACCCCAAAACATCCCCCTGAGCCCCCCAAAAACATCCCCCAGTGCAATCCCAGTACGGCCCAGTGCAATCCCAGTACAGCCCAGTGCTCCCACTACAGCCCAGTGGTCCCAGTACAGCCCAGTAACTCCAAACCCCAGCAGCAGGCTCTTTTTTCAGTTCTCCCACTCAGTGCTAGGGGGTCTGGTGGGGTTTGGGGGTTCAGACACCCCCAGGACCCCCAAAATGGATCCCAGTGCCATCCCAGTGACCCCCAATCCCTCCCCCTAGTCCCATTCCCAGTCCCTCCCAGTGCTCCCAGTCCCACCTGCTTGTGTAGAACTTCACTGTCCATCTGCAGCTGCTCCAGCTCTGACACTCCCAGTCCCATCCCAATGATCCCAATCCCATCCCCAGTGCTCCCAGTCCCCCCAGTCTCTCCCAGTCCCTGCTCCCAATCCCATCCCCAGTGCTCCCAGTCCCCCCAGTGCTCCCCAGTCCCCCTAGTCTCTCCCAGTCCCACCTGCTGCTGCAGGACCTCGTTGTCCATCTGCAGCTGGTCCAGCCCTGATCCCATCGCATCCCAGTCCCATTTCAATGATCCCACTGATCCCAATCCTGCTCCCAGTGCTCCCCAGTCCCGGCCTCCCAGTCCCACTCCCAGTGCTCCCAGTCCCGCCTCCCAGTCCCCCCCCCAGTGCTCCCCAGTCCCGCCTCCCAGTCCCCCCCCAGTCTCTCTCCTAGTCCCACTCTGCTGCCGCGAGGACCTCGTTGTCCATCTGCAGCTGGTCCAGCCCTGATCCCATCGATCCCAGTCCCATTTCAATGATCCCACTGATCCCAATGCCATTCCTAGTGCTCCCAGTCCCGCCTCCCAGTCCCCCCCTAGTGCTCCCAGTCCCGCCTCCCAGTCCCCCCCCAGTGCTCCCTAGCCGCATCTCTGCTGCCGCAGAGGACCTCGCTTGTCCATCTGCAGCTGGTCCAGCCCTGACCCCACTGATCCCAGTCCTGTTCCTAGTGCTCCCAGTCCCATTTCAATGATCCCACTGATCCCAATCCCATTCCCTAGTGATCCCAGTCCCGCTCCTCAGTCTCTCCCAGTCCCGCCTCCCAGTCCACTCCCAGTGCTCCCTAGTCCCGCCTCCCAGTCTCAGTCTCTCCTAGTCCCACTCTGCCGTCAAGAGGGACCTCGTTGTCCATCTGCAGCTGGTCTAGTTCTGACCCCATTTCCATCCCAGTCCCATTTCAATGATCCCACTGATTCCCCAATGCCATTCCTAGTGCTCCTAGTCCCGCTTCTCCCAGTCCCCCCAGTGTTTCCCAGTCACTCCCAGTCCCTCTAGTGCTCCTTAGTCCTGCCTCCCAGTCCCCTCTAGTGCTCCTAGTCCCACTCTGCTGCCGCGAGGGACCTCGTTGTCCATCTGCAGCTGGTCCAGTTCTGACTTATCGATCCCAGTCCCATATCAATGATCCCACTGATCCCAATGCTATTCCTAGTGCTCCCAGTCCTCGCCTCCCAGTCCCCCCCCAGTCTCTCCTAGTCGCACTCTGCTGCCGCGAGGACCAAGTGTCCATCTGCAGCTGGTCCAGCCCCCTGCAGCTCCTCAGCTTCAGCCGCGAGGTTGCTCTGCCGCAGCTCCTGGATGTAGTCGCAGGCTCTTGGACAGGATCCCGCCCTTTGCTCTGCGGGGGGAACTCGGGGTCACTGGGGGGCCCGGAGCAGCCGGGGAGGGGAGGGGGGAGGGGCACCTGTCCGGATTTGGTGTTTTCCATGGAGCAGTCGGGGATGATCTTGGACAGCTGCACGATCCAGTTGTTGATCTTGTCCTGCTCAGCGCCCACCGGGAACGGAACGGGAATAATGGGGATGGGAATGGGAATGGGAATAATGGGAATGGGAATAATGGGAATGGGGATGGGGATGGGATGGGGATGGGGACGGGAATGGGAATGGGAATGGGAATGGGATGGGGATGGGAATGGGGATGGGAATGGGATGGGATGGGAATGGGGAATGGGGATGGGAATGGGATGGGAATGGGAATGGGGATGGGAATGGGATGGGAATGGGAATGGGATGGGAATGGGATGGGATGGAATGGGGAATGGGATGGGAATGGGGAATGGGGATGGGAATGGGAATGGGGATGGGGATGGGAATGGGGATGGGAATGGGGATGGGGAATGGGAATAATGGGAATGGGAATGGGAATAATGGGAATGGGAATGGGAATGGGGATGGGGATGGGAATGGAAAATGGGAATGGGAATGGGAATAATGGGAATGGGAATGGGGATGGGATGGGATGGGGATGGGATGGGAATGGAATGGGGATGGGAATGGGAATTCCCAGTGGAATCTCGGAATGGGAATTAGGAATGGAGATTGGGAACGGGGAATGGGGACACGGAATTGGGAATGGAATTGGGAACTCCCAGTGGGAATGGGGAATTGGGGACAAGAATTCCCAATGGGAATGTGGGCACTGGGAATTGGGTGAGGACCCTCGGGATGACCCCCTGAGTGACCTCTGAGGTGACTCCCTGGGTGACCCCTGAGCTCACCCCCTTTGGAGTGACCCCTGGATGACTCCTGAGGTGACCCCCTGGTGACCCCCCTCGGTGACCCCTGAGTGACCCCTGGTGACCCCTGGTGGCCCCGTACCTTCAAGCAGTTGTGCCTCAGGGCGCTGTCTCTCACAGTGGCTCGGGGAGCCTCCTCACTCCTGTGGGATGGCACAGGTGTGCACAGGTGTGCACAGGTGTGTTTGGGTGTGTCCCAGGTGTGTACAGGTGTTCCCTATAATGCGTCTCCATGTGTGTTTGGGTGTGGGCCCAGGTGTGCCCCCAGGTGTGTCCAGGTGTTCCTACAATGCCCCCCAGGTGTGTTTGGGTGTGGCCCAGGTGTGTCCAGGTGTTCCCATACGCCCCAGGTGTGTTTGGGTGTGGCCCAGGTGTGTCCAGGTGTTCCCATAATGCGCCCCCAGGTGTGTTTGGGTGTGGCCCAGGTGTGCCCCAGGTGTGTACAGGTGTCCCCAGGTGTGCCCCCCAGCCTCCCCCAGGTGTGTTAGGGTGTGCCCCAGGTGTGTCCAGGTGTTCCTATAATGCCCCCCAGGTGTGTTTGGGTGTGGCCCAGGTGTGTCCCAGGTGTGTCCAGGTGTTCCCTACACGGGCCCCCAGGTGTGTTAGGGTGTGTCCCAGGTGTGTCCAGGTGTCTCTGGATGTGTCCCAGGTGTATCCCCCAGATGCATCTGGGTAGAGTCCAGGTGTGTCCTGGGTTGGCTGGGTGTATCCCACCTGTATCCCAGGTGTGTCTGGGTGTTCCCAAGTGTGCCCCAGGTGTGTCCAGGCATGTTTTAAGTATTCCCAGGTGTGCCCAGGTGTACCTCAGGCACCCCTAAGTGTGTGCAGGTGTGCCCAGGTGTATCCCAGGTACGCTTTAAATGCCCCCAGATGTACCCAGGTGTGTTCTAAGTGCCCCCAGGTGTGTTCTAAGTGGCCCCAGGTGTGCTCTAAGTGCCCCCAGGTGCGCTCTAAGCGCCCCAGGTGTGCCCAGGCATGTTCTAAGTGGCCCCAGGTGTGCCTCTAAGTGCCCCCCAGGTGTGTTCCCTAAGTGGCCCCAGGTGTGCCTCTAAGTGGCCCCAGGTGTGTTCTAAATGGCCCCAGGTGTGTTCTAGTGCCCCCAGGTGCCCCCCCCAGGTGTGTTCTAAATGGCCCCCAGGTGTGTTCTAAGTGGCCCTAGGTGTGCTCCTAAGTGGCCCCAGGTGCCCCCAGGTGTGTTCTAAGTGCCCCCCAGGTGCCCCCCAGGTGTGTTCCTAAGTGGCCCCAGGTGCCTCTAAGTGCCCCAGGTGTGTTCTAAGTGCCCCAGGTATGCCTCTAAGTGGCCCCAGGTATGCTCTAAGTGGCCCCCAGGTGCGCTCTAAGTGCCCCAGGTATGCTCTAGTGGCCCCCAGGTGCGCTCTAAGTGCCCCAGGTATGCCTCTAAGTGGCCCCAGGTATGCTCTAAGTGGCCCCAGGTATGTTCTAAGTGGCCCCAGGTGTGCCCTCTAGTGCCCCAGGTGTGCCCAGGTACCTCACGGGAGTAGGGTGGGCCTGGGGGCTTATGGAGCTGGGCCCCCCCGGAGCACCTCCTGTGGTGACATCATCACTTAAAACTGCCCCTGTGAGCCCAGAGGCACAGGTGAGACCAGAGCCACAGGTGAGACCCAAACCCACAGGTGAGACCCAAAACCCACAGGTGAGACCAGACCCACAGGTGAGACCAAAACCCCCCAGGTGAGACCAGAGCCACAGGTGAGACCCAAACCCACAGGTGAGACCAAAACCCACAGGTGAGACCCAAACCCACAGGTGAGACTCAGACCCACAGGTGAGACCAGAGCCACAGGGGAGACCAAACCCACAGGTGAGATCAAAAACCCACAGGTGAGATCAAAACCCACAGGTGAGACCAGACCCACAGGTGAGACCCAAACTCCACAGGTGTGACCCAAACCCACAGGTGAGACCAGACCCACAGGTGAGACTCCAAACCCACAGGTGAGACCCAAACCCACAGGTGAGACCCAAACCCACAGGTGAGACCCAAACCCCACATGTGACCCCAGACCCATCAAGGTGTCCTCAAATCCCATCTAGACACCCCCAAACTGGAACAGGCGAAGTCCCAAAACCCACCCAGGTGAGTCCCAACCCAGGTGACCCCAAGCCCAACCCAGGTGCCCCCAAACCCCGTCCAGGTGAGCCCCACTCCCCCCAGGTGAGCCCCACTCCCCCCTGGTGAGCCCCCAATCCACCCCAGGTGTCCCAAAACCCTGTCCAGGTGAGCCCCACCCCGCCCAGGTGAGTCCCACTCCCCCAGGTGCCCCCAGACCCCTGTCCAGGTGAGCCCCCAAATTCCCCCTTGTGAGCCCAAATTCACCCAGGTGAGCCCAAATTCCCCCAGGTGAGCCCAAACCCCGTCCAGGTGAGCCAAATTTCCCCCCCCAGGTGAGCCCCCAACTGCCCTTAGGTGCCCCCCAAACCCTGTCCAGTTGAGCCCCCAATTCCCCCCAGGTGAGCCCCCACTCCCCCCCCAGGTGAGCCCCCAACTCCCCCAGGTGCCCCCAAACCCTGTCCAGGTGAGCCCCACTCCCCCAGGTGAGCCCCCACTCCCCCAGGTGAGCCCCCCACTCCCCCCAGGTGTGCCCCCAAACCCTGTCCAGGTGAGCCCCAACTCCTGCCTAGGTGCCCCCCAAACCCCTGTCCAGGTGAGCCCCACTCCCCCAGGTGAGCCCCCAACTCCCCCCAGGTGCTCCCCCAGACCCTGTCCAGGTGAGCCCCAATTCCCCCAGGTGAGCCCCCACCCACCCCAGGTGAGCTCCACTCCCCCAGGTGAGCCCCCAAACCCTGTCCAGGTGAGCCCAGCTCCCCAGGTGTCCCCCCAGACCCTGTCTAGGTGGAGCCCCAAGTCCCTCTTGGTGAGCCCCACTCTCCCCAGGTGCCCCCGCAGACCCTGTCCAGGTGAGCCCCACTCTCCCCAGGTGCCCCCAAACCCTGTCCAGGTGAGCTCCCAGTTCCCCCCAGGTGCTCACCTGTAGCGGGCTGGCCCAGCAGCTTCTCGGAGCTCTGCGCGGTGACCACGGCCGCGGGCCGCTGTGGCTGCGGTGGCGGCGGGCGCCGCCGGGCCACGCCTACGGGCCGGGAAATAGGTGTAGTGAGTCTCGGTGGGGCCAGCCTGCGTCCACCGCTGCCCCGCTGGTGAACGCTTCTGGATCACTGCCTGCACGGGACAGGGGGACAGGTGGGACAGGTGAGACAGGTGAGGGACAGGTGAAGGACAGGTAAGACACAGGTTGGAGCCGCTTCGTCGCCAGCACGCCCCTCGGCTGGTGAATCCGCCTCTGGATCACCGCCTGCACGGGGGGGGGGACAGGTGAGACAGGTGAGGGACAGGGAACAGGTGAGGGACAGGTGAGGGACAGGGAACAGGTGAGGGACAGGTGAGGGACAGGGAACAGGTGAGGGACAGGTGAGGGACAGGGGACAGGTGAGGGACAGGTGAGGGACAGGGAACAGGTGAGGGACAGGTGAGGGACAGGGGACAGGTGAGGGACAGGTGAGGGACAGGGGACAGGTGAGGGATAGGTGGGAGTTGCTCCCTGCCTCCACCATGTCCTCGCTGGTGAACGCTGCCCTGGATCACTGCCTGCACGGGGGGACAGGTAAGACAGGTGAGAGACAGGTGAGAGACAGGGTGAGGGACAGGGAACAGGTGAGAGACAGGTAAGACACAGGTGGGAGCTGCTCTCTGTCTCCACCGCGTCCTCGCTGGTGAACGCGCCCTGGATCACTGCCTGCACGGGGCACAGGTGAAGGGACAGGTGAGATAGGTGAGGGACAGGTGAGGGGCAGGTAAGACAGGTGAGGGAGACAGGTGAGGGACAGGTAAGACAGGTGAGAGACAGGTGAGAGACAGGTGAGGGGCAGGTGAGACAGGTGAGGGACAGGTGAGACAGGTGAAGGACAGGTGAGACAGCTGAAGGGACAGGTGAGACAGGTGAGAGACAGGTGAAGGGACAGGTGAGACAGGTGAGACAGGTGAAGGGACAGGTGAGACAGGTGAGAGACAGGTGAGAGACAGGTGAAGGACAGGTGAGACAGGTGAAGGACAGGTGAGACAGGTGAAGGACAGGTGAGACAGGTGAAGGACAGGTAAGACAGGTGAGGGACAGGTGAGACAGGTGAGGGACAGGCAAGACACAGGTGGAGTTGCTCAGTCTCCACCGCCCTCGCCGTGGACAGCCCCTGGATCACCGCCTGCACGGGTGGGACAGGTGAGTGACAGGTGATAGGTGAGGGACAGGTGAGACACAGGTGGGACAGGTGGGTCACAAGTGGGACACAGGTGGGCCTCAGGTGGAACAGGTTAGAGACAGGTGAGAGACAGGTGAGAGACATAGAACAAGCGAGGGACAGGTGGGAAACATGAGAAACAGGTGGGACACAGGTGAGGGACAGGTGAGACAAGTAAGACAAATGAGACACAGGTGGGATGGGGACAGCCAGACCTCTCAATACACCTGGATCAGCACCTGGTACAGATGAGGCAGGTGAGATACAGATAAGGCAGGTGGGACAAGTGTGGGACAGGCAGAACAGGTGAAGCACAGGTGAAACAGAGGTAGGACACGTGAGATACAGGTGAAATACAGGTGAGAAACAGGTGGGACAAGTGAAGCACAGGTGGGTCATGGGGGCACAGGTGAGGCAGATGAGCAGGAGTGGGACAGGTGGGACACAGGTGACATAAGGGCAGAGGTGAACCCCAGGGGCACAGGTGGGATGGGGACAGCCAGACCCCACAATGCACCTGGATCCGCACCTGGCAAAGGCGGGAAAGGCGAGGCAGGTGAGGCACAGGTGAGACAGTGACAGGGACACGGATGAGACAGGTAAGACACACAGGCATAGGTGAGGGGAACAGGTGGGATGGGACAGCCAGACCTCACAGTGCACCTGTGCTGTGGACTGGGTGGGGGACACGGGGACAGTGGGCGTGGCCAGGTGACACACCTGTGTCATGGATCGCGTGGGTCGGGTAGCCGCTGATGGCGCTTGGTGCCCTCGGGTTCATGCTGGCCCAGCTGTCTGCCAGCCACCTGGGATCACTCCGTACATCACCTGCTGCACAGGTGGGACACACAGGTGAGAGAGACCCAAACCCTCAGTGTCACCACCTGATCACTCCGCACATCACTCCATGCATAGGTGGGACACACACAGGTGAGACACAGAGCCCCAAAACCCCTGTCACCACCTGGATCACCTGATACATCACTCATGACAGGTGTGACACACAGGTGAGACACAGAGCCCCAAACCCCCTGTGTCACCACCTGGATCAATCTCGCACATCACTCAGCGACAGGTGTGACACACAGGTGAGACACAGACCCCAAAACCCCAGTGTCACCACCTGGATCACTCCGGCACATCACTCATGACAGGTGGGACACACACAGGTGAGACACAGACCCCAAACCCTCAGTGTCACCACCTGGATCACCCGGGTACATCACTCATGCATAGGTGGGACACACACAGGTGAGAGAGACCCCAAACCCCAGTGTCACCACCTGATCACCCTGGTACATCACCCTGTGACAGGTGTGACACACAGGTGACACACAGACCCCCAAACCCTCAGTGTCACCACCTGGATCACCCAGTACCTGGGGACAGGTGCGATGCTCAGGTGTGACACACAGACCTCCACAGAGCCACCCCACAGTGTCCCCCAGGTGTGCCCAGGTGTGCCCAGGTGTGCCCCAGGTGTGCCACACCTGCTCTTGGTGCAGAACCAAAGCCCCCCAGCCCCTGGTGACCCCTCGAGGTCACTCCAGGTGTCTCTCAGGTGTATCCCAGGTCGGTGGAGGTGTACCCAGGTACCAGGATACCCCCAGTTGTATCCAGGTGTATCACAGGTGTATCACAGGTAGCCCCCCAGGTGTATCCAGGTGTTCTCAGCTGTCCCTCAGGTGTGCCCCAGCTGTGCCCAGGTATTCCTAGGTGTACACCCAGGTGTGCCCAGGTGTATCCCAGGTGTATCCAGGTGTGCCAC